>JANHMN010000013.1:14196907-14249631 GCA_030674055.1 Rhabdomys pumilio
CACACACACACACACACACACACACACACACACACACACACACACACGTTTAATGGATTAGCCAGGATGTTTGCTTCTGTAGACATTTCTTAATGTGTTTTCAATCTCTTAAAATTGTTTTATTATTATTTAAGTGTATGAGTGTTTTGCCTGTACATATGTCTGTGTACCACATGCTGTGACCACAGAGCCAAAAAGGGACATTGGATCTCCTGGGACTGGAGTTGCAGATAGTTGCAGATAGTTGTGTAGGTGCTGGGAATTAAGCCAGTGCCCTTAACCACTGAGCTGTCTCTCCAGGCTCCTGTGTTCAGTCTTTATACTCCCAGGTACATCCATCAATAGCTGTGTAACTTCAGAGAGATTGCTTGTCCCAAGAGACTGTTTCTAGAATCAACAAACAGTAGCAATGTTTGTCTTAATCACCATACAGAACCAGTAAGGCAATAAAGAGGCAGGAAGTATCGGGCAAGTCCGGCAGTATGTGGTGTCCTTATTTGGTGTCAGGTGGCCTGACTTCGAGCTAAGCAGCACCACCACCCCCCTATTGCTGTCAGCTCCTAATCCTTGCAGGGCTGGCTCAGCCTGTCAGTTATTTATAAGCCTCGCCTCCCCTTCTTTCCATTGGCTGACAGGGGATGCTTTCCACAATGTAAACAGCCCGAAAGGTGTAATCAATTTCAAACTGATTAACCCCAGGGTACAAGGTGGTATTGGACTGAGCTGAATTCAGCCTGAGGTTGAAAGAAGGATCCCAGAGGTTGGAGACATCCACATCATGCCTCCTCCTCGGGCTGGACCCTGACAGTGATTTACAGAGGCTGAGCTAAGTTAGACTGAATGGCAGGTGCTCCAGGCAGTGCTTCTCAAGGTGGGTTCCGGCATCGATTACTTTTCCTGCTACTGTAAGAGAAGGCCTGTTGGAAACAACCTTCTGTCTGCAACTTGAGATGTCCCCTCCCACACATCCCTGCAGCCACAGAGCTGTCACGCATCCCACAATTCCTGAAACCACAAGCCACGATAAACCTCCTCACTTTTAAGTCACTTCCGTCATGGGATTTTCTTTTTATGATGAGCAACGTAACTAATAGGGTGGCCCAGGCAGATCCCAGACTCTTGATCCTTCTGAGCCGCAATCAAGGTGTCCTGGAGAGTCGATAATGTTCCTTTAGACATCTGGGGAATACTTTATCAGCATTAGGATCTGAGGAGATGTCCCAGGATCCAAAGTGCTTTCTGTGAGAATTTGAGAAGTGGAGCTTGATTTACCAAAAACCCACATAAATATGGTGCGGGCATAACAGCCCATCTGCAATTCCAGCCTTTAGAAAGTAGGGATAGGATTTCCTGAGCAAGCTGGCCAAGAAGATTAGGGGGATCTTGCTCTCAGATTGTTTGAGAGTTGAGCTCTGAGTTTGTTTGTGAGACCCTGTTTCAATAAAGAAGGCGGAAGAGATATTGAGAATAATTTCAGGCATCAACTCTGGGGCCTTCAGAGGCACACCCACACACATGCATGGACTCTCACACGCATGTGTATGTCCATACATGTAAAACCATGTATACACACAGAACATCAAGAAAAATGAAGACAGGAAATATAATGGGGGTATAATTAATACACAAAGAGCTACATCACATTGTTAATGTGCATACTTGGCAAGACTAGGCATAAGCAAATGTTATTAAAGTCATCATCTTAATGATAGGTGATAACTGTGCATTTATTACCTCCAGACATTTCCTCACACCCCCCTTTAAACGTAGCAAGAACAGCGAGTGTGGTCTGACCTCTTCACAGTGCTGGGCACACCGGCTTGCCAGCTGCTGAGGTAACTTCACACCAACGGTAGCAGAGCTCGGTTTAAAGCATTTCCTATTCGCTCTTCACAGACAAAGTGCAAACCTTCCTGGTCTTCAGAATGTTTATTATAGCCACTCCTGGTGGCACCCACCCTTTAATCCCAGCACTGGGGAGGCAGAGGCAGGCAGATCTTTACGAATTCAAGGCCAGCCTGGGCTACAAAGGGAGTTTCAGGACAGCCAGGGCTACCTAGTGAGAACCTGTCTAAGAAAAAAATGTTTATTCCCTCTGGACATTATGATACATGTCTGTAATCCCACCACTTGATGGAGGTAGGAGACCAGGTGTTCAAGGCCAGCCTCGGGTATATTTTGCCTCAGCAAGTTTGAGGGCATCCTATGTAATAACAGGACCTGTCTCAAAACCCAAAAAAACCCAGAGGGTTTGCTTCCTATGATACTATTCCATTAAAAACAACATATATGGTCCCAAATATAAGGAGTACAATCTTCTATTGGCTTTAAAGATGACTTAGCATGTCAACAGCTGAACATAATTCAGTCCTCTGTCTTGTGGTCTTGTCACTCAGCCAGTAATCTTTTAATTTGCATTTATTCATGCTTACTTTAAATTTTTATTTTTAACATTATTATTATTATTATTATTATTATTATTATTATTTGTTTTGTTTTTCAAGACAAGGTTTCTCTATGTATCTCTGGCTGTCCTGGAACTCACTCTGTAGACCAAGCTGACCTCGAACTCAGAAATCTACCTGCCTCTGCCTCCCAAGTGCTGGGATTAAAGATGTGCGCCACCATTGCCCAGCTATTACTATTTTTTGAGACAGGGTTTTGTTATGTAGTCCAGGTTGGCCTTGAACTACTGAGCTAACCATCCTTCTGCCTTAGACACTTGAGTGATGAAATTGCAGGTGAGTGCTGAGGCACCAGGCCCTCAGCCATGACCTTGCAGTGGAGGCCTGTCTTTTCTACTTGCCCATGCAGGGTAATAGCCACCTTGTGAAGTCCAGGCCCCAATGGAAATTACACACATTCTACACATTAAGAAGCATGTGAGAGTGGATTTCTTCCTACTGGGAGATAGCTTCCTCTGAAGATGAACAGATCTGCATGGGCTCTAGCCTCTGAGCTATAAGACAGCTAGAGAGTAGTTGGGGCAAAGACCTGATGTATGGAAATGGGGGGAGGGCCAGGCTGTGTGTTGCTAGTTCTTCCTGGAAGATGCAGGCCCTGCCGCCAACTGCTGTTTGGATGAAGGAACCTATACTGGGTGTGTGATTATATCATGGACAGACCTCATGTACTATGAGGTTGAGTTTCATCTTGTTGGCCTCAGTTCCTGGGGAATTGTTTTGACTTTGCGATTTGGAGATATAATCTGAAGATTGTGTGTGTGTGTCCAGCAGCCTTCTTCTTCTTCTTCTTCTTCTTCTTTTTTTTTTTTTTTTTTTTTTTTTGAGACAGGGTTTCTCTGCATAGTCCTGGCTGTCCTGGAACTCACTCTGTAGACCAGGCTGGCCTCGAGCTCAGAAATCCACCTGCCTCTGCCTCCCAAGTGCTGAGATTAAAGGCGTGCGCCACCACCGCCTGGCTCCAGTAGCCTTCTTATGGTAGTGAGTGTTCCCTTAGGACTTTATCTTGTTGGCTTGAAGGTTCCCTTCTGCATACACAAAGCACAAGCCCACATTTTCTGTCAGGGCTCCTGGCTTCTCCCATAGTTTCAGGTTTCTGGAACATCTGTATGTGGGCTTCAAAGTCCGGGCCAATGCTTGGCCTTCGACCTTATCTCATGCCTTTGCTTTGAGTAGGATATGGGAGAGTCATTAGAAAAGAGGGCACTGCAGAGCAGACATATGTGGTGAGTTGTCCTGCACACTGGCTGCATTCTTACAGACTATACGTGTTTATTTCTCCACTGAGTCTCTATGACCAGAGACACCAGGGTATGTGAGCTACATCAATGTCGAGTGAGGTTCCGGTCTGTGGAGTTGGTTCACCGGGAGGAGCAAGGTTCATGCCCCAGCCTCTGCTTCTGTTCCATCTGTTTCCCTCAGACCTCACTGGCTACAGCTTGCCAGTGAAGATGGCAGACCAGTGTCCTGTAATCCCTGTTGACAGTAGGAAGGTCCAGGCCCCTGAAGAACCATAACTAAATGGAGGGGCAGGGGTGAGAGGGAGGGAGATGACACCAGGGCCCATAAAGACAGAAGCGTGCCGGTACCATGACTGTTGCCCTACCTCCTCTGTTGCTGAAAGCTCTTCGCAGCCATCTTGCCTATGCTCTCAGCTGGTGGGAATAGGCAGGGGTTCACCCTGGCTCTGGTATTCTGTGGCTGTCTACTTTACCTGGAGTCTTTGGTCTACTCAGAGGCTCTGTTATAGCAGCTCTGGGGTTTTACTTTTGTCTCATTTTCATGAAGGAGAAACACAGGACAGTATTCTTGGCTAAGAGACACCAGGACGCTGGCTAGGAGTTGGGACATTTGTTCACCTGACCACTCTGGTTGTCCTTACTGTTGGCTCCGTTTTCTCTCTTGTTTGATGCCTGGGCGTGAGGACAACCATCTGGCCACCTTAGTTGAGCTGCCTATTAAGAAATACATTTGAGAGCTGGGCAGTGGCGGTGCACGCCTTTAATCCCAGCACTTGGGAGGCAGAGGCAGGTGGATTTCTGAGTTCGAGGCCAGCCTGGTCTACAGAGTGAGTTCCAGTACAGCCAGGGCTACACAGAGAAACCCTGTCTCGCAAAAACAAACAAAAAGAAATACATTTGAGAAAGGGAGAATGGAGCACAAGCGCCACCTAGGGGAGGTGTCCCTGTGCTTATGGCCAGTCCAAACTTTCTTGGTTTATGAAAACCTAGAACTAACTCTCTCTCTCTCTCTCTCTCTCTCTCTCTCTCTCTCTCTCTCTCTCTCTCACACACACACACACACACACACACACACACACACACAGAGACAGTGATACAGAAAGAAAATGAATAACCATTCACACCACAAAACTTGTCTCTTCTTTGCAGGCCATTTCTACTGTTCAACGGTTTACAAACCTTTCCCCCCATAGAGGGGAAGAAGTGGCCAAGCATGGCTACCCTTTCAAACAGAGAGTGACACACATGCACTGGCTCCTAGTCAGAGGTTTTCTTTTTGTCCTCCACATCTCCCTTTAAAACATGACAATAAACACCCAGGCATGTCCCTGCATGAACTACTTGTACCTGGTCAAGTCCCATCTAAGGCCAGAGGCTCTCACATCTAAAATCTCCATCTCCAACCCTAACCCTCTGCCGAATCCTAGCCTGCATCACCCCAAAGCCTGCTTAACAACTCACCCAGACTGTTGTCCTTCCCGAAACCTACTCCATATATAGGTGGCTGGGAGAAGGAGCCCAGAGTCAGCCCGGACTCTCCTCTGAGCCAGTTGATCCACCAGGGATCCCCCAGGGTTTACCTCACACTGCCTCTAGAATCTGACAACTGCTCATCACCAAAGTATGGCTACCAGATCTGTGTCAATACAAGCCCCTGTCCCCGATTACTGCAATCCTTACTGACTCCCTGCTCCCAACTCCACCCCTCACCAGTGAACTTCAGTGGAGCAGCTCTCAGATATGAGCTGTTTCCCCTCTGCTGGGAAGCTTGCAGTGGCTCCCCACTGTATTAGAAAGCAAAGCTCAAGTCCAACCTCCTCAACACCCCCCCCCCCCCCCCCCCCCCACCTTCCCTGGCTCTCCTCCCTCTGCTCCTCTTCCAAGTGTTTGCTCAAAAGTCACCACCCTGGTAGAACCAGCTTGGCCGACTGTTCTCACCCAACAATGCACACAGAAATTGTATTTGCTCAGTTCTCTGGAGCTGAGGTCGAGCAGTTGTGGTAACACACTTGAGCTTAATTTAAAATAGGTTATTTTTATGTCCTGGTTTGCCCGGGATCATGCCACTTTATACCTGTTACCCGAGTGTAATTGTCTTTTCCACTTCTAAGAAGTGATATGGTTGGCTGATAAATTCTATAATTATCCTATGATAAATTCTATAATTATCCTGTGTCCTCTGACACACTTGGCTTCCTCCCTAGCTCTTGTCAACTGTATGCTAAAGGTTCACTGCTCATAATCCCTCATTGCTTTCCTGCTGATCCCCAGAGCCAGGCAACAAACACCTCTGAACTCTCCCTCAGTCCCCTCCCATCTTTCTGTGACATGGTACAGGCACACTAGGGCACGGATGGACACACAAAGACACACTTCAGTGATACTCTGCGGAGATGGAAGGTAAACTGTGTACGGGCAATTTCCTTTTCCTCCCCTCCACCCAGGGTCTCTTGTAGTGCAGTCTGACCTTGAGCTTTTTCTAAAGCCAAGGGTGACCTTGAACCTGATGATCCCCCTGCCTCCACTTCCCAAGCTCTAGCTTTATGGGTGTGCACAATCCAGTTGTTCCTGGAGCCACTCTTTCTCTCCCTCCCTCCCCACCCCCTCAAGTATATCACCATTTAATTAAGTTTCCTGTGTGCTTTCCAGCCAACAGACACAGGTGCCCCAGTGGTCTTAATCCCTTTTCAGCACTTCTACAAAAATGTGTTGGGATTTGTTTTGTTTACAATTCTGTTTTATGTCTTTATTTCATTTTTTTTCTATTTACTGGAAAAAAGCTATGCTTAAAATACAATTATGAAGGGTTGAGAGATTCGTGACAATAGTGAATCAAAAAAAAAAAAATCTCCAAACTTTGGTTACTTAAGTGGAAAAGGAAGCCAATCAAGCAATATGAATCATGATTTTTTTTGTTTTTTGTTTTTTGTTTTTTGTTTTTGTTTTTTCAAGACAGGGTTTCTCTGTGTAGCCTTGGCTATCCTGGAACTCACTCTGTAGACCAGGCTGGCCTCGAACTCAGAAATCCACCTGCCTCTGCCTCCCAAGTGCTGGGATTAAAGTGCGCCACCACTGCCTGGCGAATCGTGAATTTTTGAAGTAAAGCAAAGCATGAAATGGACTCGGCCAACGTGACTTGCAGGCCTCTAGAGACCTTTTAAAAGTTCAACAGGAGAAAATAGTTGATTCAGGAGAATTCCTTAAATGTAAATTAGCTTTGACATAACAATCAAAGGGGTCTCTCCTGTCTAAGGCTGGGGGTTTCCTTAGTCTGTCATTCTTGTGGGGAACAGTCAGCCCAAATAGCATAGCCTAGTTTAAGATATAAACATATCCATTATGTATTTTATATACATGTTATATCAAAAACTTTGCTTTAGTAGGAGCTGCTACTGGGCTTTCCCTCCCCATAATGTTACAGTCGCCTGATCCAACTTAATCACTAAGAAGGGCAGCTTTGGTCCACTCTTCCTGACCGATGTCCATATTTATTAACATTGATTGGCCAGAAGCTCTGCTTCTTCCTTAAGTAGTAACACCTCCTACCAACTTTCCCAGTCACCTGGACGTCTGCTTAAGCTGGTACTGTGGTGACACATGCCACCAGAATCACCCCAGCCTCCAAGTGGCTTCTGGTGTGTACCCATACAGCCATGACTGTGGCTTCACATGGGTCCTAAGTTCCCAAATCTTCTTAACTCTGGATGGTATAGTGGCACCGAGAAAACACTGGGTTTTTTTCAGCTCCAAACATCATCCATGCATTAGTGTGCTCACAAGAACACACACTCTAGAGAATGAACAGACAGAGATAGGGATAGACAGGGATAGAGACCCAGCCTGCAACATAAGGGTGAGTAGGTGTCTGGGCTGGTGGTCCAGAAAATATAGCAATCTAGACAGAGCAACTAGACACCAAAACCCAGAGCATAAAGTAGTGTGGAATGTGGGCAGCCCAAAGGTAGGACTGTAAAGCACAGGGAGCCAGAGGACAATAATACGGAACGAGAGAGAAGCAGGGGCCAGAGCATCCTGGGGCCTGAGAGCTTCCAACTGTGGGTCTCCAAGGTAGGAGCCTAGATTTTATCCCAGGTGTGACAGAAAGCTGCTTCAGAGTTTTAAGGTGTGTGTATACTAGTATGTACATTTAAAAGATGACTGTGATGGTTTGTATATGCTCAGCCCAGGGAGTGGCACTATTAGAAGGTGTGGCTTTGTCGGAGTGGGTGTGGGCTTTAAGACCCTCATCCTGGAAGTCAGTCTTCTGCTAGCAGCCTTCAGATGAAGATGTACAACTCTCAGCTCCTCCTGCACCATGCCTGCTTAGATGCTGCCATGTTTCCACCTTGGTGATAATGGACTGAACCTCTGAACCTGTAAGCCAGCCACAATTAAATGTTGTCCTTTTAAGAGCTGCCTTGGGCCAGGCGGTGGTGGCACACACACGCCTTTAATCCCAGCACTTGGGAGGCAGAGGCAGGCGGATTTCTGAGTTTGAGGCCAGCCTGGTCCACAGAGTGAGTTCCAGGACAACCAGGGCTACACAGAGGGGTATTGCTGTGATAGGCCTGACCATGCTTTTGTTTGGAAGAATGTGGATTTGGGGACTTTAGATTTTGTGGAATGCTTTAAATGGGGCTTAATTGGCTATCCTAGTAGGAATATGGAAGAGTTTGTTACTGAGTGTGATTTGAATCATGCAGACTTGGTCCAAGAGGTTTCTTTCAGTTGAGAATTTCAATATGTGGCCTAGAAACTGTTTTTGTGGTATTGTGGTGAAGAATGTGGCTACTGTTTGCCCTTATCTGAAGAGTCTGCCTAAGGCTAAGGTAAAGAGATTTATATTAATTTCATCGACAAAGGAAGTCTCAGAAACACCCATCATAGACAAGGACCTCGGTGACTTGTTAGAGAATGAGTGAAAGCAAACAAGAATGGAGATAGGAGCTCTTGGGAAAGGTAGATGCGAAGTATTCTTCTATTGGTGTGACAAACACCATCACCAAGGCAACTAATTACAAAACATTTCTTTTGGGGGGCTCATGGTTCTAGTTTTAGAGTTCATGACCATCATAGTCGGGTACAGGGCATCAGGCAGAAACAGCTGGGAGCTTACATCTGATCCACAAGCACAAGGCAGAGAGACAGACTGGAAATGGGCTTTTGAAACCTCAGTCTACCTCCAGTGACACATGTCCTCCAAGATGGCCACATCTCCCAATCCTTCCCAAACAGTTCTACCATCTAAGGACCAAGAATTCAAACATAAGCCTATGGGGGCCATCCTCATTCAAGTCACCACAGTAGGCCACACAAGAGGTTCTTGAGGCCAACAGTCTTGAGATGTGTCCCCAGAAAAAGACTTGACAACATTTACTGATGTGTGGGGGAGAAAGTGGGGTCCAAGGGGATACCAGGTTTCTGGTTGAGTTTCTGGAACTAAGTGGAACTCAAAGGAGGCACATAAGTGGGGGGTTACTGAGCAAGGCACGCTTCAGATGAAGATGTCTATGAGGAAGGTCAAGGGGGGATGTTCGATGTAGGCCCTGGAGCAAGGGAGAGAGCAGTACTGGGCCGTGACTAACGACAGTGCCTCAGCATTTGTGAAGTTGGTGATGGCTAGATAAGACACACACAAAGGAATATTTAGTGTTAAAAATGTATAGAATTCCGACACACTACAACAGTAAATCTTGAAGGTGTTACACTGAGACACTCAAGTCATGAAAGGACAGTGTGTGGGTTCGTTCACATGAGGTTCCCAGAGAGTAGAATGGCGGTCTCTCGGGGGCCGTGAGAGGGGAATGGAGAATCATTTCTTAAAATGGGAACAGGGACTGGAGAGGAGTCTTGGTGGTTAAGTCAGTCTCTGCTCTTTGAGAGGTCCAGAGTGCTGTTTCAGCACCCACAAAGAACAGCTCACAACAGCTCTGGGAGATCTGATGCCCTCTTCTGGTCTTCATGGGTACCTGCACACACACACACACACACACACACACACCCGCACACATGCATCTAAAAATAACACATTTTAAGAATGGAAACAGTTTCAGTGGTGCAAGATGAAAGACTTCTGGCAATGCCAACGGGCAGTGTCACTATTGGCACAGTCCTGTTAATGTTCTCAATGCCACCAAACCGCATGCTTACAAACGGGCACAATGAGACATTTTATATGATTTAAGAAAACAAGAAAAAATAAGCTGGAGTTAAGGCAACATTTATTCAGTTTGTAATTATACCATGGAAGGCATTCAGTGGTGGCTATTGACAAAGATAGCATTTCTCTTAAGGCTTCTGGTTGGTCTTTTTATTCTAACACATCATGTTAGGCAGGTAGGAAGTGGACAGAACCTAATGCATTTGCCTCGTCAAGGCTTGGTCAAATGCAATCACTGTCTCAGCAGTGCCGACTTGAAGGTCACCTGTGTTCCGTGGCCCGGCCAAGGGTGGGCAGTGTGCCCGGGGTCCCCTCAGGCTGTGTTCTGGATGATAATGGCGATGCCTTGACCACCTCCGATGCAAGCCGATCCCACTGCATATTTGCCACCTCGACGCCTGAGAAAAAATAAAAAAGTTGTTACTGGGGTTAGTAAAATGGCCCAGCAGGTAAAGGACCTTTCCACCAAGCCCAATGACTTAAGTTCAATCCCTAGAATCCACGTGGTGCGTGGTGGAATAAGAGAACAATTTCCCTGCAAGCTGTCTTCTGACCTCCACACACAGCTGTGGCATGTACATATCCCCGCCATATGCACACTGCACACACTGATACACCCACAATAATATATATTAATATTATATATTATTAATTATAATATATAATAATATATATATACACACACACATTTTTGTATGTATATAATATACATACAATATATATATATATGTGTGTGTAACAAGACTCACTATATAAAAAGAGATTAATTAAACAGTATTAACATTCATTCTTAACTAGGTCATCATCCAAGTCCCTTCCCCAATCTTTAATTTTGGTTTCTGGTGAAACAGATGAAAGAACTCAGAAAGCAGAATATTCCTACTGAAAAATGACAAAAAGTAACACATGAGGGGAACAGTAGGGGGCGCTGGGGACGGAGGAAGGGAAACACTGCTGAGAAGCAGCAGCCAGGGCAGGTCGCTTACATCACTGAGGTGGTGAGATGGGGGAAGATGAACGGGGAGGAGGCGGCAACTCTGTTTTGACTTGTATGGTTTCAGACTCCTGTGTCAATTTAGAGTGGATGTAACTACTGTACTTTGTTTGCTGAAGGAGCAGGTAATTAGAAAAGGGGTCATGTTCCATTCATAAGAATTAGCCCATCTGCTTTCGTCCCCCAGCCTTGACCTATGACCTTGAGAATTATCCGAACACCATTTTTCATGTCAGTCACTGACTGCCATCCAATGGCTGCTCGGTGACAGGAGTCCCTGGCTCTGCCTCACAGGCTGAAGCGAAGTCGTAGTTTCACACAGCCCATTTGCTTTCAACTCCTAACAGAACAAAATAGTCCCAAAGGTACAAAGCCAAGAGCTTTTCTACCCAAACTGAAGAGTACCAAACACCCAGGTCATAACGAAGTTAAAAATTCAGCTTGTAGAGATTGGCAGTTTGCTCAGGTTTCTCAAACAATGGCATCAAGATCTGTACCATCCCAGTATTTTGATTTATTAACTAAGTTTATCTTACTACTGCTGTAGACACTGAAATGCAGAGCCACAGAAGGGGGGCCTCACTGTTGGTCGCCAGCACTGAGGTGGCCCAGTGCACATGGCTCCCTCAAGCACGCACTGAGTGCTCGTACAGTGCAGCAGACTCTCAAATACAGGGCCACCTGCGAACCAATCAGCTCATCTGCCATGCTCACTGCAGAGTACCCTGCATCAGAACCAGTGCAGGAATATGAAGAAGGAAAAACGGGATCGTGCTGAGAAAACCTGAACTCATGTATTGTTATTTAAAAGAATGCCAAGTCTGGGGCCTGGAGAGATGGTTCAGTGGTTAAGACCACTAGCTGTTCTTCCAGAGAACCTGGGTTCAATTCCCAGCACCCACATGATAGCACACAACCATCTATAACTCCAGTCCTCTTCCGCACTCCACAGCACCAATCACACACACGGTATACATACATACATACATGCAGGCAAAACACTCATACACATAAAATAATAAAAGAAATACCCCCCAAAAGTGGCACATTTAAAATATAGTGATTTCTAGCCAGTACCTTAACTCGTGAACCAGGTGTGCGGTGATTCTGGATCCAGAGCCTCCCAGCGGGTGACCCAGGGCAATGGCGCCTCCGTTCACATTGGTTTTACTGGGATCAAGATCCAAGCCCTTCTGAACAGCCAAGAACTGAGGAGCAAAAGCTTCGTTCACCTTAGAACAGAGTCAGAACCCACAGGATCGTTACTCACAAGCTGGTTTGTAATGGACAGATCTAGTTATGTTGACGGCCATTTCCTATCTCTTCTTGTTTAAATTATCGCATGATGCTATTTGAATTTATCCTCAATCACTCCATACAAAGACTGTAGATCCTCAGGGGTTTGTGTGTGCGTGTAGTCAACATAATCATGTTTAAGGTTATTTAGAATTATGTTCCTTTTGAAAACCATCTTAGGTGTAGAAATGGACACAGCTGTGTGGTTAGTGGCACACACCTCTAATTCTTGCGAACTGAGAGCCTGGGCTTATAAAGCTTATAAAGCAAAAAAAAATTTTTTTTATAAAAAAGTCTGCTTATAAAGCAAAAATTAAAAAAAAAAAAAAAAAGAGTTGTCTATTTACTAAGTGATACTTCAGATCAAGTGCATTCCTTCAAGAAAAGCTAACTGCAATACTCTTATAAACAGGTACACTCTAGAGGGCGTAGATACCGTGGGGAGTCCAGAGATTTTAGAGCTGCTGGTTCATTTATTAGAGAGTGTGTGTGTGTGTGTGTGTTTTATACTCACTTTACACTTGAAATTCCACAACAAAGTTCAAGTCATTTTCCAGGTTAAATAAAGTCATGGTTAGTAGGTATCTCCGTGTATTTCCTGACACACAGCGAGTGTGGCTGAGTGGCTACTATTGTTATCTGGTGCTAAGAGAGCCCTCCTTGCAGGAAGACACTGGTAGACAAGGGTCTGTGCCACAACCTAAGGTGCAGGCGGAACTTGGTATTGTTCACACTACTCACACTGCCGGCTGCCTGGGAGAATGGCATCGCGTCTCCCCAGGGCCTCTGCTCAGGAATTCTATAAGGCACACTGCAAAGCAGGCAACTGGTACAGCGTTGGGATCAAATCGGTCTCATTTTCTTCCCTATTACGTTTTTTCACTCTCCCAAGATGGAGTCTGACCCACCTTAGATCAACATTTTTCTTCTGTTTTAGATAGCGATTCTCAAGGAGATCTAGACGACGCCCTGAAGGCAGACTTCCGAAGCCCGGGGAATGGGGGGACGGGCTCTGTCCTGAGTATGTACAAATCCAGGGATGAGCCCAAGGTGCACAGTACTAAGTGTGAAGTCAGAAACTTAGTGGAAGCTTGCTGATTCAAAATGATACCTGACAGTCCTCTGGAGGCTTAGAGCTGAAAGTAACTGAGGATGAAGAAATATTTATTTTTCCTAAAGCCTGGTTTCTTGGGTGAGAAGTTATCACAGAAAAAAACCAAACATGTGTCTTAGTCCTCTGTTAATTTGAGAAACCCTTCATTATTTTGCTTCTTAATGTTAAACAGCCCAAGTGTGATTACTTCCAATTCTCAAATATTCCCAAAGTATGAAACATCTATTGTCCGTCATTAAGAATTTCTTCATTGCTCTCTTGATAATTAGTACTGATTGGGTGTTTTATTTGTTTGTGTTTGTCTTTGAGGTGGTTTGACTGTATAGACGAGGCTTAGATGGGACTCACAGAGATCCACCTGTCTCAGCCTCTCCAGTGCTGAGATTAAGCTGGATCCCTTCTTTTATTTATGCTGAACGCTAAGGTCTTTGTTCTGCTATTACCATTTTTAAATGGTACTCTTGGGGCAGGGGTGTAGCTCAGTATGAATTGTGTATTTAGCATTTATACTGAGCACGTGCGCACATGCTCACACACTCACACACATGTGCACACAATCACTGTACCAAAAAATTTAAATTCCCAGTGTTAAAATTAAGGCAGGGGATCCTAAGTCAAGCCATAACCATGGTGGAGAAGTCAAATACAAATCTGAGAAGCAGCCAGGCAGTGGTGGCACACGCCTTTAATCCCAGCACTTGGAGGCAGAGGCAGGCAGATTTCTGAGTTTGAGGCCAGCCTGGTCTACAGAGTGAGTTCTAGGACATCCAGGGCTACACACAGAAACCCTATCTCAAAAAAAAAAAAAAAAAAAAAAAATTCCCACTACAACATTCAGTGCCACAGGCAGACTAATGTCTAAACTGTGACCGTATCCTATGAAGTTTTAAGAGTCTCCAGGACTTCAGCAACAGAAATCAGAGTGCTGACTCACTCAGAGGTAAGGGAAGTGCTGCTGGGGAGATGGCTCAGTTGACCTTGTGCAAGCTTAGGAACTGTAGTTAGCTTTCCACACCTCCTGTAAAAAAGCTGGGTGCTGGGGAGGTAGACACAGGAGCATCCCTGAGGCTTGCTGGCCAGTTTATCCAAATCAGTGAGCTCTGGGTTCAATTTTTTTTATCAAAAAAATAAGGTAGAAAGAGATAGAGGAAGATGCCCAAGATCAACCTACATGCATGCACACATGTGCGTGTGCACACACAGATAACAAAAATAGGTAAAATTCTTGAATAGAGTGGGAGAACACACCAACAACATGCACAGTCAATACGTATGTGGGAAGAATACACCAACAACATGCACAGTCAATATATATGTGGGTGAAGAATGTGGAAAAACTAACAGCATTAAAGTGGAGAGAGCTACCAGATACCATTTGTGCTACAATAGTAGGTAATTTCTTGTGGGGAGCAGACAGAAGGCGGCTATCATCCTCGCAGCCATCTTGAGCCATATACCTGACAAGAGGCTTGTTTACAATAGCCTACAACAGCTGAGCACACTCTGATAACATCTTGTGTTAGATACCCAGGATCTTCCCTTGGGTGTGTGAGACTTAAAGGTGTGATTGAGAGCTGAGACTTAAGGGCGTGACTTAGAGATCAGATTTAGAGATAAGACCTAGGGTGTGACTAAAAGGTGTGGCTTAGAAGTGAGAAATAAAAGGTGAGAGGCAGACAGAAGAAATTACCAGACAACAGATTACTTGACAACAGTACAACTTGGAGCAAGTCAGTTATTAGGCACTTGGAAGAACTTGGAATTAGACATTAGGCACTTAGCACTTGGAAGAAGTAACTTGGAACTTGGAGGCACTAGGAACTAGGACTAGGAACTCAAGACTGGGACTTGGACTAGAGAGACTGAAGAATAAACAGGATTGAATCACACTCTGTCTGGTCTCCATTCTTCATGTCTATCCTCGCTCTCTCTCTTGCTGAACCCCGACCCATGGACTGGAGCAGCTTGGGGCAGTGCGGGCTAACAAATTAGTCTCAACATTTTGGCTCCCAAACGTCGGTTAGCTCGGGCCGCAACAATCTCATACTGTGAAGAGAAAACACTTACATCTATCAAATCCATGTCCTTAAGACTCAGCCCAGCTTTCTTCAATGCTCCATTGATAGCAGGGACTGGACCTATATAAAAATAAAGGCATTAGATAGAAATGCATGTCTTCTTGTTATCTGTAAGCCAGATGTATCTGTAATCCTAGCCCTCAGAAGGCTGAAGCAGACGGACCCTGATATCAGCCTGTTTATACAGTTAGATTGTACCTCACAGAACAAAACTCCTTCTATACTATTCAAGGAAGAAATGATCACATATCAGAAAAGCAGACAAAGGTGAGAAGCTGACTGCAGTGGATTGTGGGTAAGAGACCCGCATGAGGCAGTCTATCTGGTTTTCGGACTTTGAGCTGCTAAAGGGGCCATATGCAGGGTTTATAGTCATTATAAATGATACCTAGTCTCAAGTAACCAGGCAGACCAGGTGTTCTAACGTGGAAATTATAGCCATTCACCTGGAACCTCAGCCCATTTGGATAAAAGGCAGGGAACACGGAGGCTGGAAGACAGCAAGGTTCAGGGAACTGGGGGGAAAGGTGTCTGAGGGACGAGCCATTTCTAACTCTGGTTGTAGGCGGGAAAACAGCCCAGAGCTCAAGAAATGCAAACTGACCCACCCAGGCCTCTGAAAGAAGCACCGACTCTCTGGTCTGCTGGCCATCAGCAACCGGTTGATATTTTTGTAAGTTTTACCGAATCAATGCTTTCCCCAAAAAGTAAAATGTCTGGCTATCCATTTCCTTCTCTACTGATCCTTGGAGCAAGAAAGTGTAACCAACTCGTCAGAAACCTCTGAGGTCAAGTGGCCAATCTGCTTATTGAGTTCCGAATAGCTGCTGATTTAATAGACTCTAATTCCAGCTTCTCTGTGTGCCCAAGACATGAAATCATGATGGGCAGAACTATGGTCAGTACTGATCGACACTCCACGGCATCTCCAATCACCTAGGATACAAACCTCTCATAGTTGTGGCCATGAGAGATTATTTAGATCAGGGTAACTGGGGTGGGAAAACCTGCCTTAACTGTAGGTGACACGATTCAACACACTGGTGTCTTAGCATGAAAAACAGAACGAGAACTAGCAGACATCATGTGACCAGTGGCTTCACGTCTCTGCTTTTATGAAGGACTTGAACAGAGAGTCAAAAAGGAAGTCTTTTTCCTTTGAGTATTCCTTAATACCACTAAGTCAGGTTTCTGTCACAGTAACGAGACAATTAAGTAATGATACAGAGTTGGCTGGAGCTGTTCTGTGATAAACACACCTGACCACGTGTTTCTCAGGCCTTTGGAACTGGTTTTGTTGGTTTTTTGCAGAGTGTGGGACGATCT
Source organism: Rhabdomys pumilio (assembly GCA_030674055.1). Lineage (NCBI taxonomy): Eukaryota > Metazoa > Chordata > Mammalia > Rodentia > Muridae > Rhabdomys > Rhabdomys pumilio. The sequence continues at coordinate 14,213,579 of JANHMN010000013.1, forward strand.
GGAGCTCTGCTCTGAGCTCGGAAGCCACTGAGTATTGCAGACAAGGCTTGATGGGCCGTCCTTGTGGCTTCTGGAAGACTCGTGCTGGAGCACCCAGTGGAGACCTGGCTCCCGTGGGTTCAGAATGGGACTCAGTAGAACTGGGCTAGGAGCAGGTGTAAATAGTAAAGCGTCCATTACCAGCTTAGCGTGTGCGGTGTGTGCGGTGTCTGTGCTGTGTGCAGTGTGTGATGTCCGAGACTTTTCACCACTAGAATGAGATACCTGGAACATTAGCTTATAAAGGTAAAGGGGCTGAAACGCCCTTCGGTGGAAATGAACGGCTGACAGTGTTGAGAGGGTCTACTTCCCTTAAAGAACACCAGCTGGTCTGCCTTAGTATTCTCAGGTTAACCTGTAATCTGTGCATTCTCTAGGGCATAACCAAGTCCTTGCTGGGGCCCCTCTGGAGAAAGCACTCTTCCGGACACTCTGTTTATTTACTGAGGCTCAGGGAGGCTTAGTATTCTTAAACAAATAACCTTATTCTGGCTCTTAACCATTAAAAGCTGTGAGACTTTTGGCGCGTCTTTGAGTTTCAGAGTTAAGATGTTCTGTGAGAGCTAAAGGGATGGATGAGTGGACGAGGGCTCTTGACCTGACCTTTGTCTTCTTAAATACTAAAACCATTTATGAAAATGAAGTCAAAGTTAAAGCTAGTCTTTCCATTCAGCTCAATAGGCTTCCAAATCCCACCCATCCACCTCTACCCCCTCCTCCCCACAACCTCCATGAGCAGTAAGCAGGGTGTTTCTACAGCTTTGTGTATCCTTGAGATGTTACTAGTCCTGCCAAGTCCTGGTTCCTCCTTTTTCCTGGTTAAAGCTACTCTGCAGGGTTGTAAATGAAAACATGTACAGAACCGAGGACCTGCTGTCCTCACAGACCACACTGCCAAGCCGGCCCAGCTAGCAGCTCAACAACGGCTCTCCCTGTATCACCCAGATCCTACAATATAGGGCGGACAAGCTTGAAGGAGGCACAAGTGACTCAGGCACCTGACCCCAGATACTTGGCATGGATGGGTGGATAGTGGCGCTCACTCAAGCAGTAGAAGACAACTACAAAAAACCTTCTGACTGAAACCACAGAACTTGGTAGTTCATCAAAGTACCGAAGGAATCGGAAACCCAAACTGAAAACCTCAGGTTACAGACAGACTGAAACAGAGTCCCCAGAGGGGGTGCGTGAGTTCTGAGGAGCACTCGGTGGGAACAGTGCTCTTAAGTCCATAACACCACCACCAACAACAATAACAACAACAAACCCAAAAGGCAAAAATCAAAAACAAAACCAGAAAAAAACCCATGTCTTTTAGTAGTTATCAAAATAGTCTGCAATTGCTGACATAAACTTGAGATACAATAAAAGATAAAAAGGTCTGAACTTTCCAGGCTTGTTTCTTAGAATTTCTTCCTAGAGGAAAGGAAACTTCTCCAAAGGACTTTGCTGTGCTCAGCCAGGAGTTGCCTCAATCCCCCATCCCAGGCAGCAGTCACGGAATCATCTGAACAGGACCTGAAGCTCTGACCTGGCAGCAACACCTTCCATCTTGACAGCCATCTTAAAAACCAAATCACGTAGTCAAAAAAGGCCAAGCTCCCGCTGTTTGGTTCTGTCAAGAATCTGAAATCCATACCCTAAGGCAAGCTTTTCCTTAGGACCTAGAGTGGGATGGAGCAAAGCCATGGAGTCTTATGTCTGCAACCAGTAGTTAATTGGCTTCTTGTTTCCTTAAAGGCAGCTGATAGAAAACACTAAATTTCTCATCACTGGGGTCAGTGAGGAAGGTGCTGCCAAGCCTGGTGACTGCAGTTGGATCTCCAGACTCCACAGGGTGGAAGGAAAGAACAGACTTTCAAAAGCTGTCTTCTGACCTTGACATACATGCTGTGATTTGTGTGTGTATACATATGTGTTTGTGTGCACACCCACACCCATACTTGAGCACAACTATACATGGGTGCTCAAGCATGTACGAACACACACACACACACAAAACAAATAAAAATTAAAAAAAAATTGCATTGCCTAAAGTTCTTAGTGTCTACAAGTATTTAGTATAAAGTGCTTTCTCATTCTCTCTTTTCTTTTCTCTCTCTCTCTCTCTCTCTCTCTCTCTCTCTCTCTCTCTGTCTCTCTGTCTCTCTCTCTCTGATTTGGGGTCTTGCCATAGAGCTGGAATTACATGTACACTACCATGCTTACATGTTCTTTGTTCCACTTCTAATTAATACAAATAAATAGCCTTGGCCTGAAAAGTATCAGTAGTTCCCATCCCGTCCCATCAGGCCAGCCATCTGATGAGTGCCCACAATTCACAGCGCAGAACCAGGGCACCGTGCCAGCTGAACCGTGACCTTCTGAGGTAGTCGGAGGCTCATGCTCACTCTTCCTTTATGTGGTCTGGAAACACACAGGCCTTCCATTTTCTCAGTTACCAGGAAGTCTCACTGGAGCTGCAAGCTGGGAAGACTGAGTGAGAGTCACCAGTGTCTGTGGAGCTGTGACACTGGCTCCTGAGCAGACTTTATTGTGTGATTCTGTTTCCTTCCTTTCCCATGGGGCTGAGAACCAAACCTAAGGCTTACACGGGCATTGCAAGGGCTCTGCCACTGGGCTACAACTCCAGTTCCCTCTATTTTCTGTGTTGATTTTTACATCTTTTATAATTTTTAACTATGTGTATGTATGTGGTCTGTGTGTGCATGGGTGTGCATGCACATGTGTGCTTGTTTGAGTATGTGTGTGCATGTATGTGTGCATGTGTGTGCATGTTTGTGTGCATGTATGCGTGTGTGCATGTGTATGTGCGTGTGTGCCCACAGAAGCCAGGAGAATCAGATTCTTCTAGAGCTAGAATGACAGGCAGTTATGAGCCACCTGATGTGGATCCTCGGCAAGAGCAGTGTGCACCGTTACCTCAGCACATCTCTCTAGCCCCTCTGTGTGACGACTTTTAAATCCCTCAGACAGTCAGTATGCCTTGTTTGTTTACATGGCCTTGTTTGTTTCTGCTGTGTGTAAGACAGTTCTTCACAAAGATGATCTGACTGGCGGATCCCACCAGGGATCTTGATTTGGTCACTTTTCCAAGACCCTGAATGCCCAAAGCGACCTCCCTGCAGTAATACAACAGAAGTTCTCATGATAAACTTACCAATACCCATGATAGTAGGATCACATCCAGACACAAAGTAGCCCACAACTCTGGCCAGGGGTGTGAAGTTATGTTTTTTGACAGCATCTTCGCTGGCTATGATGACAGCCCCGGCACCGTCAGACACCCCCTTAGAAACAGAAGCAGGAGATTAGGCAGTAGAAGAAGCTGGTTCATCAAGGTTTGAGCTGATGGTTGAGTCAGTTACAGAGCAGAATGAGGGTTGGGCCTGTGCAGAAGACCACTGACAAAGCGAGGGATGCCATTGAAAGCAGGGGGCGGGGCTTCAGAGATCACTTAAGCATGGGGTAAAACTTTCCCAAGGGACCACGGGAAAGCATGCAGAAAAGGTGGGTGGGGCGGGAAGTTTGACATCAGATATGTGTAGATGTAGAAAAACAATCAGGTGAACTGTGTGAGAGAAGATTGGTGTGAGGTATGGAAAGTGACAACGTAAGCCAGGAGGATTTCCTTTCAATGTTCTGAAAGGGTGAAAAACTCAGATTATCAAGGTCCCTAGCTATAAGATTTTGTGTTAAGACTATGAAAACGCAAATTAACAAAATATAAATGCTACCAGTATAAGTTAAATGACTAAAGGCTAGGAAGCTTCTGGAAGCTTCTAGACACATCTGGAAGAGATTTCATAATCATTTGGAAGAATCATGCTGGGAAGACTATAAGCAGATGCAATAACATACCGAGGCGTTCCCTGCCGTGACTGTCCCCTCTTTCTTGAACACAGGTGGGAGCTTCTGCAGTTGCTCCAGGGTTGTTTGGGGCCGAGCATGCTCATCCACTTGCATGGTCTGTTTGCCTTTCTTTGTCTTCACCTCAATGGGTGCCATCTCCTCATTGAAGTAGCCAGCCTCATTAGCTGAAACAGTAAACGGCCATCATCGGAGCAAAGCTCCAAAAAGATATCAGGAGACTGTGTCTGTCAACTCCTGATTTGCTCAAAGAGTTCCTCAGTTCTATCCTCCTTAGCAAACTGCTTTCTTGTTGGAGGATGAAACATACCATCCAGACCTTTTTCAAATTACCATTCAGGGGGGCATGGTGTATGTATGTGGGTGGGGTGTGTGTGTGAAAAGTGGTGCATGCTGGTATGTGTGGGTGGGGAGGTGGTGTGGGGGAGTTGGGGCATGGTGGGTGGGGGTGGGGACTTTTGTGTGGGGTGTGTGTGGCATGTGAAGGTCAGAGAACAGCCTCTGGTGCTTAACCACTCTTCCCACATTGCTTGAGGCTGAGCCTTTCTGTCTTGTTTGCTGCTTTTGGGGGGTATTTTGAGCTTTTGGGGATTCTCCTGTCTCTGCCTCCCATCTTTCACTGGGAACATGAGGACTGTAGATGGCTCTTCCACATCCAGCTTACGTGGGTTCTTGGGATTTGAACTTAGGTTCTCATGCTTGCACAGCAGGCATTTTAACCACCGAGCCATATCCTGAGCTCCTACTTTGACATTTTTTATTATTATTATTATTATTATTATTATTATCATCATTATTAAATGTTTCTCTTATGAGATGCTAGACTGACAGCTGTCTTAGATACTGATGTAATAGCACTAAATGCATTCAACCATTTTTTTTTGGTTTTTTGGTGAAAAAAATAAGTATTTAAACCATCACCAAGTTGCCTGTGCCACCAATGCTTGATGGCTGAAACAGTGATAACCTGAACAGAGAAGAACTGTCATGATATAATTATAGGTAAAACATCCTACCTACTTTGGACCTCCATGGATTAGAATGGACTGGAGACATCTAGCACTTAAGTAACAGAGTTGGTCAGGAAAACTTACTACCTTAGTGTGTGTGTGTGTGTGGTGTATGTGTGTGTATACATGCATGTCTGCAGAGACCTGAGGTTCTCACTCTCTGCCTTGTCCCCTTAAGAGTGGATCTCTCGCTGGGCAGTGGTGGCGCATGCCTTTAATCCCAGCACTTGGGAGGCAGAGGCAGGCGGATTTCTGAGTTCGAGGCCAGCCTGGTCTACCAAGTGAGTTCCAGGACAGCCAGCCAGGACTACACAGAGAAACCCTGTCTTGAAAAACCAAAAAAAAAAAAAAAAAGAGTGGGTCTCTCAATCAACACAAAGCTTACTGTTCTGCTTACACTGGCTAGCCAGCTAGCTCCTAGCATCCATCTGTCGTTTCTTTCTAATGCTTAGCTTTTACACGGGTGCTGGGGATTCAAACTCAGGTCCTTGTACATGCGTAGTAACATTCTTACCCACTGAGCTGCTTGTCAGCGCTCTACCTGAACTCTGAGATAATTGTTCAGTTGGAGAGACAAAACAAAACTTTTCCTTATCTGCCCTTATTTAGTTTGATTATTCCTATTCGAGAAACAGGAAGGGATATCTCATAAGTGTTCTGTGAATAACTGAAGTCAGATATCTTCTCTAGGGCAGAATTAGAAATCCCAGAGATGACTTGGTGCCCTCTGGACCAGGAACACCTTAGAAATAACTGAAACTCAGATGAGCTGGATGGCATCAGCTCCATCCTGCTTACTCCTCTGAGTGGACCAACACCACATCCAAACCGTCCCCAACCCACTGAATTACAATAACAGTAGTTCAGTTAGGTTCTTTTTCAGAGGACTAACAAATCCTTCAAGCTCTTATTGATAACTCAACAGCTGCTCTGATGCTCACTCTGGAGGAAAGTGTGTATCATGAGGCCGTAGCGGGAGGGTCTTGGACTAATTAACCCTGAGTCAGTTACAATGAGGAATGGGAGTAGGAGACATCAAAAGATGCCCAGCTGCCTTCCCCCAGCAGCCGATCCCCTCTCTGTATGATTACACTATGGATCATGGGAAAGGCCAGTTATCTACTTCGGACTGGAATAGACTATAGTAGACTACTGTTTCTGCAATAAGGTAAATCAGGAAAAATACTATTTTTTTTTTCTTTCCCTGAGACAGAGTCTTACTTTGCATTCCTTTGATCACCTAGAAACTGCTATGAAAACCAGACTGGCCTAGAACTCACAAGAGTTCTGACTGCCTCTGCCTCCTGAGTACTAGGATGTAAGGCGTGTATTATTGTGCTTGGCTACTTTATTTTTGATATGACTTTACAGTTGGCAAACAAAATTAAACAATATCCCCAGAAAAGAAAAACCCCAAACCCTTCCTCCACTGTTGTACTGAGCGTCCCCTCTTGTGGGGTGCATCAAATGCCTCACAGTGGGAGTCAGGCCCAGTTCAGGACAAAATTCCTACATTCAGATGGACCAAGTGATATTCCACTTTTTCTTTTATTAGATTTAGTCATTAACTTATTACTTATGTGTATATGTGTGTCTATGTGAGTTTCTAGGCACCAAATACCCACACATACTCATGGAAGCCCAAGGGCATCTGATCCATCATAAGCTGAGTTACAGGTGGCAGTAAGCCACCTGTGGGTGCTAGGAACCAAACCTGGGTCCTCTGCAAGAACAGGAAGCACTCTTAATGGCTAAGAGTACTTAGCAGCCCCAAATACCTCTTTTGTTTGTTTGTTTGTTTTGAGACAGGGTTTCTCTGCTTAGTTCTGGCTGTCCTGGAACTCACTCTGTAGACCAGGCTGGCCTCGAACTCAGAAATCCGCCTGCCTCTGCCTCCCAAGTGCTGGGATTAAAGGCGTGCGCCACCACTGCCCGGCCCAAATACCTCTTTAAAATATTTACTTTTTAAAAATTTTATGTGAATATGTTTTCTTTGTATGGATGTATGACACATGTATGCTCTGCCAAGAGTGGCAAGGAGAGGGAGTGGATGCTTTGGCACAGAAGTTCCAAGCAATAGTGAGCCACTATGTGGGTGCTGGAAACCAAACATGAGTTCTCTGCAAGAACAGCCAGGGCTCTTCTTGACTAATCCATCCCTTCAGCTCGCCACACTCCTGTTAAAAGTGGCCCTAACTTATTTCAGAAGAGAAATGCCACATGCAGTTTTCAGTAACAGGTAATTCTGAAGCCATGAGTTTTAAAAACACATTACTGTATGACCACTGTACCCTTCAGGGTGAAACCCCCCTTGTACCCCCTCTCTATACCAACCAGCTTTCCACCTCTGCTGGGACTGCAAGGCGTATCTGTCACAGTCTTCTCTGCTTATGTTGTATTTTGCAGCAAGGTTCTCTGCAGTCATCCCCATGGCCAGTTTAACATGTTGATCCATTAATCCTGACCATAAAATATCTTCCAGCTAGAAGGATATCAGGCAGCGATGTGTTAACGCACGATCTTTGGAAGGAACATGTCATAATTTCTTTAGATCTCTATAACAACCGCATTAATTATTTCCAATCATATTGGATTCTGGGGCACTGAGAAAATCTAATATTTAAAAAATATCCAAGTTCTCACAAGTCAAATGTACGTTTTATGCCAGTCTACATACAAAACTGTGAGTGTAAAAGAAGAGGAGAGTGTAGGAGTTTACGCCACAATCGTAAGTGACTGCTTTGGTGAGAAGCCCAACACTGGGTACTTAGATAGGGTATTCCTGCAGCCCCTTTAAGCAAACTGTCATGTGGTCGGGAGGGGCAGGGGGAAGAGCAGGTGCCCAGCTTTTCCAGCCCCACCCTTCAGTGACAGGTGCAGTTGGCTCTATTTGTTATTACTAAACCAAGAATATCAGAGACAGAGTTACTAAGGAACAGACAAGATTGACAGGCATCACCACACCATCGGAGCATCTGGGAGTGATGTTTCTCCTGATGCTGCCCATAATCCCCGAGTCGCCATCTTGGCAGAGAGTTGGGTTTTGCTGTTGTTGGGTTTTTTTGTTTGTTTGTTTTTGTTTTTCAAGACAGGGTTCCTCTGTATAGCCCTGGCTGTCCTGGAACTCACTCTGTAGACCAGGCTAGCCTTGAACTCAGAAATCCTACCTCTGCATCCCAAGTGCTGAGATTAAAGGCATTTGCCATCACTGCCTGGCTTGGCAGAGAGTTTTTAAGTATATGTAAGTGTCTGAAATACTCAGGCTCTCTAAGTCTGGTTTTCTTAGTTTCCAAAAGACCAGGTGAGAAAGTGGGAGAAGAGTGGAAGTCAGTTGTCACTATTACAAAGTTCTCTTTGTACAAAATCATTTATTCATTTACATTACTTTTAGTGTATGCATGTGTGTGAGTGTGAGGAGGTGTGTGCACATACAGAGGCCAAAGAGGACCTCTGCCGGCTTCCTCTACTGCCTTCTACTGTATGCCTTTAGGATGGGTCTCTCACTGAAGTGAAGGCTCTCTGTTTTAGCGAGGCTGCCTTGCCAGAGTATTCCTGGAATCTGCCTGTCTCCATTTCCCAATACCAAGATTAAAGATACGCCCAGCCTTCTATGTGGTGCTGGGGGCTTGGCCTCAGGTCCTTGTGCTTGCACAGCCGGTGTTTTTACTGAGTGGTCTCATCGGCCTTTGACAATGCAGAGAAACACAGCAGGCCATCAGCCCTTCCTGTGAGCAATGCAGTGACCTGTATCACAGCTGCTGTTCCTACAGACAGCTCTCAGAGGTGGAGGACCATGTTTTTTCTGACAATTTAACCAATTGGATGGATGCAGACTCGGCACTTTCTGTGATGAAGAAACCTAGCTGAACTCCCACAATCCACAGCAAAAGTCTAGTCACTAGGATCCCTCATAAATAAATCTGTTTCTTCTCTTCCTCCACGTTCCCTATGGTTTCTTTGACATGTGAAGTATAATCCTGTGTGGATCCAAACACTAAAACTAATGAGTTTTGACACAGTCTGTAAATTTTAAACCATATAAATCTTGGTGGTATTCCATGAACAAAGCTGGGTTCAAAATTACTCTTTTCTCCTTTAAAAAGTTACATTATTAAAATTATTTATATAAATAGAAGAATTTATATAAGAAAGTTAATGGTCCAAACCTTGATCTCTAATCCAAGCTTGGTTCCGAAGCGCATGTTTCTGATGACGAAGGGGGACTGGCTCATGCTTTCTGTTCCTCCACACAAGACAACCTCGGCATCTTTCGAACAGATTTCCTGTTGAAAAACAGACACAGAATTCCTTCTACTGTATCCAGAGTATGAGCTGAGAAACACAAAAACTTTATGACTCAGTGGTGATTTAAACAAACACTGTCTTAATTTACAGTAACCTATAAAGAAATGTTTAACGTTGTTGAAAAGCTGATGTTAAAGAATCTGCTTACAGACACCAGGGTGTGAACTGAACAGCCCTCATCTGTGTGTGCCAGAGTGGCATACCTCACCTATGTCTGCTCTCTGCTAGGGTCTCATTCTGCAGCTCCCTTTGGCTGGGGAGGTGTGGTGAGCCTTCACCTCAGCCTCCTAAACTCTGAATTTATAGGTACAAGCCACACCTAAGTACAACAATTCTTATTTCAATATTAATCTGGAAAACCCACAGAGGTACTAATCTCTGGATTAAACATATAGTAAAGGGCACATTGATTTAAAAGTCATAAAAATGGGGGGGAAAGTCCTATTAATGGAACTGGTGAACTAGGAGGCTCATAAAGAGGACCCACTTTATTTTTTCCAGTTCTTTTTTTCCCATCTCTCAGAAAAGATGCAAGCAATGAGCTTCCAAGAGGCTGGGGTTGTGTTTAAAGTTAATTCTGGGAGAGTAGGGACCCCCAAAATATGTTGTCACAGAAACCAATGTGAAAACAGCTCACCCATTACGCTATGCCTGTGTTAATTACCTGGAGGCACTCAGGGATCAGAAGCTGCAATGCACCACTGAAGGGAAACAGTTCTTCAAATACCTATCAGCACGTTCAGAGAGGTACGTAAGGACGCTGCCCATACCTGACATCCGCTCACGATGGACTGGAAACCAGAGCCACAGAGCCTGTTGAGGGTGAGGGCCCCAGTCTCTGTTGGGATTCCCACTCTCAAACCCACATGCCTCGCCAGGTACGCTGCATCTGAAGAGCTCTAGACAGAAAAAAAAGAAATCACTTCATAAGAAAGGCAGCAACAATCAAAAAAGACATGAAAATGCTTTTTTTGCAGCCAGTCTGGCCAGTGAGCTCCAGACACAGTGAGACCCTGACTCAAAACCTAAAGTGGAGAGATGATGTCCCAATGTCAACCTCTGTCCGCGCGCACACACACAAACAAGACACATACACATGGGCAGTATATAATACCTTTATTACAGGAAAGGGTCAAATAAATTCAATAAACCATGAAGAACTGGTCCATAGCGGTAAAGTTTTTACAGCGTTTCACTACACTACTCTTTTGTAGAGGTTTGAAATTTTTCCAAATTAAACCCAACAGACTTTGCACACTTATGGGTTAGTAGTTTAGAATGTTAGGTAGAAGGGGAAGGAAATAGGAAGAGCAACAGCCAACTTGGTGACTATTTCATTGTTTACGGGAAATCATCTATTTTACAAACCAATGGCATTAAACAGATTGTAGTCAATGGGTATTCTTTTGTAGTTCTCTTAAAAAGATCTTATTGTATGTATTTACCTATTTACCAATAATGAACTAGATTGTTTGAATATGTATGTGTGTGTGTGTGTGTGTGTGTGTGTGTGTGTGTGTGTACACATGTGTATATGCACACGTGTACTCATGCAGGGACCAGAAGTTGACAAAGGGTATCTTTTGCAATCAATGCCCACTTTTCTACTGTGGTAGCATCTATTTCTTCAGAGCTCACTGCTTTTGGCTACTGTAAGTAGTCAGTTTGCTCAGGGGATCCTGCTTCTGCCTCCCAAGAACTCAGCAGGCCACCACACTAGCATTCCCATAGGTTCTGGGGAGCCAAACTCTGGCAGGCACTTTACCCACCGAGCCATCTCTCCAGATCCTAAATGAGAAATTTCTTTTGAAAAGATGTATTTATTTATTTTATGTATCTGAGAACATGGTCACTGTCTTCAGACACACCAGAAGAGGGCATTGGATGCCATCACAGATTATTTGTGAGCCACCATGTGGTTTCTGGAAATTGAACTCAGAACCTCTGGAAGAGCAGTCAGTGCTCTTAACTACTGAGCCATCTCTCCAGCCCCTAAATGAGTAATTTTTACAAAAGAAAAATACATTCACTGAGTTACTAGGGAAGAACACTGGGCTGCATGTCCGGACCTGGGCTGGAGTGTGTGCACACCACGTTTTTCAGGCAGCATTGGCTTCCGTGTGGCCACACCTGTGAACTTAAGGTCAGAAGAGTCATCTGCAAAGGGATTTTGCACGTCTTTTGTAGAGGCTGGGGCAGAGTAATTTTGATTATTCAAATAAACTAACTCTGAGTCCCACTGGATGAATTCTTCAGGCCTTAACAAATGTGTTAATATATTCCTACCTCTGTGTGTTCTCCTGCACGATGCACATACACCAGACACCTACTCTGGCGGCTGTTTTTCTGAGAATCGTTTCCCTTTTTGTTTTATCTTCTCCATGGGCCGTTACAGAGTGACTCTGAAGTCAGTTTTAGCCCTGAGCCACTTAGAACAGTAGAAAAAGCTTATTGTAAGAGGAAGACACAGAACAAGATGGTTGAAAACTGGCATCCGAGTATGATTGCTCAATGCCTTGACAGACTCAGTAATAAGGCAATAGGAAAGAGTTGGGCTTGGTGGTGCATGCCTATACTCAAGAGGTTGAGGCAGGAGGACTGCAAGTTCAAGGCTAGGCTGGGTCACACAGCAAATGTTAAGACCAGCTTGGGTAACTTAGTGAGACCTTGTCTCAGTATAAAAAGTGGGAGGCGCTCTGAGGGTACTAGTGGAGCACCAGCTTAGCACACTGGAGTCCTGAGTTCCCGCTCCAGTACAAGGGGAAAAAAATACTGATTTTAGGAACAGAAGCTCAAATACAACAAAACTGATACTATTTATCACTGGTACTATTTACCAATGAAGCTGATACTATTTATCACTGATAGTATTCATTTCTGATACTATTTATTAATGAAACTGACACTATCAATGAAGCTGATACTATTTATCACAGATAGTTCATTTCTGATACTATTCATTAATGAAACTGACACTATCAATGAAGCTGATACTATTTATCACTGATAGTTCATTTCTGATACTATTCATTAATGAAACTGACACTATCAATGAAGCTGATACTATTTATCACTGATGATAGTATTCATTTCTGATGCTATGTATTAATGGAACTGACACTAGTTATCACTGAAGCTGATACTACTTATTGTGAATTTCTAGGAACATGTGAGAGATTCCACCAACACTGGGGGACAGCAGTAGAGTTTTAGAAGGAATAAATCTTCCTAAAATAAATTCTAGGAAAACCCAAAACCAAATGTAGCCTATTTCAACTTTGTCTGCTCTAGTGTCTTCTTCAGTCAGCAGCAAAAATCTCCTCCTGCCCCATCACCAAAATAGAAAGGAAGCATGTCTAATATTAAGGATTAATTATTGTCTTAGTTAGAGCTTTATTGCTGTGAAGAGACATCATGACCACAGCCACTCTTACAAACGAAAACATTTAACTGGGGCTGGCTTCCAGTTCAGAGATTTAGTATTTTGTTATCATGGAGGGAAGCATTGTAGCATGCAGGCAGAGCCAGTGCTGGAGAGGTAACAGAGTTTTACATATGGGTCTCCAGGCAGCAGGAAGAGAATGCTATTTTGGGCATGGCTTGAACATCTGACCTCAAAGCCCACCCCCAATGACACACTTCCTCTAACAAAGCCTCCTACTCCAAGAAGGCCACACCTCCTAAGAGTGCCACTCCTTATGAGCCAAGCATTCAAACACATGGGTCTATGGGAGCCAATCCTATTCAAACCACCTCAATTAATGGTTTAGACTCAACAGGCAAAAATACTTTGTCTGCATCTGAAGATACACAATGATGGACAGAACAGAGTTTTAGTCACCATGTCACCATGTCATGCTTTTCTGTGTCCGCCACTGTCCTCTTTGATTTGGCAGAGCTCATATCACTAGCATCTGATATGGCTTAACAAGACATGCTTCTGTAAGGCTTGTGTGCCAAAAGCTATTCTCAGAGAGAGTGGAAATCTTAGTAGGTGGGGTCTGGCTGGAGGAAGTAGATTACTTTTCCACTTCCTCTTCCTCTTTTACTTCCTGGCTCCCATGAGGTAAGCAGTTTTCCTCTGCCTCTTCCTGAAGCCATAGTCTTGAAAGCAGAAAGCAATGATTGCAATTTTTGAAACTGTGATCCAAAAGAAATCCTTCCATAGCCGGGCATGATGTTCCATGCTTTCAATCCCAGCAGAAGACACAGATCTCTGTGAGTTTGAGGACAGCCTATTCTGCATAGTAAGTTTGAGGACAGCCTATTCTACATAGTGAGTTACTACATAACTAGGGCTATGTTAGAAAGATTCTGTCTTTTTTTTTTTTTAATTTAAAAAAAGAGAAAGAATAAAAGAAATCTTTTTACCTCTAAATTGTTTTGCTCAGGTATTTGTTTAGATGGTTACAGCATCTTAGAAATACACAGAATGTTATACATAGGCTCACAAATAGGTACCCATACACACACATACACACACAAAACATGTTTTGTGTTAAATTATAATTTCTTTGGTCTACTTTGGATGCCTTATCTATAACAGCTAAACTATTTTTACTATGGTGGTTTAAATGAAAATGAAGAGGCACAATTAGAAGGGGTAGCCTTGTTGGAGCAGGTGTGGCCTTGTTGGGCTCTGAAGTTTCAAGTGCTCAAGCCAGGCCATCTGTTACACTCTCTTCCTGCTGCCTCTCCATCACCATGTCTGCTTGCATTATACCAAGCATCCTGCCATGATAATAATGGACCAAACTTCTGAATTGTAAGCCGGCCCCAATTAAATGTTTTCCTTTATAAGAGATGTCATGGTCATGGTGTCACTTCAGATGATGTCTCTAAGACACTAAGCAATCAGTAAATAGCTGTATTCTTTGAAGGGACATACAGCTTTCAATCATTGTCATAGAGATGATCTATTCTATAGACCATACATGCCAAGGTAGAGAGTAAGGAGGTGGCTTATTTTCCACAAGAAAACATGACCAAGCTCCTAGAAGGTGTAGGTGAGCTATAATTTAGATCTAAGATGTCGCCCAAGGGGTGTCTGTGGAAGTCCTGGTCCCTAGCTGATAGTACTCATCAGGGGTGAATCCTTTGGAGGTAGGCTCGAGGAAAAAAAACTAATCGTTGGGACCATGCCTTCAGAGAGTAGAGTAGGGCTCTGGCCCTCTAGCCCTCTCTGTTTCCCGGCTACCAAGGGGAAACAGGCCTTCCCCAGGATGCACTCCTCTCAGATATGTTTTGTGGTGCCCAGCTGAAAACAAGAGAGGCAAGTGACTATGGGCAGAGACCTTTGAAACCAGGAATCAAAACAGACCTTTTCTCCTCCAGCGTTGACATCTCAGGCATTTTTCCTTCAGGGGCAGGAAGCTGACTGGCACACCTCCATAAGCAACACATGGAGAAAGCTACTTTATTTCTCCAAAGTCTAGTAAATCTACTTTTTAAGAAGCACTGAAGTGGGGCCAGGAAGATGCCTGACAGATCGAGAGGACTTGCTGCTCTGTTCTTGTAGAGGATCTGGGTTTGGTTTGCAGCCACTCACTATGGCTCACAACTGTGTCTAACTCCAGTTCTCAGGAATCTGATGGCCTCTCCTGACCTCCAGGGCCACAAGATACACATGTAGTGCATATACATACATACATACATACATACATACATACATACATACATACAAGAAAACAGACACACACAAAATAGAAAATAAAATAAAAAGAAGTGTTGAAATGCATTCCAAGTTGAACAGAACATATGCTGCTCTGAGTTTACTACCTTTATACTCTTAGAGTCAGAGTCACAAGGTCACAAGTTTCAAAAACTGGTAACTATTACCTAGTTCCTCATGATGACACAGTAAGGGAGTTATTTTCAGAAAATGATTAAAGAAAGCAATAAATGTGAACCCACCCTTCCCACTAACCTGCATGACATTGCCCACGATGACACTATCGATGGTTTCAGGTGGAACTTTGCCAGCAGACAGGGCAGCCCTGGCAGCAAATTCAGTTAAGTCAGTAGCAGAGAAGTCCTTCAGAAGACCCCCGTAAGCTCCAAAGGGTGTTCGCTTTGCAGCAACGATAAACACACCTAATGTATCGAGGAGAGATGTGCAAGCAGTTACAAGTTAACCAGCACCCCTAACGTGTTTTAAGTTATCTTTTCCATGAAATTTTGTGACAAAGGGCAAGTTCCAACTGGGAAACTGAAGATCTTTGTCATTCAATAATTCATAGAACCAGTCACACACACAGAAACAAGTATTCTACGTGCCAATATCCTAGGGTCCAAGAGTTACATTGTAAATCTGTTCTTCTTAGGTAACATTCGTACTTTGCTTACTATGCTAGAAATATCTGCCAACTGAAATGCTTCTGTGTGCTGATCCAAATAATCCTTTAACTAGAGGGCACACACTCTAGAAAATCCCTGAAAGCTGTCTGAGGTTAGTGACCTACCTCATAAGAACTCCTCCTAGAACATTCCTGCCAAAGGTTCTTTCTAACTTTTGCTAGGGAACTTTCAATAAAAAGGGATTCTCCACCATGTAAAAAGCAGTAGACCCATAGACACATAATAAAAGTGTATGACTGTTCTCCACGCTAAGCTGCTTTGGATCAACCACCAACCCCAGTTCTATCCAAATGCAACCTAAGAGAGACAGATATATGATTTCTAGAATATACAGCGTGCTGAATGACTTACATATGCCGCTGCTTCTAGGGTCACATGGCGACTCAAATGACAAGTATCTAAAACCCAGAAGTGTAAATTTTGCTATCATTATCTTTTACTGTGCAACAAAATGGGAAGATTTGGTTACCAGTCAATCCACCTGTGGTTGGCTAATCTAAGAAACCATGCAGATGTTCCAATTCTTTCTCCAGGTAAACAGAAAGCATCCTTGCTGGGGTCAAGGTCATATAGCTTAGTGGTAGAGTGCTTGCCTAACATGTGAGGCCCTGTGTTCAATCCTCAGTACAGTAAGTAAGTAAATAAATGAATGGGAATTTCTGCACTACTTCACTGGGTGTCATCTCCTCTTGCTTTGTTCATACGCTGTATTTCAATCTAGCTATAAAGAATACAGGACAATTGTGCATTTGTTAATATAAAAATATAAATTTGCAGGTTACTGTCAGCTAAACTGATGTTTTTATGCACATAAATTAAATAAGTATTCCTTTCCACTGTCACAAATAAACCCTTATGCTTGTACAAATCCAAAGCTATGGCGAGCTAGACAGCACTAGCGTTATATAGCATGAAACCAGGACAGTGGCTGTAGCTGTCTCCTTGTACTAACTAAGATGTGTACACCAGCAAGGGTGTGTACCTAGGGAAAGAAGTCTGGACAGCATCTGAGATTAGCCAACCCCAGGTGAGTTTGTGTGTAACTGGTAACCAAAGAACAAGCCAGGCAACATTCTAGCACGGAGGGAAAGGTTCAGGAGCGCCCTTCCCCTGAGGAGCTATTGGCAGTTGATGGCTTCTCCAGGAGGGAGAGTCCATTTTCTTTAAGGGCGTGTGTATTAGCTACTTTTCTGATGCTATGATAAAATACCATGACTAAGGCAACAGTGTGGAAGAGTTTGTTTCGGTTTGAGGTTCTAGAAGGATAAGAGGCCATTGTGATGGAGCATCACGGCGGGAAGCAGCAGGCACCAGGAAGCACAGAGTGAGCTGCTAGAGAGAGGCTGTAAGTCAGTGGTTCTCAGTCTTTAGGGTTACATATCAAATATCCTGTGTATCAGATACTTATTACAAGTCATAACAGTAGCAAAATTGCAGGTATTAAGTAGCAACAAAATAATTTTAGGTGGGAGGTCGCCATAACACAAGGAACTGTATTAAAGGGTCATAGCATTGGGAAGGTTGAGAACCGGTGCTATAAGCTCTCAAAGCCTAGAATGACGTGTACTTCCTTCAGCGTGGCTACGCCTCCCACAATCTCCCCGACTAGAGACCAAGTGTTCAGATATGTGAACCAATGGGGGACTTCGATGACTGAGATATCACAGTGCGGCTGTTGGTCAGCAGACCACACTTCAGGCCCTACAGCCATTAGTATATTGGCAGCACAAATTAAATTCAGTAATTAAAGTAAAAGAAAAAAAAAATAGAGGACATGAAATTGGGAACGGGAAGTGGGGTATGAATCTGGGAGGAGCTTGAGAGAAGAGGAATTAATAACAGTATTTTTAAAAAAGCTGGGCAAAAGACATGAAGAAAGAGTTAAAGAAAACACACAGCTGGTGGACATGCTCGCCAAGATCCTCAGGCCTTGGGTCTTATGCAAATTAAAACAATGAGAGTTATAACCGCACGAGGCTCCCATAGCTAAACCCCAAATATTGCCACCACCAAAATACCGGGAGGCTGAGTAACAACAGGAAGTCATTTGTTGCCAGTGGAAGACAATAAATATACTCGTGGGTGGGAGGCCATGTCCTGAAGTGTGGTCAGCCTACGCACTAACTGTGAGAATAATCCCAATGATCAAAGTCCCCCATAGGCTCGCATGTCTGAACACTTTGACAGCTTATTGCAGTGGTTGTCAACCTTCCCAGTGCTGTGACCCTTTAATGACATTAACAATTAGGTGAATGGCCATATGGCAATGTCCTGTGCATTGTTCACTCTTGTAAACCCCAAACTGCTTAAAAAAAAAAAAAAAGTCGAATATGATAAAAGTGAGTGGGGAAAAGCATGAGCAGAATCTTCAGGACTCATAGCAATGAAGGGGCACGCCAGGGTAGAGTGCCCTTGGGGGTCAGACAGGGAGCTGGGAGGAGCTGGAGTTACAGGCTGTAATAAACCAACTGATCAGGGCGCTGGAGCCTAAACTCAGGTCCTCCACAAACCACTGAGCCAACTCTCCAGCCCCACAACAAGGAATTTTTAAACATCCAGAAAAAAGAAATGGCCTCTTAGCTACATGAAAGATGGAGTGATCACAGACGACCTTTGCAGAGACAATGGAGGCTAACTTCATGTTTCTTCAGAAGTTCTTCTCATGTGCCACAATCCAAAAGGATATCCATGAAGTATTAGTAGGAAAATATGTGGTATCAATAAAAAAGAATTGTGGGGAAATAAAAAACAGACCCACTAACTTCCCATTCACCTATATATCTCACTCCTTACCTGATGACACCAGACTAGAAAGGTCCAGTCTAACTGTATTAGTTCAACTACTTTTTAAAATTGCGTGGGGTGTGCAGATGCAAAGAGGATACCTTACAGGTTTCATAAATCACTTCAAAAATCATTTCAACAGCATGCAAATATGTAGATATTTAAAGGTCTAAAAAAAACTTTACTATCAAATTAAAATCTAAAATCTTCTGCAAATTTAGATGCTAAAAAACTTCTTTAAAAAACAAACAAACAAACAAAAACAACCGGAAAAAAAAACCCCAAAACCCAAAAACCCAAAAACCCAAAAAACCACTACCACCACCAAACAAAAAACCCTTAAGGCAGGAAAGAGACATTGATCCAAATAACAGGGAGTCAGACTCTCTGAGATTTTGGCGGCCTTGTGCTGTAGACGGGACAGCCCAGGAAACGCCTCCATGGGAGGAAAACATGAACAAGAAGGCTATCGACTTCCATGAGAACTTTGCTTCAGAAGTTTTGTGGAAGCAATTACCAACAAGGCGGAAAACTGCTAGTCATCCATCTGTTTCCACATTAAGTTTAGCACCACCTGGTGGCTTGTCTGAGGAGTTCTAACCAGTACCTGTCTGGCACTTTAACCCTTACTTGATACAGTATCAAAACCTTACCAGAAACGAATGCTCAATGCTCCCAATCTGTTCTTCCCAGCTTTCCTCGCAAGAAGTATCATCCACCATAAAGAAGTTTCACAAGACCAAACTTCGTCATTTGACGTTTTTTTTTTTTTTTTTTTTTTTTTTACATTTACCCACCACAGTCTGTCTACATCTTACTGTGCAACTCGCATCTAAAGTCAAAGTTCTGGCCCCTGGTCCATTATTTTAAAGGCAGCAGCGAGGCCAAAAGGAAATCAAGACAGAGTAGAGAAGAGACAGAGCCCTCTGCGTTTGAAATACTTAGATTGCCTTTCCCTGAGTTTCTAAGAACTCCTGCACAGCGTCCACTTGATCTCTGCACCACCAAAATGGTTCTTAGAGAAATCTCCTGTCTCTGAGGTTTGATTTATGTTCTTTCAGCCTCCTGTCAACAGACACTTGTGTCTTCTAGTTAAAGTTCCAATTCCAGTGATGCACGAGAGCCTGAACTTGCCTGCAGTCACTCGAAATAAAGGAATGGAAGAGAAAAGGGAGCAGGGCAGTTCCAAACAGACTACTGCCGATTGCTGTAAAGAATCAGGGCACCACGGTGGAAATTCCCTGGAGCTTCTTGGGGAATATTTTCTTCCCCGCACACCCATTCGCGTGGCTGAGACCAGGCCTCTGGCTTAGTTGCACACTTGCTCTGCCCCTGACCACCTCAAGTTTCTGGCACTGCCTTGGCTTCTTACAGAGTTGAGTAAGAATTCACTACCAACACAGTGACCTCCAAGGTCAGGAGCATAGCCAACTCTGGTCTTCAGTCTCTGCGTTGGAAACTGCACAGAAATTGCTGTTACCCGTGCCTTCCACGGTGTTTTTCCTTAATGCAAACAATATCCACCCCTATCCCGGCCCTGGGAGAGGAATGACCTGCACCGACACCTCTGCCTGCTCCAAGAGCACAAAAAGCCGAAGCAAGGCCGGGGGTGTGTGGGGGACCAAGGGCCCCGGGCTCACCTCGTAACAGCGCCATGGTGAACCTCGGTTATTCTGCGAGGCTCTATCAGCTACAGACCGCCACCAACCCTAGCCAAGCCTTAAGAGTGTGGGCGGTGCCCCGAGAGGCCGCGCCCCTGCCCTTTCCCCTACTTCCCCATCCCGGCTCCCCCGCGCCGCTGGGGTCAAGGTTACCCCCACTCTGTGCCACGTGTGCCCCATGCCCCTCCTCTGGGAATTTGGGGAGGACCTCGGCCGCACACTGCTATCTGTCCTATCCAAAGATTCTAGATGTACCGCCCGCTCGCTCTCGACTGGACTGGCGCCAAGAACTCAGCATTATCCCCAACCCCCATCCAGGACAGAGGCAGGGGAAGCAGGCGGGGCCGACTGGCGGAGGGCGGGGCCGGTGGGCAGGAGGCGGGGCTGACGGCAGTGCGGTGGTATTGTCTGCCCTTGCGCCTGCGCAGCCTTTTGGCGGAGGCCTGTGCTAGGTCGTAGGGTTGCAGTGGCGGGTAGCTGGGGCGTCTGGAGAAGGGAAGGGGAATGGGGTAGAGCAGGGAGCGCCTGGGTCCCCTTAGGCAGCCCCAAGTGAGCCCGAGTATTTTCCTTATATGATCAGGCCTCTCGTAGCCCGCGCTGCTGCACTGGAGCCTGAGAGGATTATGAAAACGTGGCAGGTGATGGGGTCAGGGGACCTGGAGCGGGGAGGTGAGAGGAGAGGGACCAAGAGGGAGGCCAGGCTTGGGGGCGGGGACAGGTTTAGGGGTACACACGCCTCCGGCTGTGAGCCCTGCCAATGATGACATGACCACTGCGCAATCTGAGTTCTGGGAACCAGGTGATGTAGTGTGCTGCGAATACTGAGGCCAGGCGAGCTGGAGGCGGCCTAAGCAGAGAGGGGAATGGGGAGTGGGAGTGGGGACTAAGAGCTCAGGGCCCTGGAGGGCGGCCAAGTGGCCTGGGCTGAGCGTGGGAACAGGGCGTGGGTGATGCCGTTGCTTTCTATTAACTCTTTATATTAAGACTGTCTATCCTTAATCCAGCTTTGTGTATGTTTCGCGGGCTCCCTTGAAGTGGGGTCTGCCTTTTTAATCTATTCTCTCTCCTGTTTTTTCGTAACAGGGTTACCTGCTGTTCTGGAACTCACCCTATAGACTAGGCTATGAATTATGTGATTTCGCTTAAATGCCGGGATTAAAGGCGTGCTTCACCATACCCGTGATTAACCTACTTTGTGTGTGTGTGTGTGTGTGTGAAAACGTTTGTGAAATGTTTGTGAATACAGACAAGTGGCAAGGTTCGTGTGGGGGAACATACTGTTTGCTGGTTCACATAAAAGTTTCACGTTTACTTCACCTTGTGAACGCTTCGACACATGTTTATCTACAGTTTTCTAGAGAGGAATTTTTATGCAGTCACTGTGCAAAGCTCAAGCTAGATGAACAGATGTCTCTGCTCTTGCATAGATTCTTCTGTTTCATCTGCCCTCCAAGTCACTACCAAGAGGGACTTCCATGTTTACTGTCGACTGTAATTATAAATGCAAGCGGGCCCTGAGAAAATGAGAAAATCAAAGTATGTGTAAGAATATCTGCAGTAGGGAGGGCTGGTGAGATGGCGAAGGGGTAAAGAGTGTTGACTGCTCTTCTGAAGGTCATGAGTTCAAATCCCAGCAACCACATGGTGGCAGAGCTGTTGCCCTCATAGGAGTATCTGAAGACAGCTACAGTGTACTTACATATAATAAATAAATAATAAAAAAAAAACTTTGGCCTGGAGCAAGAGCAGGGGCCAGATTGAGCAGGGCCAAAGCAAGAGGGAGAAAGAAAGGGGAAAAAAGAAAAAAAATTATTTATAAGAATATCTGCAGTTTCAGTCTCAGACAAGGAGTTGAGGCATTTTCTTAACCAAACGACCAAACTTAGAGTCACCAGTAAGGAGACCATGGACTCTCTTGTGCACGGAGGTCATAACTCGATTTTAGGATTCCTTCCCTAAATGCCCTGAATCTAATCATGCCAAGACAAGCCCCAAATTAACTGGCATTTAGGAGACTGGCTTTTGGAGGGTCTTTTTGTTGTTGTTTTGTTTTGTTTGTTTGTTTGTTTTGTTTGTAGTTATGCACAGAAGTGTTTAAGGGTGAAGATTTAGTATCTGCAACTAAAGTCATGCAGGGCAAAAATGGATAGAAACAGTAGCAAGAAGGAAAACATGGGAAAATGTTACTGAAGAATGGAAAAGTGTCTTATGCTCCATTCTGTTTCCCATTTGTTCTGGAGATTGGCATTCTACACACACACACACACACACACACACACACACACACACACACACACAGTCTCCTTCAACTAAGCTACCGGAGTTACTTAAAGTATTCTCTATGAAGTAATTCGGTGGTAATTTAGGTAGGTACACCTGTAACATTACACCTTTCAAAATATCACTTAGGGGCCTAGACATGGGACTTCTGAGCTAGTTTTACTGTTCTGTTCTTAACAGGGTTAGCCTCCAGTGTTTTTAGAAATGCAGTGTTATTTATCTCTCTCTGTCGTTAATATTGGAGGGGAAGATGTGTTCATATAAAACTGGAAATGGGTCAATTGTAAATCTGTCAGTTCTGCTGTTTAAGAGTTTATCAGGGTCTCAGAACGGTCCAGCTTCTGTCCTTTCTCCCACACTTTTTGAGCCCCGTCTCCATGGTTCACACAATTTCCCCCTTCTTGCTGTAATATTCAGCGTTGCTAGAAGTTACAGTGCTGGCAGTTGAGGAGAGCAGGTGGCATCTCGGGAACTGCAATAGTTTTAGAATGAATGTATGATGCTGAGACTGTAGCACATGCCTGTTGTCACAGCACCTGAGAGAGAGGTTGAAGGAGATGGTAAGTTCACCTCAGCATGGACTAGATAAGGAGACCCTGTGCAAGTGGAAGGCTGCTCATGCGCACAGTCTGGTCTGGTGAGAACTTCAGTTATACGGCAGATAGTAGCTCGGCTGCTGTGATTTTTACTGACAACAAATATCTGCTCTCCAGGGGGTTCAGGTTGCCAAACAAGGATAAAGAAATCAACTACAGACATGAAATGACTGGCGCTGGTTTGAGAACTTGCTTATTTTAAGTTTACCCTGTTTTAATGAGTTCCGGTGGCTATGAGGCCTTGTCTTGGCCTTGACTTGAGAGCCTTTTTCCTTTTTTATTTGGTTGCAAGGTGTTGGCAGTTTCTAAGAAGCCTTTGTTAAAATGTCATGTAGCAATATGACTGAGCAAATCTTGATGCATCCTTGAGTACAAGTTTACCCTGTAAAGCCATAGCGTTGGTGGAAATAGACAACAGTAGGTGTCTACCAGTCAGACAGCGTGGGGAACACATTTGTAGTTCATGCTTGTGCTAGGAGGGAAGTGTGCATCAAGGGCAGAACTCAGGGAATTGACATCTCAGCAAGAAGGTGGTAGGGTTTTGTGTTTGGTTAGGGTTCAGAGAAGCAGGAGTGCCTGTCTGGAGGTGGCATCATTAAGTACTAGTAAGCACTAGGCTAGCCAAGGTACACAGTGAAGTCTCAAAACAAATAAATAGAGATCTAGTCTAAGATAAGGAAAGTCAAAGTAAGACTACCGTGGTGTCATTGGACAATACAATGTTACGGGAACACTCATATGTGGTCTCTGTGAGAAAATTCGTAGTGCCTGAGGTCTAAGCTCTAAGAGATTGATTAGAGCTCCGCCAAAGCCACACTTCGTGAGGAAGTGCACCTCTCACAGTAGCTAGGATGCTTAGTGTTCCATGGTTTCTGTTTGCCTATGCTTAAACAAACATACGTCGACTTGTTTCATCTCATCAACCACAGCTGCTGTGGGCATTTTGTAAGATCATGTCAGTCAGGTAGTGCCAACCACGTGGGCTTTGGTCAGTTCCCAGGTTTGGAGCTGCTTTTCCTTCTCAGCCATTGACTGGTAAGAGTATCATGTGTAAAACACAGCCTGACATGACATTTTAAAGGTGAAGGCTTCCTTTGTATCCTACTGTCACCAGAGAAAAAGAATATGCCCTGTGGTTGGAATCTGGATTCAGAGACTTTTCGCAAGCACACTGTGAACATTGCTGTTTTTTAAAATGCAGAGCTGGAGACCAAACCTGGAGACTGCTACAAGATGGGCATGCCTTCTACCTGTAAGCTACACCTTTGCACGGGGTGAACATTTAATTTCGATATCGGTTCCTAGTGAGGAATGTCTGAGTACAGCATCTATGCAGTAAATCTTACACATTTAGGGCTGGAGATGTAAATTTTACCAACTCCCAGGTGGTTTTATATATATGTTGCCAAAGGGAGCACTCCCAGGGCGTTTTGTATATATGCTGCCAAAGGGAGCACTCCTGGGGGGGTTTGTATATGTACACCGAAGGGAGCACTCCTGGATGTTTGTGTGTGCTGCCAAGGGAGCCCTTCTGGGTGGTATTGATGCCTTTTCCTAGGTAGGAAGTAAGAGTTTCATGCATCAGTCCAGATGTTTAGTTACTGGTCTGTTTTATTTCTGACTCCTTACCGACCTTGCATAGCTAACTTCCCAGGCACAGACTTCCCATAGTTAGGAGCTTTTACTATTATATGCAGATTTTAGAGTGGACAATTTTTACATTTTTTTTTTAAAAAAGCATTGAGATCTTAGTCATTATAGGGTACAGCCAACATGGTGTTGCCTTTTTGTCAGTGGAAACGATTTATTTCTGAGATCTTAGAGAATTTTATCACCAGCTTAATGCCACCTCTACCACAGTTAAATGTACAATTTATTAGGTCTGTCTCTGGGCTCTGGTCTATCAGTCTGCTTGTCTTATCCCCAAACTGCCTTGAATTCTACAGCTCTGGACTACTTGCTCAACAAACCTTGCTGTCTGCTAGAGGAAGTCCTCTCCCATCCCTAACAGAGAGGTGGCTGTGTGCCAATCCCTAATTTAATCATGCATAACTGAAGCTAGGCCCGAGGATGCAATTTCTCTAGGAAACATTAACAAATAGTGATTGGGGAGGTTATTCTGGAGCACATGCTGTGTGGGCAGGAGGATCTGAGTTCAAATCCGTAGTGCATACGAAAAAGCTGGGTGCACAGGAGTGTGTGCCTGTAACCCCAGCACTGGGGGACAGAGATGAATGGATATTGAAAGCTTGCTGCCTAGACCAGAAAGTGAGCTTCCAGTCCAACAAGAGTCTTTATTCCATCTTGTCTCAGTGGAATAAGGTAGAGAGTGGTAGAGGAAGATATGGAACACCCTATCCTAGTCCTTCCACATGAACTGGTGTGGGCAGGCGCGCGTGCACGCGCACGCACACACACACACACACACACACACACACACACACACACACACGCGCGCGCGCGCTATGAAAAGGCTAGGAGAGACAGCTCAGAGTAAAATCACTTGCTCAAAAATCACAAGGACCAGAGTTCAGTTTCCAGCACCCGTCTGACAAGCCATGTGACAGAGCAGAGCCAAGCTAGAAGAGTCTCTGGGGCTTGTGGTTTTCCAGCCTAAGAGAGAAAACGGAGCCCCAGGATCAGGGATGAAGCTCTGCCTTAAAGGATAGGGAGAGTGATTGAGAACATTTAGACTGTTTTCTTGGTCTCCCATGTTCACATAAGTGCGTACATGCCACGTACAACTGCATACACTTACAGAGATACACATGCATGCATAGAAATCATAAAAACATGTAAACTTTAGCCAATGCTTTTAGTCAAGCCATTTTAAATTTCATTCAGATCTGACACACCACTTTATTCCAGAGTATTTATTTCCACACATTTTTATTCACAGCGGAATAATTACAGTAACCTTTACAAGCATTTTCTATAACACAGCTGTAGTTTACAGACTTACCTAAAATGAAAACAAAAACAAAACATTTTCAGTAGCATTTCTTCTGTAGTGTTAGCTTTACCCTGAATTTTTTGTGAACTTCCTCAGAGAGGCAAGCCTTCATCTAAATGCCAGTTGATTGCAAAATGTTATATCCAAATCTGGATTCTTTAACGGTATGACTTCAGACAGTCGTCTGCTTCCAGTGGTCAATCCCCTGTGTTACAGTGTAAGTGTGGACCCATGTGCCATGGCTCATGTGGAAGTCAAAAGGCCACTGTGGGCTCTGAGGAGTGAGCCCAGGGTGCCAGGCTTGCGTGGCAAGTGCTTCTTACTCCATGAGCCATCTTTTGTCCCAGGTCTTATTTTAGAAAAACAATTTTTAGTATCTACTGATGTTCATTATGAAAAAAAAAAAAAAACCAATCTTGTTGTTGGTCTTAACCTTATTTCCTACATTCTGTAATTCCAGTTCTGTGATTGTGCCATCAATGTGTCAAAAAGAAAATTTTGATTATTTGACTCATACAGGACGTTAACTTTAGAAACCAACTGCAAACATGTTGAGGAGAAATAGAAGCTGCTGTGGTGGAATGAATAGGTTTGGCCTCCATAGACTGTGTTGGAATGCTTAGCCCATAGGGATAGTCTAGGGGGTGTGGCCTTGCTGGAGGAAGTGCGTCACTGTAGAGGCGGGCTTTGAGGTCTCATGCTTAAGCTGTGCCTAGTGTGACAGTCTCCTGCTTCCTACAGATCAAGACGTAGGATGCTCAACTCCTTCTCTAGCACCGTGTCTGCCTGCACACCACCATGCTCTCTGCCATGACGACAATGGACTAAATCTCTGAAACTGTAAGGCAGTTCCAATGACATGTTTTTCTTTATGAGAGTTGCTGCGGTCCACAGTGTCTTCATAGCACTGAAACCCTAAGGCAGCTGTTGGGCTGTCACATTTAGCAGACACTTACTCAGTAGTCAAGTGTTCAAGAAGGATTTAGTTAATGCAGAGAATTAGATTCCAATTTTTTTTTTTTGCCATAATCCTCAATGCATTCATAGTTAAAAGGACTTAACATTTTGTCCCAAGAAAAACCAGGGGAAGCAGCACCTGTTACATGTTCCATGGAGGTAGGAAAAGCCTACCATTGGGTCTGACCTGTCAGGGGACCTATAGGAACCACCCCTAACTGCAGCTGGGGTGGCCCAGGGAGAATGTCTGCTTCAGTGACAACTAATGTGGAAGTACGTCTGTTACTATAGGGACATGGTTAGTGCCTATATGATAATCCTCAAAACACAAATGTTAGATTTATGAATATGTGATTCGTCTTTAAGGTGTGTTCTTTCATGAGGTAAATCGGAAGTCCACAGGATGCTACACCATACGTTAAGTTTAAGTTCTTCCGACAACAACTTCTGGGAAATACATGCTAAGTCAGTTATTGCAACTGCTAAAGGCACACGACAGGATTGTAATTACTCAGAAGCAAAAACACTCAGTGAAGAGCTCAAACCTGTGCTGCATTTATTTAAATTCAAAGATAGTATTGATGGCATGAAGTTGGGAAGTGTTTAAAAGTAGCTTTAAAAGAGGAAGGGAACTCATTGCTAAGGGGGGTTCAAGGGTAGAATGCTCTCTTAGTATGCCTGAGGACCCAGGTTCAATCCCCAGCAGTGGGGGAGAAACACAGAACATACACAGAACAAAAATGTTTTAAAAAAAAAAGACTAGCATTTCTCAAAAGGTCCATTTCAGCCTCTGAGGATGAGGTGAGGTAGGGAGACTATGATGCCCTCCAGCTGCCTTACTTGTGAAGTACAGCGCTCGGTGTACTTCTGTCCTCTGGAAGAGACCGAAACTGTTACTTCATGCACGTTACCCCCCCACAAACACCCCCATTTGTCTAGTTACTAAGCTTCTAACTAGTGACCAACCAGTGACAGGAGAGTCGTGCCCCACCTTGGGGGTTGGTGTGGGGGATGATGATTTCAGACTACATCCAAAGTCAGAGAGCCATATTTAGGAAGTCACAGCTTCTTAAAAATGCTTAGCAGGAAGGCATTTTGGGAGTTCTTGAGGGTTAAGGAGAGTGTTTGCATGAGTCAGTTTTGAACACTGAAGTGCATGCTAAAGCAAATTATATTCATAAACAACTTAAAAAAGGTAGCCACAGGTAGAGCTGTTTTAAACTGGGTTTCCAAACAGTTTACATTTGGGGGTTGAAAGGTCAGATGTCAGGGGCTGTAACTGAGAGCAGTGGGAGGGGCTGTTCCTGGAGACAGATACCCAAGAGCAGCTGGGTTGCTTACTGTGGACCCAGAAGGGACAGTGCAGGGGAGTGCACTTGTTGCTGGATTTAGTCTCCTGCCAGGCACTATTCCTTGTCCCCAGCAGGCAAAGAGGACAGAGACCTGTAATAGCACAGGGTTTTAGGGCTTGGGGTGTGTTGTATTCCCAAAAACCTAAATTGGGTGACACCTGAAGTCTTCTAAAGTATGGAGAAATATCAATATAATAATAAAGCTCTTCTAAGGTTTGCAAACCACCTGTGACTGTCATAGGAACAGCAAAGTCTTAATAAATATGGATTGTAGCAATGGGTAGAAAGACCATATAGGGTTGTCTAACCAAACCTCTGTTCTTGAGTCCAAAAAAGTCCCCAAAAGCAAGACAAAATTCTGAGGAGCAAACACATAAGCCTGTTACATCATTACTAAATATTCTTTTAAATCTTTTATATTTCATAGCAGAGTATTTATATTGATTTTAAACTTTGAAAAAAAGTGTTGAAAATAACTCGGAAGGGAAAGTTGGTCTAAGCTATTGTAGTCTTTCAAAGCAGTTTAAAAAAAACAAAAACAAGCACAAATCTTTGGGTTTAATGATCATGCAGTCTCCTTCAGAGGCTCTTCAAACCACTGGGTTCTCGAGTCTGTTTCCCTTATGGTCTTGGGGCCTGGAATCAGCAGCACACTGGCTTGGTTTTATACCTGCAAATAAAAGCTCCCCATTCTCGTGTACCATTTCCATATTCGTATTGCTGCAGAAGCTTGCTGCCTCTCAGGGCACTGACTAGCAGCAGAGACAGCACTTTCCCTCTTTCTCACCCTCAGCATCTGTGAAGGCAGCATGGCTAGTGCTCCCATACACCTGAGACATCGAAAGAGCTCGAGCCTATCGAGGGCTGGGTCATCCAGTTTGCTTAGAAACAATGTTCAACGGGCTTGGTCTGGAGGTCATACCAGCATCCCTCACTCAACAGGCATCAGTGAATATTAACTCACTGGAGGGTTCTCCTGAGGCGTAGGCCCCTGCTTTTGTTCTCAAAGCATCTTACCCCAAGATCGTCCACACCTTTGGTTTATCAATATATGTCATTCTTATGTTATCATTCTCTCTTGAAAGACTCACGAAGGCAATTTCCGTCATGTGTTTTTAATATTATTTTAGTTTGGACATTCTCAAGTTATATACAAAGATCAAAGCTAGGCACTTCCACTCTCTAGAACTGGCATTTTTATATGGCGACTGGAGCTACACAGTGGCTATTCGTTCCGATGTGTCTTGGTTTAACCTGAAAGCACAGCGTTAACAATTGTCTGCATTCGGAGTATTTTCTGAGCAGCATGTACAAAAACTAACGACAAATGTGCGCCCCACTGTTTAGTTCCATGCTCCCCGCCGCCGGTCTAACACGGTTTGATCTACACTGGGCATATTTAACAGATCTAGCATTCTCTCAGCTGACAGCCTCGAAAACACGCATCCTCAGACTTCATTGAGAAACTCCAGATTGAGACAGGCCGGGATGTGGATGGAGTCCATGGTCAGAGAAGACGGGTTAAACGGGAACAGAACAGGAAACACGTGCTTGGAGTCCAGCAGCAGCTGCTGAGAGTCATTCCTCTCCTGTAGCTGAGCCTGTGGAGGGAGAGGAAGAGCACATCGGGACTTAGAACTACGCAACATAGCCAGTTTCAGTGACTTCACAGAAGTGAGGGAGCATACGGTGTGGAAAGACTTGTAAGATGACATGGGAGGAGTGTGGAGTCGGGACAATGTGGGCTCCTTGTGTCCCTGAGGCACGCCGTGGAGACAAGTCCTGATCTAGGTTGTTGGAGCCAACCAAGCGCCTTACCGTTTCTATTCTAACATGGTTTTGATGCTTCCGTCTAAGGGAGAAGATGAAACTATCTTAGGTGCAAATTCCAAGGGAGGACTGTCACCGTGTGGGCAATGGACTGGATCCTAAAGCAATGGTTCTCAACCCTCCTAATGCTACGACCCTTTAATACAGTTTCTCATGTTGTGGTGACCCCCCCAGCTGTAAAATTATTTTCACTGCTACTTCATAACTAATTTTGCTACTGTTATGAATCATAATATAAACATCTGTGTTTTCTGATGGTCTTAGGCAAGTCCTATGAAGGGTCGGTCAGCCTCCCCCAAAGGGGTCGTGACTCACAGACTGAGAACTGCTGATCTAGAGGCAGACTCCATGTTCTGAACAAATGTCTAAGTCTTCCTATGTCTTAATTTTGTCATACTCAGAATGGAACATCATAGAGAGTGCCAAGGAGGCAGGCATCGTAGGATCAGCCCATCCACAGAAGAAGTTACTGAGTATGAAAGAGTGATGTTAACTATTCCAAAACTCCTCTTAGAGACCCAATTTTAACCATCCTTCGATGAAGAGAGAAAGAGGCTGATCTTTGTAAGCATGTGGGTGAGCCTTCTTCTATGCCCCATTCCTTAGCCTCAAGTGTGGCTGGGGGTGTGGGGGAGAAGCCCACAGTCCTGGATTAGCTGGGTAGCGCCAGGGAAAGCACTGAGGTTTGACCTCTAAACATCTGAGCTTGTGCTCTTTGATTCATCTGCTGCATCCAGCATGGATACTTGTCTTGGATAAGGTTCCTCTCAGGGTCCAGTGATTTGTCTTAGTGCCATCAATTAGAATATATAGAAGGACAAATCCTCTTCCCCTCCCTCTCTTTGAAGCCAAATGTTTAAAGAAAAGTACAATAACCAAACTGAAATTCACTACAGGAACTCCACAGCAAAGCTGTGCAGGTAGAAGGGAGACCGGTGACCTACAA
Organism: Rhabdomys pumilio; assembly: GCA_030674055.1. Lineage (NCBI taxonomy): Eukaryota > Metazoa > Chordata > Mammalia > Rodentia > Muridae > Rhabdomys > Rhabdomys pumilio. The sequence continues at coordinate 14,244,519 of JANHMN010000013.1, forward strand.
GATAAATCAGAGTCGTCTTCCTTAGAAGTTAGCTAGAGCTGAAGTGACCAAGTCTAAGAAAGAAAAAGAATGAGTAGAGCCAGGTATGGTGCTGCACACCCTGTAATGCCAGCACTGGGGAAGCAGAGGCAGGGGATCAGGTTTCAAAGTCATCCTCAGCTACATAGCAAGTTTGAGGTCACCCTGGACTATGTAAGACCCTGACTAAAACCAGACAAAGGAACAAACAGAGCTTGAGAGTCCAGGAGGCAAAGGATCAACATTCATATTATAGAAGTCACAAAAGGAAACGAGGGAACGGGGCAGAGAGTCATTTAAACGAAACTAACCCAGCCCAAACCCAATTGGCAGTGCGTATGAGTACATCCAAGCTCACTGAACTTTGAGCAGGATAAACTCACGCACTGAGACGTGCAAACTGTCAGAACCCAAAGATGGGGCATCATAAAAGGCGCCACAGAGAAATGCATTCATCAGGGTCACAGTGGATTGTTCACCAGAAGCCATGGGTGTCAGAAAACAACAGGATGACACACCACCAAGGGGAAAAAAACGAACAACAAACAAACGAACAAAAACATCCGGCAAAGTTTCCTTCAACAACAAAGGGATATTTATGTCATTTCTGGAGACGAAGACATTTTGAGAAAAGCTTCAACTCATCTTGAACAATGATAGACAGAAGCCCAGTTAGAAACAGAGCCGACAGACCTCTCATGCCCAGACAGACTGAAGGGAGGAGCTGCTTCCATCAACAGCGGGACACTTCAGTCTCCCATTGATGACAGAGTGCTGTAAGGGAAGATTAGCAAACAAACTGAAGGACTCTTTAGCACGGACATTAGACCACTGGGTGCATGCCCTTGAAGAGAACAGGGACCCTGGATCTTGCTGTCTCTTGTCTCACTTGCTGTGCAGTAAACAGGTGTTTTCTGCCTACTGAGTTATGGTTAAGTAACAGAAGAGCAAGGTTAGTCACCATGGACTAAAATATCTGAACAAAAATGAACCTTTTCCCTTGCAAGTTGATTATCTCAGGAACTGTGACACTGTGACAGATAACTAAATCACATACATACAATTTCCCCTTGGGAGAGGAGGACAGCATGCTGGTCTTAAAAGGCTCTGAGGATCAAGAGTTGATAATTCAACACACTGAGTTCAGTTGCTGGCACCTGGCTGGTACTGTATCACTGGTATTCATTTTGTAATATCCTGCTTTGTTTTTCCTACCTGGGAATTAACCATTAACTGCTGACCCATGAATGCCAGGCAGGAGATGAACTTGTAACTAACATCCCTGATCTGCAGGAGCGTGGCCAAGAGGAAGATCTACGCATTCTCATCAGGAAAATACAGATCCTGCCCTACCAGCTTGAGACACAAAAATAGGTTGTTTCGGTTTCTTCCCCCTCGTTGAGACAAGTCACCATTGTTTCAAATAGTGACACTATCTTGATATAGTATAGCTTTCTAGAGTTCCAATGTTACCCAACTTTAGAGTGGGAAGACCTAGGGCTCTTATTTGCTCAGTACCTAAGCAGCTGGCGTCTGCCACTGTAGGTCTCAGGGCACCTTTATTGCTCCACTTAAGCCTTGAAACAGGCTGAGGCCTTGCCAACAGGCAAGTCTCAGCAGCCCTTCAGTACAAGGTAGAAGGAGAGCCACGAGAGTGCAGGGCTGTGAAGAAATGGATCCCCAAGGACTCTGGAATCTCAGATTGTTCTCATTTTGTTCAGTCACCAGGACAATGACAGAAAGTGCTGCTTAGGCCTCCAGATGTTGGCCACAAACAGCTCATACACTGGCATCTGAAGAGTGGGGCCACGAATTCAAAATAATATAGAGAGTTTGACATAACGGTTGGATAAAAGAGGGGAGAAGCCTGTTGAGGGGAGGATAAGGCCATTTATAGAGGGAGACACAAGTTTCACTAAACCAGAATGCCAGTGGTGGCTCTGGTGGCACCTGGTATGGTCTCGTACTGATGGCTGCATTTGGCCCTGCTGCATTGGTTCTTACAGAACAGTCCTCTCAGAGCACTTGGGTTCCCACATCGTGGGCTCTACTGTTTAAAAGCCCTGCAGAATGACTACCTAATTTTTGACAAAGGAGGCAAAAATATACTTTCGGGGAAAAAGCCCATTTAACAAATGGTACTAAGAAAACTGGATTTCTTATCTGCAGAAAGTGAAATTAGATTTGTGATTTTCACCTTGTATAAAATCAACTTAAAATGAATCACAAACTTTAATTTTAAACCCCAAACCCTGACACTTTTAGAAGAAAACACAAGATATTAGAAGAGGCATGTCCACTGGAACACCAGCTGCTTGGGAGCCAGGCCCAGCACCAACAGGTGGACTATGTGAAAATAACCCTTCTGTACAGCAAAGGGACCATGAGCCGCGCTAACAGAAGGGCAGTGGAGTTACAGCAACCACACTCAGACAAGGAGCAAATAGTCAAGTTACAAACAAGTGCAGAAATGAAATAGCAAGAGGACAAAACTGCCAGCAATAAATGGGCCATGAACTGAATATACAGCTTACACACAAAAATAACCAATAGCTACCTTGAAAAAGGGTTTAACGCCCATCATCACCAAGGTCATGTAAATTAAAACTGCTTCGACATACTATCTTACCCCAGTTAGGAGGGCCATCATTAAGAACTCAGAGAAGAGGAGGTGGAGAGAAGAGGTAGGACCCTATGCACTGTTGGTGGCGGTGCAGATCGATACAGACATTATGGAAGTCAATTTGGAGATTTCTCAAAAACATAAAAAAGAGAACTACTATATGACTCAATTATTTCACTCCTGGGTATGTACCCAGAAAAACTCCATTCCCTGCTACAGAGATATTTACACCCCGTTTTTATTATTTATTCACTATAGCTAAGAATTGGACTTATTTGTTCACAAACAGATAATAATGAAAATTTGGTAACATATTTTATACACACACACACATATATTGGAATATTACTCAGCACTAAAAAAATGAAGCTTATAAGATTCAGGAAAATGGATGGGCTTCGAATGTATAATATTACATGAGGTCACACAATCTCAGAAAGAAATAAAAGGAACCACACATTCTTTCTCTTGTAGAATCTAGTCAATAACATATGTAAACAAAGACGCCTATGCACACAGTATAACATGAACAACAGAGAACAGGAAAGGGGTAAGGAAGGACCAAATGCAGGTAATAAGCACGAGCTATGAAAGGGAACGGAGAGAGCTAACTTCATATCTAATTCTGTCACAGGTTTTTTGGGTGATAGATGAGTGTATACGGGATATTCAACACTGACTAAGTTCTAAAGAGAAGACTCACAGCTTCCGTTCTGAATGCGAATTCTAACTGTACGTGAGCTCATTAATAGACTTTGGGTCTGGTTAATTTCTCTGCACATTTTTAAAGCAATAAAGGTAGTGAAAAAAAAAGAGCCTTAACATGTAAGAGATTTAGGGGTGAACATGAAAATGGGGCCAATTAAAGAGGCTGAAGGACAGGTGAAGGGGCTCAAGGCACACACGGTTGACGGAAACTCAGACAGTACGCAGTGTCGCACACAGAACCTGTGAGCCCGGGGCGGGTTAGTAGCTCTCAAGCTTACATTATACAAGTTTTAACACTTAAATGTTTGAGTTGCTCTGTAATGCTTCAGTAATCCTGGTGTGTGAGTTTAAACATGTATGCTGTATCCCAGTACGCAGGCAACGGTATGTCTAACAAGAAGCTTTGGCTACTGGTCACGAGATCAAGTGTGGTGTGGGTGGGAGTGGGGTGAGGGGCTGACTGCTCACCAGTACCTCCGAGCACTGCACAGGAAGAAACAAGCCATGGCTGGCAAAAACCAGTTTTGGCAGGATTGCTATATTTTCTGATAATATTTAACCCTTACCCTCAAGGACGTTTTCTCTATGCCCTTCATTCCTTAGACCTGCAGTCGGCTTGGCTTTTATCAGTCAACTTAGACCTGACCTCCCTTCTTGCAAACGGTGTTGTTTATACTGAGTTATGGTTCTCTTCCTCCATGTGGCTCGGGTTCAAATCCAAGAATGACTTCTTGAACCTACACTTTTGCTTGGATTGTTTTTCAGTCCTCCATAAAAATCAGCAGTGGGTCAGGGTATGTCATGACTTCTCTCTATTTCCCAATTCCTTCTCTGCACCTAGGAGCTGGCTCTGTGCCCCTCCTAGCCCTTGCTCCCACTCAGCGCCCTCCCTCTCCCACTCTGGTGAATCTGTTGTGTGGGTGAGCTGGCCTGCTCTGAGGGCTGTATGCTTAGCATGCCTTGGCGTTTCCCACTGCCCTTGAGACAACCACCACCTTTAGTCTGACTTGGCATCTGTCCCTTGACCTCTGTCATCTCCACTCAGATACAAGGCTAAAGTTCATTTATTCTTTTCCATGGGTCTTTTCAGAGCCACGGCACTCTTTAGAAACCTCTAGCTCTCTTTTAAATCTTGGAATAAAACCCCCAGCCTTACAAAGGAGAACAGCATTCTCTACCAAAGCTCTTGATTTCTGGGGGTTCTTTAACAGTTTTGATAAATCCTTATTTCCCCAGTCCTCTTCTGGTCATGTTCCTCCACTTCCTATCTTTGGATCATGCTGGCAAATACAAGGTGTGTCTGTCCATGTATCCCCTCCACGGAACTATCGGAGAAAGGAGTCCTGCTTTGTGAACCACTGCTGTAGCCAGCTCCTGTCAGCCACTGTCACACAAGAAGGCCCTCACTAGACCGAAACCTCGCCAGGCTCAGCTTGAGGAAGCTCAGGTTTAAGTTAAAACCTCACATCTCAAGATGGATCTACATATACATCTGTCTGATATGTTTTTTCCTGCCTATACCCAAAGGCAAATACTGTAATTATCAGAGATGACATTTAAGAGTACAGATTGTATCTAAGAGAATGTTCTTAGTTCCATGAGGGTGGAACTGATACTAAGCTCCCTTGTTAATTCCATCTGGTGCCTTGATTTAGCAAGGAGTTCCTGGAAAATGAGGCACTTGAGTCAAAAAGCTGAGAAGGAAGGATAAGGCCATGCATCTGTGTGTGTGCAGTCAATGTTACTGTGGACGCTGAGGTTCCT
>JANHMN010000013.1:14249641-14276222 GCA_030674055.1 Rhabdomys pumilio
GTGTGTGTGTATGTGCAGTCAATGTTACTGTGGATGCTGAGGTTCCTCTGTGTGTGTGTGTGTGTGTGTGTGTGTGTGTGTGTGTGTGTGTGCAGTCAATGTTATTGTGGATGCTGAGATTCTCATATGTTTAAGCAGGAAGCCTACAAATGCAAGGTTTTCTAGCACAGTGTAGCCAATATTAGTCAAGGCCTTTTTTAATGTCCTTTTGGCTTTTGACCAATACTTTATAGAATTAACACTGGACAACTTACCTGGATTGTTCGAATGAAGGACACTGTCACCCGTTCTTCAAATTCATTTAAGGGAGTGTAGAGGTTTAAAATTTTGACAATCTGTTTGAATGAAAGCAGAGTTCAGTACAGAATTTGACAAACTGAAGGCAACTTTGACATTTAAGACTCTGTGACAGTGGTGTCACAAAGCGTTTAACTCTCTGGACAGACCCCTCAAGGTGTGTGGTTAGGCTGCCATTTATAGTGTGTTTCCACCCATGGCTGACCCTGTGAGGTTTGAGCTCCTGTATGACATTCATGTCCTCAATGCCCACCCTTCCTCTATGCTTGATGGCTTATACATGACTTCAGGAAACTCCTATCTGTAACCCCCAGCATCTTTCCTGCCGGGAACCTATGGCTCTTCAGTAGAGAACCAGGATCTTGTATGAGAGGGCTTTCTTAACTGCACAAAACCACTCTCTCCTACCTCTTCCTTAAGAAAATTAATTTACAGTGAGATTTTTCTTAACTGGACAGCCTTTTGCATGCCCATCAACCGTTTTAGTAGGAGTAGCCTACTGTCTACAAGGCCCGGGACAGGCAATAAGTAAACTCACAGAAGTGAGACATTTACTGGGGCAGGGAGCTGGGAAACTAAGAATGTGCAAGTCTTAATAGTTCTCAGGTTCATTTCAGAAGTCAGGCGGGAAGAGAAGCATGTGCCGTCACCTTACTGAGTTTGGTTGGCTGCAAAGGTATTCTTTGGGACGAATATGTATTTCATTGGGAAAGTCTGGTTTCCATTTACTGGTGTCTGTGGCCCATTTCTTAGGAGCTGTGACCAAAGGCAAGATCTAGGACTTTTATCTCTTTATAGACTAATCATATGTCTACAACCAAATTATAGTATATAAATACAATTTTGGGGAGAGGAATAAAATATTTAAGTATCTTTGAATTGCTAAGGCTTCATTTAAAATGATATAAATGGAGTCTTAAAATATGTCCATATAAAAATTACAGTTGTAAACAAAACATATAGCCGGGCAGTGGTGGCACACGCCTTTAATCCCAGCACTTGGGAGGCATAGGCAGGCGAATTTCTGAGTTCGAGGCCAGCCTGGTCTACAGAGTGAGTTCCAGGACAGCCACAGAGAAACCCTGTCTCAAAAAACCAAACCAAAACAAAAAAAACAAACAACAAAAAAAAAGAAAATACATAAAGAAAGCAAACAGCTTCATGTTGACAGATTCAGAAAAAAAATTCTAGGTAAGGTACCATCTGGAATTGTTTTTAAAAAATAGCAACATGAGGCAAGCAAGATGTCTTGTTGGGTGAGGGTTCCTGCCACAAGATGGCACATTGGGTAAGGACTCCAGCAACCATGCCTGGTTATCTGAGGTCAATCCCCAGAGCCTACATGGTGGAAGAGAGAACCGACTCCTCCCAGTCAACCTCTGACCTCTGTACACACATATAGCACATGTGAATGTGCACATGTAATTTTAAAGAGTTATTATCAAGGTTTGTGGGTCTTGTAACTTGGTACACAAGAAGGATCAGAAAGTTACAGGGAACTGATGTCGGGTTTTATAACCAAAGTGATCTCTGGTTCATCTTATCAGTTGCAAGTCTGAACTGTGTCAACAGGCCTGGAAGCACACCACTAGAAAAGTCCCGGCAGAACAGACTGGAGGGGCGAGCGCTGGTCTTGAACCACTGTACCTGCTGGGTAGTGAGGGAGGTACACAGAGAGCAGATGGCCTCAGCATCCTCATGGGTTTTCTTCTTCAGCTGGAGGAGCTGGGCTGCCTGGATCAAGGGCTCCATGGTCTGAACTGCTCCGCTCTGGTGAAGGTTTTTTCCCCGAAGCCACTCTTCGAGTTGACTTATATTGTACCTTACCCAAGACAGAAAAGAAAAGCTGTGTTAGGCCTTAATTCATGGAGTAGGGGATGGGAGATGGGGAGGGGGCACTTGCTATGCTCCGTTGTGCAGGCGACAGTGCCCTCATCTCAATTAACTTGTGTGGTTAAAAAGCTTGCAAAGTGGAGTAAGAGAGATAGCTCAGTTTGTAAAATGTTTGCCTTGCAAGCAAGAGGGCCTGAGGTTGATCTGGACACACACACACACTCCAAACAAACAACAAAACCACAAACGGGTGAGGTGGCACATAGTTGTAATCCTGGTGCTGGGCTGAGGAGCTGGGCTGAGGAGCTGGGCTGAGGAGCTGGACGGAGGCTCTGCTGGCAAGCCAGCCTAGACAACTTTGGTGAGTTCCAGGCCAGTGAGGGCTGTGTTTTGTTTTTGTTAGAGATGGATGCTTGAGTTGCCCTCTAACTTCCACATGTTCACCCACACGTGTATGAACCACTATGTGCACACGTGTGTTAAAAAAGATTTGGCACAGTGCCTAGAATTCAGTAACCATATATTGAATGAAGAATGAATAGTTGGATACATGCTTAAAATTAAGCAAAGAAGGAATACCCAATGTGTCTATATAGATTAACAGGGAGGGAAGCATTAAATATACTGAATTATAATTTGTCTTTAATTTACAACCATTCATACTTCCTGGACAGCCTTGATAACTCCTGATCCATCCATCTTTCTCACTGACCTGGCTACACTGCATTATGCATTAGTCTTAAAGGGTATCTGACTGGGCATCTCTAAGCTAGTTTGAGCATCACTGCTGAGTGAACTTCACCAGTTAATAAGAAGGTGAAGGGTTTGAGTCATACCAATTGTGGGAAGGGCTTCCAGTTAGATGTGGATTTCACCTTGAAGACAACTGTTCTGTGTTCTGACTCCAGCCTGTGTTGGGGCCCTCAGTCTCTGTTAGAGATTGGTTCTAACGCTTTGTCTTAATTTGGCTCCCCAAAACACACGGAAATCTAGTGTCCAGATGCTGAGGGTCTCTGTCTCCAATTGGTTTTTGATTGGTCAATAAAGTTCATAACAGCCAATGGCTGGGCAGGGAGATGAAGGCAGGACTTTTAGATTTCTAGGAACAAGGGAGGAAGGGAAGGAGGAGCAAAACTGCCATGATGGGAAAGCAGAGAGAGCTGACTTAAGAGTTGTAGGAGAGAGAGCCTGCTGACATGTAAGAGTCAGGAAAAATGTCCCTAGGGGTCACTCCCCCCAAAATTGGGTCTGGAGTAACAGATATGAAATATAGATTTAGCAAGTATTAACTCAGGAATATCAGAGGGGCGTGTGTTAGCCACATGGAGATTCAGGAGTGTCCCGGCCATTGAATTAGTTAAGACATATCAAAATATAAAGGTTACATGTACGTGTGTGTGTGTGTGTGTGTGTGTGTGTGTGTGTTCATTTGAGAATCCAGAGAACTCTGGTGGGTGGTAAAAAGTTCACACCTGCCGAGAGCTCAGAGCAGACTAACAGCCACTACTGTTAGTCTCCACGTGCTGGCTGCTGGCGTGAGTCCCCTCTCACCTGAGTTGCATGCCTGTGCTCCAGGAGCAGGCATCTTTCCGCAGGAGTAGGTTGTTAAGAGTCACAGCGTTGATCATGTAGAAGAGCTGTTTGAACACCTGCAGGATAATCTCAGGGTCCAGGCCCTGGTCACACAGGACTGTATGAAAAGAATTCATCTGGCGGACAATGGCCTCTAGGCAATATGAATTCTCTCCATCCACCATGCTGGAGGTGCGCTTCCGGTAACCAGTTGGCCTCACACCAGACAGCCCCTGGATACTCTCATTTTCCAACATGGCAGAAACTGAAAGGAAGGCACAGTTAGAAGCTTGTACATTCCCCTCAAAACTCTGCTGTAAGATCACTCAGGTCAATGAAACCATTCAGATATGCATGGGGTCAATATACGCAGGGACTCAATACATTTGGCAAAGAATTTTGAATCTAGTGAATTTCCATCTTGAATAAAGTAACTATGGAACATAATATTACTTAAACTCATTGGTGATTGGACAAAAATGATGGATATGTACTAGCTCTGTCAAATTTTCAAAGTTTAAGAACTGAGCCAACTCTGGTAGGGTTCTAGCCCAGGCACCGCCTGTGTAACTATTAGGTTAGTTGCTTCAACATCCGTATTCAATAGCATTTAACTGTGTACCAGGTGGTGCTTTATGGACAGGACCTGTTTCCTTCAGCCAGCATCCCTATGAGGCACTACCCACTTTACCAATGAGCAAACGGAAGCATAAAGATGGTGTTATCATTTGGCTACAGAAACGCTGTTAGGAAGAGTGAGCACTAGGATTTGAACCCAGGTCTTACTCAGGAACTGGTGCAATCAACCAGATTATTCCAAGTTTTGAAACATATCCAGCATGATAAATCAGCTCTCCTTCTACTGGTCTATGGGAAGGACCTTAAAAGAAACTAGGTAGGGGGGAGGATTTGGTATGCATTTATCCCAGGAACAATCCTTGTGGATTGGTCCTTAACTCAGCCTGTTTGTGTTGTGAGGACCTAGAGATGCGGTTACACAGATCCAGGCTTAACTTCTTTTCCTGCCTTCACGGGGCGCTGAGTGGCAAACCTGTATCGGTCTACTGTTACAATGTAGCTGTTCTTTCCATCCTGATTTCACATTCACCACTCAAGTGCACTCATTGCTGTGTGCAAAGTAAGCGGACAGGACTGCCCCGTGCTTCTGCAGCTTACTTCACAAGCACCTCCCTAGCAAGAAGAGTCTGTCTTCATTGTGTCTGCACTCACACCATTATATTGCTTGTAGAAATTACTACAGGAAAAAAAATTACGGAAAGCTACCTCGCTCTGCTGGCATTGTGTTATTATAGTATGCTGTTGAGATTTCCCCAAGTCTTAAGCACAATGTGCTGTACTTCATGCCTTCCCCAGGAAAACCCTGGCTTGGAGGCCACAGCTAGTAACACTTGGTTCCTGAAAGGCAAGGCAAGCCTGCCACAGCCTTCCTTTTCCAGACTCAAGATGGGTGCGTCGCCAGCTTACCTATCATAGGTTGTAACAAGCCCTCGGCAATTTTAATGAGCTGCTGATAGATCTGAATGGAAAGGTCGCTTAGCACCTGACGGTATTCAGTGAGGTCAAAGTTCTTGAGACAGTGCTCATTCTGCTTCGCGGTGTTCTGTGTCATGAAACCCTGAAGAGGAAAGGTGCGCATCAGTAGGCTTTTGGGGGTCTCCCGGACTCCATCTACCTCCTAGGCTTGGGCACTTTAACAACATCCTATTTGCAGGACTCTACCCTCAGGCCTTCCCTACATGTGTCAAGCTCTAGAAAACACGAGGCCTTTGGGATGGCCCTGGACCTTGAAGGTAGTGGGAATCTCATGACAGACAAGTCAAACTCTGTAAACCAAAGGGCCTAAATCAATTGGATCCTCAAAATAAAGTTAGTCCTATATATTGAGTACCCTGAATCAGAAAAAAGTAATGAAGGAGAGAGTCACACTTCCTGGATGTTTATCTGGTAATGTCTGTGTTTCGATTTCCCTAAAATCTTAGGCTACACAGGGCCTTACAGGAATGTGGTGTAGGCTGGGTTCTGTTTGTAGGAGACATCTAGAGACTCTTGTCCTTTTATCAGTTAGTGGATGGGCAGGAATGGTAGGGGATGGCACTGCCTCTTAGTCTGCTGTACTAAGAGGAACATGTAATCTGGACCAAGTACTAACATCACAAAGACTCCCGTGACCAAAGCCTTTCTAGTTCCATCTTTTTTGTTTTGAGATGGTCTTGCTGTATCATTTAGGCTGTCCTCAAACTTGGGATACTCCTTCCCCAGCCTCCAACTGCTGGGATTGAAGGCTTGTGCCACCCAGCCTAGCCCTGAGGTCCTTTTCAGTCAGGCTGAGAGGAATTAACAGCAAGCCAGAAAGATCAGTACTGTCATAGAGGCAGCCATTCCTCAGTCTGTGACCCTTATCTCAAATTACAAGGCAATTTTTAATAAGAAAATGGGTGGAAATGTGAGCGATTGTTAAGGAATGGGGTCCTTTGCCCCTCTTTGCTGTTTAGACCACACAGAGTCGGTTACACTGTGGTTTATCTTGTTCTCGAGAACAGAAGCCCAAGGAGCAGACCAGGGTCACAGAGCCCTTGGTTTTGCCCTTTCATAACACTGTTGGAATACACGGTAATGGTGCTTATAGCTAACTGTCAGTCTGACAAAGGTCTAGGATGGCCTGGCAGCCCAGCCCTTGGTGAAAAGGCACACCCTGAATGTGGACTACGCCATTTCAGTGGCTGGGCTCTGGACTGAACGAACAGGCAAGAGGGTGCCAAGTGCTACCTGCCTGCATTTATTTATCCCTTGCTCTCTGCGTCTCTATGTGGATACAATGTAACTAGCTTCAACTTTCTGCTACCTTGATTTCTTACAACAGATAGTCAGTAACCAGGATTTGTGAGCCAAGTAAACCCTATCTCAATAAAGTTTTTGTCAGGGCATTTTGTCACAAATGAAACTAAGACACTGTGGAAAGCAGGAATCTTAATGAAATGCCAGAAAGTGATCCCACACAGAAAGAGCTCACAGGGAACAGAAGGCATCCGATTGAAACAAAGGGCACTTCTTTCACCTTTACCATCCCTTTCAGAGTAAAATCAAGTGCCCAAACTCAAGTTCTAATTCTTAAAGGGAGGTGGGGTCAAACCACATTCCAAAAATGACTGACTGGGGCGGAGATTAGTTTATTACCCTCTGGAGGAGAGGGTGTCTATTTTATATGGCACACAAGATTAAAATATTGTTGTACTGTTTTAATTTTTGCTACTCTTTGACTTTGGGCAGGGTTAGATGTGTGAACATCAGGGAAATCGGGGAGTCGAGACCTTATGGGCATGTGGGAGGCAGAAGGCACTGGTGAAGCTGGACCATGTACTAGATATGCCATGAAGCTGAAGATACCAAATCGCAGAATGGCAGATGGTAGTTCCCCCATGATAGGAATGTGAGTTCTAGATAGAGCTGGACTGAGGAGGTTCACAGTGGAACACGCAATGATAGCCTCAGGTCAGTGAATCAAATCAAGCATGAAGCTGGGCCTCCGCATCAGTTTGTACCATGTGACTCTGTATAGGGGTATGTCTCTTCTGGTGGCATCTTTATTCTGGAGTGGACAGAGCCCAAGAGACAGCCAAACACACCAGACACTTGACCTTTCTCCCAGTCTTCACTGGTATGGCTCCTCTAGGAGAGCTTTAGAAATATGAGTCCTGAGGGTCCTCTAGGGAGTTCAAGGGGCTTTCTGGTACTGTGTGGTTAAACAAACTCATCACAATACCTGCTGTATCTCTTGATCTTTCAGAGTTCTGGAGCACACTAAAGCCCAGAGTTACCTGTGCCCCCACCCAGTCCTGCAAAGGCACTCCCACAATCCGCGGTCCCAGTAGGTGCCTCACAGACCTTATACCCATCATCTAAGGGGGATCCATAGCACCCCAAACTGCAAGTGGATAAACTGGGGCCCACCTTGGGGCGTTCTGCTCACTCCTCACCTCATCACCACTGTATTGCTTCAAACAGTGGAGGAAGCGGCAGGTGTTGGATAACCAGAATGATGTCATCTCAAAGTCATCATTATGCTTCTGTGGAAAGAAAAGCACAGCACTGGCTGAGTGACTCCCATTGGCTGACATATATCCCCAGTGCCTTTCTCGTTCTGGGTTTCCTGTGTCACCCATCAACTCCTGGGCAGTCTGATGGATGCAGTGCACTTTCCAGTCCCAGAAAAGATAACCTTTGGTGAGAGGTTTGCTGTTCCTTCACTCTCCAAGATGGAACAGACAGAGTCACTCCCCAGTCTCCTGATGCGTGATGTATGGTCCTGCACACATGGGAAGATCCCACTGACTCCCATGGGTGAAGACAGTGAAGCTGAGTGGTGTAAATAAAGCTTAGGTCCAGCAGCACCGGGCTCTAGTCTGGTCTGAAACTTGGACTGGCCAACTCTGCTTCTGAGCTGTACAAGGCATGCTAGAGAGCACAGCAGAGAAGTATGCTGGTGTCCCATTGATGTTCAGTGGCAAGAAACTAAGTGACCAAGGCTGTTTAGCAACCAATAGATAACTTGATCCATCCAGTTTCTGCATTACATCCACTGACTTCTCAGAACCCATTCTGTAAATGTATTTATCTGACATTATTGAGATGGCAATGAGGATGAGCCATGACATAAAACAAGGCTGACCACATAGGCTATGGGTCAGAACAGGCTAATCTAGCCTGGAGCTCCACATAGGCTATGGGCCAGTAACAGGCTAATCTAGTCCAGAGCTATGGAGGCCTCCCCAAGGAAGTGACATTTGTAGTCCTAGGCTGCCTTAGACTCTGGCTGGATCTTGTAAAAGAGGTCAAGGCCAGAGACACCAATTTGAGAGTTATCAGCATGTACAAGTGCATGATACACTTCGAAGCAATTAGCAGATAACATCGTGTATTGAGCCAGGGAAGGCGGGTCAGCTGCCAAGGGCTTGCAGTCAGGAGCTTAAGACTAGCTTGTTCTCAAATCAGGGATTATAGGCTCAAGGACCAGACGTGGCCTGGCTGCAGGGCTCTTGAGGGTGACTTCACCTCCTGGAAGCAGCAGTGTCAGGGAGAATCTGGATCAGTTTCTGACGCACGATTGTCACTGTCACTGAGGTCTAATCTTCCTCTAGAGTCCCCTCCCTACCACTTGACTCCAGTTCCTTGTAAAAAGGTCTTACCCCCCCGAATAGGCTAGTTAGTGATGCCAGCAGCTGCTACTACATTCCCTAAGAGTCTGGTACCCTAAGGTGGCATTTGTGGGCTGTTTTAACCCCCCTCCCCACCAAGCAGCTGGTTCTGCCTCACCTTATAAACGTATGAATGGCAGAAGCTCTGCTGTGTCACCAACCAGGATCCTGTGCCCCAGACCCTTGGAATGGTGAGAGAATATGGATTCTAATTTGGTTCAGAGGTGGCATACATCGACAGCATCTGTCCCAGTGGGTAGCCAGGCTTTCCTGGAAACACAGGCTCAGCAGGGAGGTTGCTGCAGGCCCCCATGAAGTTCTGTGCTTCCTGACATTTGCAGACCTGACCCTGCTCGGAGAACTGATAGGTGTCCCAGATAGTGTAACGGGCAGAACACAGACACAGAGAGGCAATGGAGGTGCTAGCTTTGCTAGGGCTACTGGGAACTGGGCTACTGGCTGCATTGGCTCCTTACATACCTTGAGGACTTTCTTAATGCCATTGATGGTGGAGCTCAGCAACGAGTGGACCTTGAGGTCATCATTGGTGTAATCCGCATGCCTGATACACATATAGAGTATGTATGCAGGCAAACAGGGCACGGTGCCCAACAGCATCTGGGGCTTCAGGTCTAACAGAGAGAACATGTCAGTTAGATTAGAACACTTTAAATGTCAGAATCCCTTGTCTCAGAAAAAAAAAAAAAGAAATGTTTGCATTATTTCTTTATAGCTCATGTAGGAATCTACTCCTCACAGGACTTGAAAGAGAAATAAAAAACTGAAGTAGTGTGAAGCCCCCATGGGCTCCTGTATCCACACATTTAGTGCCCAACTGTTGGTGCTGTGTGGGGTAAGTTATGGACCTTCAGAAGGTGGAGCCTTGTTGGAGGAAGTGCACCATAGGGGGCGGTCTTTGAGGGTTTGCCCTATTTCCTGCTTCCTCTCTCTGCTTCCTGTGTGTGGATAAAATGGGGTCAGCCAGCTTCCTGTTCAGGTGCCTGGGGCCACGCCTTCCTTGCCTTTATGGACTCTAGGCCTCTGGACCTGTAAGCCAAATGAACTCTGAGTTGCTTTAGGTCACTGTATCTTATCTCAGCAATGGATAACTGCTGTACATGCTCATCCACCCAGGCACCAGCAGCTGTGGACACTGGTCAAAAGCCAAAGTATGGCATGGCCAGGTGTAATAGAACATACTTTTAACCCCAGCACTCAGGAGGTAGAGGCAGGCAGATCTCTGTGAGTTTGAGGTCAGTCTGGTTTACATAGAGAGTTTCGGGTCAGCCAGGGCTACATAGAGAAATGATGTCTAAAAACAAACACCCCACCCCATGTTCCTAGGTGCTTGTACTACAGCAGTAAAACAAACAGGTCCCCAGTGATTTATCTACCACATCGATAAAAGGGCCGCAAGTTACAAGCTCACGCCATGGTCCTCAGGAAGGGGCTTACAGCTAGAGGCAGGCTATAAATGGAATCTGGGTCATGCAATGGGCTGAGAATGTACCAGAACTTCTGATTGGGCATAGTGGATTCTTTGATATGTGAAGGTTTATATCAGGAGAATTTAGCAGTGTCCTATCTGATAGCAAATCGTTATGTTCCCAATGATAGCCAGTTGGCCAAGGGCAGAGAGGGCTGAAAGTATCCATGGGTGTGATGTTTATTTTTTTTTTTATTTTTTTATTTTTTCCAATTTGGCACAGGCTAGGGTCATCTGGGAAGAGAGAACTTCAACTGGGAAAATACCTCCTGTGGAGTAGCCTGGGGGGGGGCGGTGGCAGCATTTTCTTGGCCAGTGAATGGTGTGGGAGAGCCCACCATGCTGGGTGTGTTCCTGGATGGCATAACAAAGCAGGCGGAGCAAGCTACAGGAAGAGAGCCAGTAAGCAGCGCTCCTCCCGGGTGTCTGCTTCAGTCCTGTCTCCAGGTTCCTGCCTTAAGTTGTCTTCATGATATAGTGCAATCATAATGGGCATTGTATTTTACAGCAACAGAAGGCACATTTGAACAGTAAAGAGCTGTCAGTTTGGAATGATTATCTGGCAGTCCTGATAAGTCACAGTTGAACTGGTCCAGCAGCCCACAGTCTGCCCTGCCGTCACACGGTGGAAGCCATGTTCAGTCTGCCCTGCCCCTTCTCTAGGTCCTCTCCTCTACCCTTTTCCCTGCCTTGGATCGTGACTCCTTATGAACTCAGGAGGCGGAGGCAGAGGCAGGCAGATCCTGTGATAAACTCACACTCCTTGCCCCTCCTTCCTAACACCCCTAGGAAAGTGTCAGATGGACTTTAGTCTTCTGGGGAGCTAAGGAGCCAGGTTGAAAGTAGTGAGTCATGTCGAGAGAACAGAGTAGCAGGAAGAGGCCTGGTGTCCTTTAAGATGGTGGATGGGAAAGGGCCTTGCACCTCACCATGGCTCTGGCTCTATCTCAGCTCACAGTCTTCAGTCTCATTATCCTGACCAAACCAAGCTCGGAAAATCCACTGGGCTTGGAACTCCCAAATTGGACGGCCTCCCACTCTACCTGGGCCAGCAGCATCCTTAAGTCATCTGTCAAGATGATCAGGATTAGGGTGGGGCTGGGCTGTATGTGTCTTCAGTCGATACACAGGTTACATCATTCTTTCAAACATATCCTTCCAGTTAGTGTTAATTACGGGCCACAACACTCTGGACACATGGTAAACATTCTGGCATTTTCTATGTTCAATAAATGGCTATAGATTGGTTCTTGGCTCTATTTAGAATGCCAGGAATGTTCATCCAGGGGGAAAATGAATTTTATAGCCCCACACTTCCAATCTCTAATGTCTTACTTCAAGCTTTACCTTTGGGCAGATTTAAGCAGCTTGCCGTGCCTTGGAATGCTCTGTTGTGATAGAACAGGCTCACTTCTGTTTCTAGGCAGATTTAGTTAGCATCTTATAGGGTGGGGATTATAACTCTTCTTTTTTTCTCCTCTCTGAAGCAACTAGCCAGTGACAGGTTCATAAGAGGTTCATCTATGTGTGTGGGGTTGTCTGAAGGGCAGATGGCCCGAGGTACTCCTTGGGATCTAGGTAGGAGGTGATCACCTAGAGCCGTGTAAGCAATGAAAGCAGGAGGAGGCTTGAGTCGCACTTATTTAACTGATGGAATTCTGAGTCCTATTTAGCTACTCAGCACATATACTGTGTATGTAACTCTGATGCTGTACACTTTTGTGTTTCACATTCACTGCAGAGTGAAGGTTTGTTCGTTGTAGGCCACATATAGTTGTTGGAGCATAACAGTCATCAGCGAGTTACTCAAAATGCCCAAATCAAGCAACCAAAGGGCAACCATGCTAGGCAGAAGTCATGTTCTATTCCTCCTGAGCTCTTGGCCTAGGCCCCACACTCAGCAGAGGTCTTCATGCCTGGGAGGGCAATGTTTACCTTGAGCTCCACCTCCTTAAGTGAGAAAGCCCTGCAGTGCACTCTGACTCTATCTCACATGCTGGGGGAGGCAGGGGCAGTCCCACCACCCTGTTTGACAGATAGGGACGCTACAGTGTTACATAGAAGAGGGCCAGTAGTATAGGATCAGACACAGAATAGTCTTCCTTTTGCCTCACAGGACTTTCTCCTCTAAGATTTTTCCTCCTGACTCTGTAGGATGGAGCATACAGGAGGTTTATTGATGCTGATGAGAGGCTGAGATAAGAAAAGAAGGAGACCAGAGTTACTGAGGATACTGGCTCCCACGAGGACGGTAAACCATCCCTGAAGGTGGCATCTGTGACTAGCCACAGAGAACTATCTTCACACAAGTCTCAACAACGTGCAAATAGGACTCAGACCTCCTAACTGGGCAACTATGAGGACTGACCCCGTGGGCAGGAGGTGTTCTAAAGCTACGGGGGCCTGGAATGTGAGGTAGCAGGAGTTCTCCTCCTGAGGACCAAGCTGGAGGGAGTCTGCCTTTCCTGAAGCATCTGAAGCTGCTGGACCACATACTGAGCCTCTATCACTCACAACGTGGTGTCTCACACACACATGAGAGCACTGGTCCTCAACTACATGGCCAGGGAGGAAAGGGGCAAGCTTACACAGAGGCTGTGCAATTCCAGAGGCCACACTCATGCATGCTGGGTTGCACAGCACTAACTAACTATAACTAGAAGACATTTGAGTCCTTGGACCACTATTTATCCACTCTGTGACGTGGGGGACAGTTTCCAGAATGATCTCAGCATTCTCCAATATGGCATCTGGATTTGGATAGTGTCTATAGATACAGATGCTGAGAGAAATAAACAATCAGGGAGGGAACGACCTTTGGCACAGTTGCCGACAAGTCTGCGCTGCTACAGCCAAGGTGCCATTGCTCACCTGAACGTCCACAGAGAAAGAAGAATCGCAGCCACTACTGCAGAGAAGCAAGTTGTGGGCAGGAGCCACGTGGCCACTGGCAGAACAGAGACATCCCCTTCCCTGAGCTACAGCAAAGCTGGCTTTGGAAAGGCAGCGGGGAGCGTTGGAACAGCTGGAAATGGTGGGCGTGAGGTAGAGGAGGAGACTGTAAGATCCACTGGGGGAGGGGGAGGGTTGGCTGAATAGAAATGGAGAGAAAAGAGAGCTGGCAGGTGGCACACCACTCTAGGTCCTGACCTGTCACCAGGTTCCGGATGAGGAGGGCTTCGTCCTCTTTGTGGTACTCCAGCATGCCTTGGAAGTCCTTCTCTTTTCGTTGAACTGTGACCTGTCTTGTGAGCTCATGGTGTCTCCTGTCGCTCTGTGCCAATGCCTGGGCAGCTGAGTGAGAAAGAGAAGACAGAAACATGGTGAGAACATGCAACGGAGGCCTGCAGGAGGGGTGGCCCAGCTTGGGCATCACGCTCACACTCTATGTATCTGTGCCTTATAGCCTGAACCTAGCTGTGGATCGAAGGCTTCAGCACCTGTGTTGGGGTCCACTGTGTACAAAAATGGGGAAGGATCGCTGGAAGGAAAACAGGTTTGGGACCAGAGAAAATATGAGAGTGGTGGCAGCCATGTTCAGTCTGCCCTGCTGGCAAGTGCTTTTCTTCTACCAAGCTGTAAGGAAGGTCCCCGAATCTGAGAGGAGAGCCAGCGAGGCCTGTTCTCCTCAGTTCCATGTGTGCACCACAGCACGGGTCACCATAACACTGATGGTAGAGTTGTGGGCCAGCCAGGGAGGCAGGTGATGTCAGTGGAGATGAATCGTGGGATCCAAATGTAGTGTGAGGCTGGGGAGCGTGCTAAGTGCAGTCCACATAAGCACAGTTATCTAGGAAGCATCTCAGGGGTACCAGTTGGTGTATCAAGAACTTGCCAAACATCCATTCAGACCTTCCCCCCCCATCCTAGGGGACAGTAGTAGACTCCAAATATTATTCATTGTACACCTGGGTACCAGCAGTATGAGGGTACTGTCATCAGCATGGGACATATATATATGAAGTCCCCAGTCTCACCCCCACCAGTCCAGCTGAGGAGATGCATTTGTGTATTTACATAAAAAACCCTTGACAACACATCTTGGCCAGGAGCCAGGTCAGGGGTGTGCACCGTAGGTGCTAGTGGAGGCTGAACACAGAGAGAAACAAGCAGGAGGAAAGAAAGTAGGCAAGAACAGGGCTGGTCCATCAACCCGGCCTCTGGATCATTGGTTCTCAACCTGTGGGTTTTGACCCCTCTGGGGTTGCGTATCAGATACCCTGCGTATCAGATATTTACATTATGATCCATCACAGTAGCGAAATTACAGTTATGAGGTAGCAATGAAATGATACAGCATTGGGAAGGTTGAGAAGCCACACCCCTAGATGAACGGGGCAAGAGCAGGGTAAGTGATCCCCCATGGTGGGCATCCGTACCTGGAGGGATGTTCTATGTTTGTGCTCACACATGTGCACATACAGAGGAGCATCAGGTAAGTGCTGGGACTTCACTCTGCTGGCCTTGGGGAGGTGAGAGGAGAGACAGTGCTTTGAGCAGAGGCAGGCCCTGGGGAGCTACTGAGCCACGTGAGAACAGAGGGTGAAGGCTGGTTACAGGGGAGGAAGGACACAGGGAGTGAAGCAGCAGAGAGGGGAAGATAGTCTTCTGGACTGAGCGGAATGGATAGGCTGGAAGTTGAGAGACGTGGGCAATGACCACCTGAGGATAAGAAGATAAAACTCCCATAGACGGAGGGTGCACTGCGGCAAGTGCAGAGATCAGCAATTGAGAAAAGGCCAGACGCTGTCTGGTGTGGGCAGAGCTGTCCCTGACACTATAGAAGCCATGGATATACACCCTGGGTTCAGTGACATGCCCAGATCTGTGGCCTCAGGACAGCACAGGGCATGATTCCAAGCCTAGGGTGGTGACTCTTGAGCTGAGGGTAGAGGGAGGAAGAGGGTTATCTGAGACATGAAGCATCTGAGGGTTATTAGCAGGGTAGGATTTGTTTAGAGGGTACACCAGTCACAGGAAAGGACACTCCCAGGGCTTAAGGAAAATGATTTAGACGTCCCATCTGTCCCACCATCTAGACTCCAAACTGGAAGTTTAGTTGTGACATCCCATGGCATGGGGTGAGGGCCCCAGATCTTTGGGTCACAGTGTTCTTTCATACACCAGACACCCTCACTCTGCCTCTATGACCTTCAAAGACAGGTACCACTATGTACCTGTGTGGCTCTCTCCTCCAGCCTCCAGCCTGGCTCGCACCTGCTTAAGCTGGGTTCTCTTCTCTAGGCCCTACCTGCCGAGGAGATGTGGGCTCCCAGCAGCTAAATTCTCCCAGGACATGGCTGGCGCAGGCACAGCCACCAGGAAACTCATGAAGTAGACAGTGGGCCAAAGGGCAGGCAGTTGAGTCCCACAGGCTGGCAGGGTCACCTCTGCCTCATGCACAACCAGGCACACACTCATGCACACCCAGGCACATTACCTTCTAAGTCCTGGACCTTCTTCATGTAAATCTTCAGCTGCTTTTTCAGCTTCCTCTCATTCTTTTCCAGCTTTTCTACCAATTCCTTAAAATCCTGAAAGAATAAAGTTGTGTGAGAACAGGATGTTGGCCTCACCCTGAAGGAAAGGAAAAAACTTCTTGCCAGGAACAGAGGAGCCCAGGGAGGCTGAGGAGCCCGCTCAGGTAGGAGCAGAAGGGCCAGCTCACACAGGCTCAGTACCTGCTCAGATACCAGATGAGTCAGAGTTCATTCTGCCAGCAATAACAGAGTGAACTCCCAGGGCGAGTTCCTCCCATTGGGGCACTTGGGCACCTTGTGGAATCCCGGGGCTCCCTAAGCCAAGCCTCCCCAGGGGACGCCCAGCCTAGGTATCCAGGGGAGTAGCAGGCAGTACTCTGGGTGGAGGTGTGAGAATGCAACCACACCGCTGGCAGAGTCAGCAGGCCAAACAGAGGCTTCTAGGATCAGAAGCCAAACAGGACAGGGGCTGTGGCCCCAATCCCTAGCAACTGTTGTCACTGGAGGCGAGACAGTCCATTGGGACCTAGAACAGCAAGCTGTCCCCGGAAGGACTCTGCTATCATTATTGCCCTCATCCAGCTGGGCGGGTAGTTCTTGTGGTAGGAAAGGGAGAGAGGAAGAGAACCCTGCCTTTTCACCAGTGGAGCCAAACCTAGGAAACTACAGCAACGGAGAAGGGACAGGTAAACAGTCCATCCCGAGAGTTCAGTAAGATCTTCTGTGTGGACAGTCCCTGTGTGTACAGTCCATTCTGAGAGCTCGGTAAGGTCTTCTGTGTAGAGGCCTGTGTGTCACAGATAGTTATAGAACCCAGGGCATGAACCCAGGGCACTGTGTGTGCTAGGTGACTGCTCCACAGCTGAGAAAGAAACTTTGCCTTGGATGACATTGTTTTAAAGAATTGAATTTTATGTATCTCTGTGTGCTATGTGCCTATGTTCACGGGAGTGTGTGTGAGTCTGTGGGGGTCAGAGGATGGAAGAAGTCTTTAAGGTAGGTCTACTAAAGAGAGTCAGTTACAAGATTAATACCTGAGCTATATAGGCTTTGCATATAATTCTAATTATAGGTGTTCTGAGGGACTTTATCTTTATTTAAAAGGGGAAGAGGCTAGCAAGATGGCTCAGTGGGCACTGGCATTGCTGCCAAACCTGATGACTTGAGTTTAATCTCCAGGACTTATGTGGGGGAGAGAAGTCTTCCTCTAACTTCCTCATGGGTGTGGTAGAATTCCTCATAAATGGATGGATAGATAGATAGATAGATAGATAGATAGATAGATAGATAGATAATACAGATATTGAAAAACCCTTCTCAGACTGAGAGGAATCTAAACACTTACCTAGTCTATAGGAGAGAAGTGACAGCACAGATAGCTGGGGAGGAGGAGAGAGAAAAGGAGTGTGCGTGTGCGTGTGCGTGTGCGTGTGTGTGAACAGATCAGGGACTCTGTAAGAACCCAGTTGATACAAAGGACTTAAATGTCTTGAGAAACTGTAGTCAAGACCCCTGCAGAATAGATAAGGTCACTGTCCTACAGCCATGAAGAGACACCGTGACCACAGCAACTCTTATAAAAGAAAACATTTAACTGGAGGCAGGCTCACAGTTTTAGAGGTTTAGTCCATTGTCCTCAGGGCAGCGAGCATGGCAGCATGCAGGCAGGTGCTGGGGTAGTAGCCGAGAGCTACGTAATGACAATGGACTGGCCCTCTGAAACTGTAAGCCAGCCTTGGTTGAATGTTTTCCTTTGTAAGAGTTGCCTTGGTCATGGTTTCTCTTCACAGCAATAAAACCCTAAGATAATCAGATCTTCCATCTCTGTATGGAGCACGGGCAAGCTATCTCTAGTGGGATGTGCTAGAATCTCTGACCTGTACATGGACATTGTTATTTTAATACATCAGGTCCTATACTATTTCAATTATCACTCATCAACAGACAAGTTTTCTCTCTCCCTGTTCCTTCTATAGAGCTAAGAACATGATCTGTGCCCATCTGATAGCTCCTGATTCTACTTCTGTCCAGAAATGGTCCCAAGAGCTACAGTCAATGAGGCATGGCCACTTACCAGGTTCTCATTGGTCAGCCGGGATATCTCCTGCTGGACACCAAATTCTACCTGGGCCTCAGGGGAGAGCAGCAGAGTCTGGCAGAAGGTCTGTTGCTGTTTGTCCATCTCCTCCTTCAGGGCCTCCACCTCGGCCTTGAGATGCTCTACCTCCTCCTCATGCTCCAGGCTCTGGGCCTGTAGCTGTGCCTCCAGCAACCTGCACCCAGAGAAGCAAGCCAGGTCAGCATGTGGCTGGGGTAGGCACTCATCACAAAGGGCTACAGACAAACGCAACAGGAGCAGCCAAGCACATAGCAGGAGCAATCACATGGGCCCAACAAGAATGGACGGACGCAGCGGGGAGATGTCAACAGGCAAGCAGACCAACTGATCCTTTCAGATGACCAGAAACCAAGGCCAAAGGCACCTCTTTGGCCAACCCCATCGTTTGTTCTGAGTATAGACTACTGATTTGAGATTAAGAGACTGTTTCCATGTCAAGGTGCCATTATCATAAATAAGTATCTCATAGTATCTTAAAATATCGGTGTCAACATCTGCCCCAAAGTTTGTAAGAATTTCCTTGTAAAGATAACTGATAAACAGAGCTAATTATATTAGTTAATTTTTCCTTTAGATTCCACTCATTTTTCTTAGAAGAGCTAATATTTTGCCTTTTATCTCCACCTTTGATATCCTATTTTATCTTATGTATAATTTTTTTTTTTTATTTCTATTTCCCCTCTTGTCTAAAAAGCTATTTGGGGAAATGTTTAAGATCAACTAGTATCATAAGAAACAAAGATCAGAGGAAGTTTGGAGAGGCTGAGAAGAGGCTCGCAGCTAGAGTGTCAGGCACTCAAGGAAAGCCTCTGCCTGCTTTAGGAGGGGCTCAGCCGCAACCTCACCTTTGGATCTGACCCTCACATGGCCAGTGGCAATGGGTCATCTTCTGGGACTTTGACTACCTGATCTAGCTTTCTGATTTCGTGTGGCCGCCTTCAGCGAAAAGGGACATGGCCAATGGGGTTCTGAAGGACAGTCTCCCTCATCTTTACCTGGGATATAGTAAAGTTTCTGCTCAGGGCAGTGACCAGGGACATCTCCTTGTGTCCAGATGGCAAGGAGTGGGCAGCCACTGTGCCTTTTCTATCTGCAGGATGGTAACTACCATAGAGAATAAGGAGCAAGAATGGAGAGTTGACTGTTGACAGAAGCAGCCACACAGCTCCATAGCAGGGCGTGTGTAAGGGCTTCTTAAGGAAGAGATGCAAATGATAAAGGAATCTGGCCTCTCACCACAGGAAAACAAAGGTAACCCCAGAGCAGTGGGGAAGAATCCGGCAGCTGCCTTTTAGATAGCATACAGTATCCAGACAGCATTCGACATTGGCTACAACATACTAAAACTCATCAAGTGTTAAGACAGAAGTCAACAGGAGAGAAGATGTGGACCAGTTGGTTCCAGGGAGCTACTCAGAACCACTTTCTGACCTACTGTGTATCTCCTGCTAGCACCTGCCTTACTCTCAAGTGGATTTCAGCCCAGGGCTCTACGCCAGGAGTAAGGTTCCCAGCCAGGCATCTGAAAGATCTCCTAAAGCATGGGCTGGTGTGTTATGTTCTAATGCATTCAGCTTGACTTTTCTTTGTGCCACATCCAATCTCATGACAGATATGAAGAGCACCCTAGAAATGCACACACAGGTTCCTACTCTAACAAAACAAACTTGATTGGTAGGACTCTGACCCCATTGAATAACCTCTCTCTGGCTGGCAGGACTCTGACCTCATTGAATAATCACTGCAGTAGCCATGGAGGCAGCAGCTAAGGCTTCTCTGCTTTCTCCAGATGTAAAGCATTGCCTGTGGTAATCCTCTTCCTTATGGTGACCCTGTGTGGCAGGGCCTGCTCTGATCCACCATTTGACAATAGGGGACCTGGCCCAGATGTTCCCAGCAAAGGCTGCAGCCCTAGAGGATGTGCCATTCCCCTCACTGCCATGTAGTGATCTCTGTTATCTTAGAATCAGCAGGGAGAAGGTCACATGATGGGCAAGCATAAGCTGAGGTGTGGGTACCAGCCAGTCACTGAGGGATCCAGGTCTCACACTCATCCGCCTCTCAGAGCCCGTTTCCGCTTTGAGAAACAAGCGCTCCGTTTCTTATTGAGAACAAATGAGCGGTTATGCCCCTGCTTGGTAAGAGCCCCATGCTGGCAAAGAGAATATGGTCAGCCTGTGTGCTGTCTTTGCTCTGCATACATCCCTGGCTAAACTAGGGTCTGTTTTGGTGCCCATATCAAAGGTTTGATTGTCTACTTAAACAGAACTTAATCAGTAACTTAAACCTGGCAAGGTGCACTCACAAGGAGAATCAGACGGCACAATGTGCCTGCAGCACTTGGCTGCTATCAGCTCCAGGGAGTCCCTAAGACCGGGACCAGCTGTGTGCTGACAGCATGTATGAAGGAGCCTTGCCTTACATACATGCCATGTATGAAGGTTGGTATGTAGCATGTCAGCAGCACAGGCCCTGGAGATCCACAAGTCAGTTCCCTTTGCAGCCTTTTCTCAATAGCTGTGTGGTTTCTGCTACAGGAACCCTCCCTCTTTCTCCGCCTATAGAATGAAGAGTTGTACCCTGTGGTCTTGAAGGTTCACCCGGGCCACCTAGCACCACCGTTTTGACAGAGGCAAGCAGCTTCTGCTGGTGTCATCTATACAGCCCAGACCCCAAATGATGAGTGGATGCCTCTAGGGACTGCTGCTCAGAAGCCCATGTGAACTGTGCCCCATACCCTCACAATTGCTCAGGCCAAACCAAGGGACACAGACATGAGCAGGCACATAGATGAAGCACATACAAGATAGGGGCATAATTGACCTGGCAACTTGCTTTAGGCCTTGGTAAGCCAAGCCGAGTTCTCCATCTTCATTCAAATATCCCCAATCCTCAGTCTGGCTAGAAATAAAGTACAGAGAAAGAGGCATCCAGTGGAGAGGAGAAGAGGCAATCAGAGAGACTGGAAAGCTTATAGCCAAGCCTTGGAGTCAAGAGAAGGGGACAGACTGTGAGCTGTTTCTCATGCCTCTCTCTGGCTCCCAAACTCTAGGTGCTAGCCAACAGCATCCTCTCTGAGTTTCCCAGGTTTCAGGTAGTGCCAGGGAAAGGGGTTCAATGTGGTCTCAGAGATCCACCAATAGCTGCAGATTAGGTACATGCTGCCAAAGACAGCAGCAAGCTGCATTTGTTCTGGTAACTCTACAAACACAACAGCCACACAATAGCACAGGCTGGGCCATCTCACACCCACCATGCTTCCTTCCATCTGAAGGAGGTGAAGGGGAAGAAGTATAAACAGGGTTAGAGGATTAGACACCGTGTGTGTGTGTGTGTGTGTGTGTACAACAGGGGCTGAGCAGCACATGAGGCACCTGGGAATGCTGGCCTCCGCCAGGGTGAGGAAGGAGACTGCACATTTTGTTTCCATTTCCATCCATAGTTAGTTCTCCATCTTCTTTCTGCTGTTAAGAGCATGTAGCTATTTACTAACCTTAACTCCAACTCTTCTTACAGAGTTGTGTGTGTGTGTGTGTGTGTCTGTGTGTGTGTGTGTGTGTAAAGTTAACTACAATAGCTGAGAACTGATGATGTCTTCCCTTGATGTAAGTTACACACCATTTCCCTGTCCAGTCAACCTGTGAAAGCAGGTCCCTGGTATCTTCTGTTGACCCTGCCTTCTGCCTCATGTCAGCCAAGGTGGCTTTGGAGGTCACTGTGCTCAATGCTCACCTGATCCCACCCCATGAAGTCCTGAGCACAAGGGCATTCGTAAAGAAACAGAATTCTGAATTCTGTCACATGCTGGGTATCACATAGGTAATAAATCTACAGCTAAGACACTCCACATTTAAAAACAGGTTTATGAGTAAATTAAAAAGTAGTAAACAGACTCAGTAGAGACCTCTGCTCCTAAGTGAAAAAGACCCAAAGTTCCAGGGACTTAGACCCCATCACCTCTGTGCTTAGGAGTATGACTGGGCAGGTAGTGACATCTGCTGGTGTGAGGAGGAAACCCCAAACAGCCTGGCTTCAGGAAATCAACAAATATTCAAGTAGCCCCTCTGCATAGGCCGCTGTGCTGTACGAGGCTCCTGAAGTGGCTAAACACAGTGAAATACACAGCAAGGCCCCGCGGGTCACTGTGGAGCCAGGAGCCCCGCCAGGGATGCTCGTCTGCACTCCCTGGCCTGATTCTCCATGTGAGCCAACACAGTGAGCTGTATGACCTCAGAAGTATTTTCAACTAGCTGTTGAGGTCATGCAAAAGAAATGGTCTCAGAGAGGATGCACTTTCTGTTAGTATTCTGTCTAAGATCCACCTCCACAGTTACCTGGCAATAGCCAGGTATGCTCCGCCCCACAGTTACCTAGCGACAGCCAGGTAGGCCTGACCCACTATAAAAGGGACTGCTTGCCCCCCTCCTCTCTCTCTTAATCTCTTACTCTTCCCCTCTCTCTCTTCCCCTCTTGCCTCTCTGTCCCCTCCCCTCTCTTCTTCTCTCTCCATGTGGTCATGGCCAGTCACTACTTCTCTTCTCTCTTACCCTTCCACCTTCTCCCCACCTTTGCCCTATCTCCTGAATAAACCTCCTCCCCCTTGGAACTGTGTGGTCTGGAGTGGTCTGTTCTGAACTACGGTTGGACTTCTTATAACAACTAACACTTTCCCTCTGCAAAACTTGAAACAAAGGACCAAGCATCCACATCCTGTCTGTCATATGTCCAGCCGTCTTGGGTCTGGTCAGTTCCTTGAGTGTAGGAAGACTCCTGAGTGCTAGCCCACTCTGCGTTTTCCCTCAGCAGCCCAGGATCTTTGCTGGGGCCTCTGGGATAAAGACCAGAGGCACAGACATAGAGGGGGGAAAAGAGCCCACTGTGGGGAGCTGCCCTCAGAGCTGGGCTATGCACTGAGCAGGTGAGCACAAAGAAAACCCCACATGCGCTCGTCTTTCCAAGAATCGGCACTTCCAATAGACCTGGCTCCAGCCAAAGGCAATAATAAAGCTTTTCTGTGCTGGGGCCTCTTGCTGTTTCCTGGGACCCAAGGATAGATCTAAGAACACACTCTCTACATGCTGTGAAGGCATCTACAGCCTGGGCGTTGATGGAAGTGTTCAGGGGTCAGAGGAGTACTGCTTGAAGCTAGACCTAAGCTGATCGCAGCCACACTCAGTGCCAAGTCCTAACCCAGCTTTGCGACCTGGAGGGCCTGCTTAGGGAAGGCACCAGCTTTTCATTCAGTCTACATCCCATTATCATTCTCTCAGAGCTAGATGGGAGGGAATGACAGGCTTCAGGCTCTAAGCTTGGCTTCCTCGGTTGTCAGTTTTTCTTAGCTTTTCCTTAAGTAAAATAGCCAGAAGGATGGTGGCTGCCCTTAGCTCCCAAGATGGGAGCATGAGCATGCAGAAGCAGGAGGGTGCATTCCATGTTCTGAGAACTCTGGCCAGAGCAGTCCTCCATGCTGCTTGCCTGCATGCTCACAGTGCAGGGAGACAGAACAGGTGGAAGCCCTCTGCACATCTTGACAGGCTGTGAAGCTCAAGCAAGCAGAAGGGAGTATGAACCCGAGGGACCACAGATGCTTGGAGGGACTGTCCATAAGACTAGTGCACCAGAAATCCCAGAAATCTAGGCTGAACTTAGGATATGTACACATTTTATAGGTATAGATTTCATCAAAATTCTAAAGGGACCCTACTTGACCAAACATGCATGACACTATTTGTATGTATGTAAAGCTCTCCACTACAGGCCAACCACAGCAAACTTATCTTCATAGCACCCATAAAGGTGTGCCTGTCTGGGCTCCCCAGAATCACAGTCCTACTAACACCCTTCCCTGACAGTCAGTCCAGACACCTCCCCACTTAGTGCTTGGATCTGTAGTAATCACAAAAAGTTCTCAGAGCTGAGGCTGGAACAAAACTGAAAAAGACAAATACCATGGCGCCTAATGTGGCAGATACTGAGGACCTGGGTCACCAGACCCTTTTCCTCTTGGCACTGCTTTTCTTAACTTGGCTTTTCAGGTATTCACTATTGCGTGCTGAGCGTTCTGAACCTGGGATTATTTTAAGATATAGTAAAGGCTATTTTTGTCTTATCACCTCCATTGTTATTTCGGTAAGAAGACAAAATCTGGGGCATTAAGCAGCCCCTGGAAAGACCTAGATGGAGGGCTAGTCTCCTGACAGCTGAAGGAGAGAACAGAAAGAGGGCTGGGAGCAGTTTCGGCTCTGAAGATCGGAGCGATAAGCCCAGCGCTCAGCTGCCGGCTTGCTTTCTAATTTAACACCACCTGTGAGTTTTTCTCTATTCATCTCTTTGCTTATCTTCCACCCGAGATAATTTAAGATGACTCAGGCTTTAGCACAGGGAGTCACCTTCATTCCCTCCCTTTCTTCTTTAGGGAGACTTGGGGGCTGGCTGCATCTCCCCTTCAGGTTTCCCATGCAGGGGTTGGGGGAGGGCAGGTGGGGAGTTGCGCAGCCTGGAAGCCAGTCTTCCTGGATTCTACCTTGGTTCAGCTATAGGCCAGCTGTATGTGGGGAAACTGCCCAATCCTTCTGGGCCTCAGTTTCCTCATCTGCAGAAGAGGGACTGCAGCAGCAGATTTGCAAATCCTAACTAAGCACTTAAGTCTTCAGGAGGCAGACTAAAGCACCACCCTCTGGGGCCTTTTAAAGGAACCACTGCTTCCAGCAGCTTTAAACAAATGTTCTCCTCTGGCAGGCCTCCCAGGGCCTTCTCTTTCCAACAAATAA
Organism: Rhabdomys pumilio; assembly: GCA_030674055.1. Lineage (NCBI taxonomy): Eukaryota > Metazoa > Chordata > Mammalia > Rodentia > Muridae > Rhabdomys > Rhabdomys pumilio. The sequence goes on from JANHMN010000013.1 coordinate 14,274,412, forward strand.
CTCTCCAATGTTGGGCAGACAGCCAGTTCCTGAGGAACAGGTTATAACAAGCTAGGCCAGATAATAGCCCCTCCCATCCCCATTTCTTCTAATACCTTGTCCAGGGCCCTACCTGTTTGTCTGGCAGACCCCATGATAGGCCTCAATGGCGTCTTCCTGGTCCACGTGCTTTTCACTATTGGGCCAACTTGTTCTGGCATTGATGTTCGGCTCCTAGAAGACCCCAAATTAAAGAAACAAAACAAAACAAAACAAAACTCTGGTTATAAAACTTCTAGGAAATAACTTTCTAATATGGAAGTATATCAATGTGCTTTGGGAAGAAGAGGCAGACCTAGAGAAATAGATAATTGCTGTCACACACAGGCAGGAGCATAGCTTCAAAAGGCCATCTTGGGTGGAAGGACATGGAGACTTAGCAAGACTTAGCTGTGAGGCACAAGTACAAGCAGTGGGGTTAGGGGCAGGAGCCGAGAGGGATCCTGGGAGGAACAAGCATCAGAGGACACAATCAAGGCTTGTTATTGAAATGCTTTATCCCCCAGCCACACCCAGAGCCTATGTCTAGAGTGGCCTAGCCTATTAGAGGCCATTGGGCCACCCAGGTAAGCTCTAATTCGTCCCTCTCACTGTCCAATCTGTCCTAGAAGGTAAGACCATCAGAAAGAGGAAGGAGACCCACCATCTGTGAAGGCTGATAGAGAAATCTCCCCAGAGACAAAATGAAGAAGCAAGGGCATAAAAAACAGCCCCGAGGTCATCCACCTGTGTCATGTTTCTTAAAAAGTTTTTTTTTTTTTTAAATCAAAGCATGCCTATGTCTGTACGTGCGGGTGCAGTCCCTATGGAGGCCATAAGATGGCATCAGATCCACATGGGGATGGATTTACAGACAGTTGTGAGCTGCCTGACATGAGTGTCAGGAGCCGAACTCAGGTCCTCTGCAAGATCCGTTTAGTGCCCATACTGGCTGAGCCATTTCTCCAGCCTCCCTGATCACATTCTTAAATTCAGCAGATTCTAGACATTTCTAGCTTCCCCTCTTGAAAGAGGTCATGAAGAAAGGGTACCAAACCCTTGTGTTGCTTTCAGAGACCCCAAAGACGAGGTCCTGCTCTTCAGATTTAAGACCTCCAGGACTAAAGACATAAAACCACAAGCCTACTGGCTCAGTGTCACCCCAACAAGCCCAGCCAAGGCTGCCACCCTGATTACCATGTTCTTGCCAGACAGTCGGCGCTGGTCAGCATTCATAATCTGGGTCCTGAGAATCAGCACCTCCTCTTTGCGGACCTCAAGTTCCTCATTGGCCAGCTTGAGCTGGTTCAGGAGCAGGCTGTAGCTGTCTGGGGAGCTGTGGGTGGTGTTATCCTGCATGGCTTGGTCAGCTACAGCCTTCCTCAGCTCATTCAGATCATTCTTCAGCTTCTTGTTCTCTGACTCAAGCTCTTGTCTCTGCAAGACAGCCAAGAGGCACACCTTGCTGCTTGCTGGATCAGCAGCATATCCCAGCTACCCCGTCTCTTCTCTTTCCTTAACTTTCCCTGTCGACAAGAGCAACTCTCCTCCTTTAGTGAAGACACACATGGCTCAGGTTCTGGTGACACGAGTGTTCAGTCAGATGCAAACTGAACTCATCACCCCAAGATCTCAGAGACACGCTTCTGATGCAACGGCTCTATAGCATTCACCCAGGATGCAATGTGTGTTTTAAGCACATGTAGCCATGAAATTCTTCTTTGCGGAAATGCGGGGCTGATCGCCGTGTGTGTGTGTGTGTGTGTGTGTGTGTGTGTGTGTGTGTGTGTGTG
>JANHMN010000013.1:14280260-14312873 GCA_030674055.1 Rhabdomys pumilio
CAGAGGCAGTGGGGTGGGACACTCATGATGGAGGAGTGATCGATTTGATTCCAACAAGAGGAAGCTCTGAAGCCCGACACCCTCCCGGAGCTGTCACGCACCTGCACTTTCTTGCTGTCCTGCTGTTCCTTTTCTAACTGCACCTGAAGCTTCTTCCTCTCCTGCTCAAGTTCCCTCACTCTCTTCTGCAGCTTCAAGAAGACGGTCATGTCCATGGCTGCCTTCTCTATGCCGATCTCCTGAAAAGGAAGAGGGGTGCCCAGAAGGTGGTTTTCACAGCACAGATGCTCCAGGGAACACACAAGGCCTCGCTGCCCACCTCAGTATCAGCCATCTGCCTCCTTGCTCCTCCCCAACCCCAATCCTTGCCTCCAACACAAAGCCAGCATCAAACCGCTAGTGTTTCCCATAGCAAAGCTGGTGCTGTGAACTTATTCTCTTCCGTTTCTGTCTCAGCCCTTACACAGCTCCTGTGTAAGCCACTTAAATGACCAATCACATAGTCTCAGAACAAATGCAAACAGGCACGGGCATTTTCTTTGGAAGGTAAGAGGGAATTCACTTCTGGAAAATGGCATTACAAGAGAGAAACTAAATCTCAGGACCATAGTGCTTCCTATGGGGGATCACTGTGGCCTCTGGTCACTGTCAATGTGACGCCAACAAGTACCTGATCGTAACCTGAAACAAGCAATACTTGCCCTGTTGTGGCGTCCATATCTCCAGCAGATCTTAATACATTGATTTCCCAGTGTATTTCTGTTCTTTCAGATCCATGTCTGGATTTTACTATGTGGGCTATGTATGTACACAAACATGTGTCTGCCTGTCTGTAGGTAACTTGAGCGCACATGCAGCTTGCTTTTACATGCTGGAGGCATGATGGTGTTCTACCTCATGTGACGAGCACAGCTCAGGATCAGCCTCACTGCCTGGGAGCCAGTGCCCATATCTACATGGAACCAGCATCCACACAGATGCTGTGCCTGACATCTGATTATGTGCTGGTAAGTTCAGTGCAACCCAGTGATCCTGTTCTCAACGCCTGTGCCCCGGGTCCTCTGAGCCACCACCAATAGACAGTATATCTCTGTTGGGGAGTTCCATGCAGGCAATTAAACATCCCCGGCAGGACAACTGCAAACAGTGCCCCAGACTTACCTCCACCTGCTGAAGGGCATCCTCGGTGTCTCCGATTTCTGAAGTGGAAATGGAGGGGTAATTGGAGTCGGATTCTAAGCTACTTTGATTTGATGGGTTCTTCCTGTGGCCCGGAGTTTGCTGCTCAAGGAGAAAAAAAATGTGACAACTCTTAACCAGTTCGTAATAACGTGAATAACTTCTCAAGGAGCCCTGGACACCAGTCAGTGCTTCGCTTGTCACCTCCATGGCCAGTACTGCTCCTTGGAACAGTGGATAAATAGTTACTCCCATGTATGCCGGGCAAATACTCTACCAATGCGTTACAGCCCACAACACCCAGGGAGCGAGGAGAGAACGGCCTTTCACTCAAGCTGTGCGCTAGGATTGCACACAGTGTGTCCTCTCCATGTTCTCGAGAGGAACCCTTTCTGTAACCCTATCCTGTGCAGCCTCTCCTTCCACCCCATTCTGCTCACGAAAACGACAGCCATTAGAAATAGAGCATACCGTCCACGCTAGTCATTTAAAAAGACCTTTCTGCTTCTTTTTTTTTTTTTTTTTTTTTTTGGCAGCTGGTTTGTCTTTAAGAGTGAAAACCGAGCTTGGTGGAATTTATAGATTTCTATTTCAGTTCCTATTCAGATTCCTTTCCTGGTTTCCACGCAACTAACTCACTGATGTTGACTATGTATATTGGGAGGGAGTATTCATATGGGTAAAGAAAACGGTCAGATCCTGAAATGTCACAAAAATATCTTGTATTTTGTCAGAGATCAGGAGACTCTCCACATGGACCAATGCAGCTGAGGTCAGAGCCTACAACACCACTGTCTCAGCAGTGGAATTTTCTAGAACAAGAAGCAGATGACAATATACACATACAGGAAAATAATTCTTAACCTCTTAAGATCTCAATAAGACCTCATCTTCCGGAAAGGGCATCCTTAGAAAGTGGCCACCGGCTGGCAGCTTCCTAACCAGAGTTCACATAGGAACAAGTGCTCCTTGAACACATGCATGCTTACTGAGCATGTCAGGACCAGAGGACAAGAGCTATACAGCCAGCTCTAAAAGGGCAGAAAGGGAAGCCGCTGCCACCAGGCAGCAGAGCTGCCACCCTTGCCCCCTTGCCTTTAGGATTATCACCTCGTCCCGAAGGTTCTCATATCTCTGCTCCAGCTGGGAGTACTCCTTCACGAGGTTCTGGTACCTGGACCGTTCCTCTTCCAGTTCCTTCTTCATCAGCAGGTTTTCCTCCACAGAGCTCTGTGAAGATTCAGCTGGAAAGCAGACAGGGGAAGCTGGGTTTCAGCATCCGAGGGGATCTTCAGATGCGCATGCCCTGCTAGGAGCACTCTGACTAATCTCTTGTTAAGAGGCTGCCCACCGCAGGCTGGTCCCAGAAGCTGTGGGGGAGTTTCTCAGGCTCCTCATCTAATATGAAGTTGAGGAGGGGCTCATTATTCTGAACCAAGGGTTCAGACAGGAAGAAGAATGACCCTGCTCTCAGGAAGGTAGGGAGAGAGACTCTCAATGTACACGAGAACGCCCACCCACTCCGCGTGCCCGCCTCTCTTGTGACAACCGACATTGAGAACTATTGGCAGTGTTTCTAGCTGAACCATTCTAAACTCTAGTTGTAATCTTTATCTTTCAGGTCCTTGGAGACTAGACCGCAGGTGATGTAGAGAGAAGTGGGCAAGGAACCTAAGAGATTCTGATGGTCGGTCTTTTTTTCTCTTGCCAACCTTGTATCCATAGTAACGGAAAGCAAGTTGGTTTTTTTTTTTTTTCCAATTTTAAAGCAGCTTGTATTTTCACAAGATCTCAGGCTGGTGGGGGCTGTGGCTTAATGATGTTTGGCTGCCTGGTGAGATGGGTGAGAGTCATAGGGTGGCATAGAGTGGGAGGAGACCTGGTTACCACTGAACAGACAAGAACTGGATTTACGTGCTCCATTGTTCCCCCTCAGCCAAGTGAGTCACAGGGTGGGTGGCAGTCTGGAAGTTGAGGGGCACTCGAGAGAGGTTCATCTAGGGACTAATCAAAGACCCTGCCTTTTAGCAAACATTGAAGTGACTATCTGACAGGAGACACGGTGATAAGGATGAGCAAGACAAACGTAAAACCAGCATGTGGGTGCTACTGTGCTGAGCGCCAGCTTAGGCCCTTCACCTGTGCATCTCACTCATGCCCCCCACAAGTCCTTCCAGGTCTGTCTTTCCTGCCCATTTTCAGATGGACACTTGTACACACTTACAGAGGTGTGCATAGCAGTGTCACGCTTTGAGTACAGGTCTCCAAGTACAAACTCACATGCGTGGTTTTGCACATAAAGTATGAGTTTCCCTTTCAATAGACTCTTCAAACAAATGGCACAGTAGGATCTCAAAATTGACCTTCCTTCTCCCCAGCTCTCTCTTAGGAAGCCCTTCCTCCTCTTCGTCATCTAGCAGGTTAGGAAAACCAGGGGAGAGTGGTGTAAAAAGTTGGTTCGGCGCGTACCTTTCGACTGGCGCAGGATTTGGTTATTAAGGTATTCTTTTTCATCCTTCAAGAGGGCATTTTCATGTTCCAGGTCTGCAACTCGCTGAAAGAGATCAACAGGTAAAATAAAACAAAACAAAAAACCAGAAAGAAAGAAAGAAAAAAAAAAAACCCTTCCCATGTAGTGACAGAAGAGGAAATTGCTTTGGAGGAGATGGAGTTCTGCTGGATCATGGGTAAATGCTCTATGGATCATGGGTAAATGCTCTATGGATCATGGGTAAATGCTCTACCTGGGAACAGAGATTCAACCAAAGCTGCTTTCATTCTGAGGGAAAATTATGTACACAGAGGAAAAAAATCCAAGTTAAACAAGATGAAATGGCTCAAACCACTTGCGGTCATCTAGTTCTCCCAGAGAGCCCTACAGTGTTTACACTCAGCTCACATTCCTTATTGAGGAACGCACAGAACAGAGAGCCTTCCATGCTTGTGAACCTGTTTGTCTCTCAGGCTGAATCATGAGCATCAAATCTGAGTCTTGGGAAAGCCAGAAGTTCACAATGGGTACATCATCTCTGGTCTTTGTCCCCTCTATCCTTTCCTGCCTCACTGAAAAGTTCCAGGCTCTGAAAGAGGGAGACACATTTGGTACTGATATTCAGATATCTAATTCCAGTATGTGGCTCCTGACAACACTGCCAACAACAAAACAAAACAAAACAAAACAAAACAAAACAAAACAAAACCCCATGAGGTAATGGAATTCTGGTGGGTCATTAGTAAATGCCCTACTTAAGAAAATTGATTCAACCAAAGGCTAATATGAATCAATCAATCAATAGTTAAATAAGGAAAAGAGGCAATATTAAAGAAGAATATAGGAATCTAGGACTTTTGAAGAGAAAAAAATTGTGATTATAAAAATAAATATTTGTACTCTTAAAGTAACAATATAGGTGAATGTTCTAAAAGACTTTGAAATCATTAGTTGATATTAAGCATGAAATAATGGCCAAGGGGCCCCGAAGTCCCATTCCTAACTATAAACCTAAGAGGAATAAAAACAGTGCTAGAATTTACCATAGCTCTAATTCAAGTCCATGTATTTACTTCCTCAGTCAGCCTATATTTACACGATAACACACAATGATTCACCAAACTCATGCATATCAAACAGTCAATCCAAGCCCATGACCACTGACAGGAGTCTTCTCAGCCCTCTTACTGACATCTGGTCTAGTAATGTGATTTCATTACAATTCTACTACACTTTTATCTGTTCTATAGGTGAGATTTCAAGTTGTATTATAAATCCATGACTGAGACCACAGGCCTCGATGAAGTACTTACCGTTGTTGTTTTGGTAAGTGGTTCTGTCAAACTACCTTCTAAATATTTCTGTTTATACCTGTAAGTTTTTGCTCCTTACAGCTCTGTCAGAGAAGCTAAGTTTTGCATGGGTAGTAGCTGATGCAGAGTCATAACTGGTTAAAACACCAAGTTTAAGTCATTGTCAGTGCTTGCTGTGGATGGGTCATCTATATCAAATGTCCTACGTCCTGCCCACCCAAGACTCAGGGACACACTACAGAGGAATGGGCAGAAAGGATGAGGAAGAGCTGGAGGATGAGGAAGAGATGTGTAGAATATCAACTTATGTATATGACTGTTATTCACACTACCTTACAGCAGTGGTGGGTACCTGCACATGATCAAGGCAGGAAAAAAACCCCCAGTAATGATGGGGCAGGGAACTTAGAGGTTCCATCCTTGGTGGAGGAACTATGGGTAGCTGATGTCTACTCAGAGAAGAAGAGTCGCTCTCCTTTGAGGACATGGCCACTGGTAGGTTGCCCATGACTCACTGGATGCCCTATACCATGTGTATATGGGCAGCAGTAATCAGACTCAAGGAGTTATTCAAGCCAAGATAAAAAATAAGGGCATGAAGTTTTGGAGTGTGGGACATTAGGAAGAGTTGGAAAGGAATAGTAGTAATGGATTTAAATAATAAATTTAAAACAGTTTAAAAATGAAGGGATGAGAGGCCAGTGAGATGGTATCTCAGAGAGAATGGTGACTGCCATCAAACCTAATGGTCTGAGCCGAGTTCCCAGGACCCAGATGGTAGAAGGAGAGGACTGACTCTTAAAAGATATCCTCTGACCTACACACACACACACACACACGCACACACACACACACACACACACACACACACACACAGATGACAATGTTGTTAAATCTGTAGATTAAAACTCACATCTCCAAGATAGCCCAGAAAATGTGCTTCAGTCATTCCTAAGCTCACAGAGCCTCAGTGCAAAGGACAGAGCTGCTTCTCTCTGGAGGTTTCACAGACTATAGCTATTCCTGAGATCAGAAGGCGCTTCCAGGTCTGACCCCCATCTCTCTGACAAATCATTAGTACCTTTCTTCTCCTGGATGCTCGGAGCAACTCAGGACCAGCACAGAAGTCCTCATGGCTAACTCTCACCTCTAACTTAGAGAGGCGCCTCTGGCTGAACCAAACCCCGCCCCCTAAGGTCACTCTCCATCTCCTTTGCTCATCTTTCTGATATAGCACATGATGGATAATCTCAGAAGGACTCCGATCTCTACCTTCTGTTTTCTAAGAATGAAAAAACTCTTTTTGATTATTATTTTTGTTCCGCTGTGTAGAATGTGTCTCTGACACACAAGGCACTTAGTAGAAGGACAATGGCTTCCATCATTCTGTGCAAGATCTGTCACCTACAGAGATGAGTTAAAGCTCCTTCTAACAATTGTCGGCCTTTTCATGAAACCACAAATCCTGAGCCAGTGAGAACGCAACCCTGAATATAGCAGGCCCAGGAATCCTTGAGGACTCAATACACGAGAGTCATGTACTCTCTCCAGACAGACCCCCCCCACCCCCGTTTCCACTCAACAAAATCTCAAACCTAAGGCCACACACTGGAGTCAGCCAAGGAAACCCATCAGGTGAGGTGGTTCTATGACTGATAAGATGATGCACACACAACCTGATGTACCAGTGTGAGCACTCAGGACTTCGGGCCCACTAGACATCCGGGCCATGCCAAGGCTGCCTCAGGGCCAAGCTGCAGGTCACTTTTCTTCTACTGTAACCTTGCATTGAGCCAGGCTCAGTGTAACCTTCAGAGCGTCACATTCTGAATTAGGAGCTACTGCCTCCATGCCAAGGGCAGCCCAGGGAGCCACCTCCTTTCCAGATAGCAAGGGCACACAAACAGCACAGCTGCATGAAGGTGGCCAGAGAGGGATATTGAGGCTTTAAGGTGCAACAAAAGGAACAAAGAGTCCTAGTGAGCTTCTCTGTGGAGAGGCTGAAGTAATGTCTCCCTTAGTATAAAATGATAGACGGGGGTGTGACGGGGGCAGCTCCATGCCCTGCAAACATAGAGATGGATTCCTGTGCTAGCCCACAGCACTGCCATGTGGTCTACCAGGTAAAATCATCAGAGGTTGCCGCCCCAAGTGTTCCAGCATGCCAGTTCCAATATAGCATTTGCAGTTTCTGCTGACAGAAACATCAAACCCATTAATTAAACATCTACCAGCAGCCGGCTCTGTCCCTGGGCTTTGCTGGCTTCATCAATCTCACTGAATGCAGAGAAAGACCCTGGACCTGACCAGAAGGAAACCAACTGTCTTATCATTCAGCACATGCTCAGGCTGGACTGCCTCTGCTGAACATTAAACCCCCAGCTAGGCAGATCCTAGAATAGAAACCAGGAGCAGCTGTCCCTTGACCATTCTTCAACTACTGCAATAAAGGGTTCCGCAGACCCGACAAAAAGGAGAATGTCTGTCTCCCATTTCCTAAAAAGTGTGTCATCCCACTTACTTGATCATTTTATGCCCAGCTTTTGAGGTTGTTCACATTAGGCATGTGTTTGTTTGGAGTTAGAAAGAAGGGTCTTAACCGGGTACAGTGGTGCATGGTTTTTATCCCAGCATGTAGGAGGCAGAGGCAGGTCGATCTCTGTGAGTTTGAGGCCAGCCTGGTGTACACAGCAAGTTCTAGGCCAGCCAGTGTTATAGAGTGAAACCTCATCTCCAAAGATGGCACGGGAGCAGGTGTCTTTGCTCCCCTCCAAGCTCCAGTTGTATTCAATTTCAAGGCCAACAGGCTCCTAGGTAACAGCCATTTTTAAAAGAGACTTCGCTTCTCTGTTTTATTCTACCAAGGAAGTTTTCTTACAACAAACCCTTACCTACCTTTGGCTGGAAAACCCAGCTATTTTAGGTGCTCTGAGACACCGATTCAAAAAATTTTGTGGGAAGCAGGGAAGGCAAATGAGAGTTCATAGTTCTCGGCTCGGGGTAGGAACCAGGGCAGTGGAAGAATCAAAGACCAGAAAGCAGGGACGAAGCCGGGCGGTGGTGGCGCACACCTTTAATCCCAGCACTTGGGAGGCAGAGGCAGGCGGATTTCTGAGTTCGAGGCCAGCCTGGTCTACAGAGTGAGTTCCAAGACAGCCAGGGCTACACAGAGAAACCCTGTCTCGCAAAACCAACCAACCAACCAACCAACCAAACAACCAACCAACCAAACAAACAAACAAAAACAAAAAAAAGAAAAAGAAAAACAAAAAGAAAAAGAAAAAGAAAAAGAAAAAGAAAAAGAAAAAGAAAAAGAAAAAGAAAGCAGGGATGAAGTCTGCTCCTCAGTTAGAAAACACACAAGATTGCATGTAAGATTGCATGTGTTGGCCAGTCCAGGAGCAATCTTAGAGATGAGCAAGGCCATGTGTATACACACACACACACACACACACACCTCCTGTACACATGGGCACCATGGTTGGTAGGGGTTCTTGCACGCACCTGACAATATAGGTAGGTTAGGGTCAGTATTTCTGTGTGTGCCCAGGGTTGCTAGCACTGTCTCAATTTCTGAGCTTTTCTTCCAGCACTAACTAACCAACACTGACTCTCCTTCCTCAGGTTCCCAGTCCATGTGACTCTGCCCTGCATGGTGGACAGATACTAAACGTGTGGGCAATGTACTATATAGTGCATCTATTGGGTCACGATAGAGATGTGGAGGACGACACAGGTGTTCTCAATCCCTCCAATGGCACCGTGGGACTTTCCCTTGTTGGAAGATCTGCCTTGGGAGTTCAGAAGAGCATCTTTGTAGCTGAAAGTCAGGAGCAGTAGAGGCAATAACAAGAAGTCCCATTTCATGGACTTCCTTAAGTAAGCCTTGAGAACAAGAGTGGGAAAGTTGGCTCCAGCCAGCAGGGTAGACCCCCTGTCCAAACATAAGGGTTTCCTGATGGCTACAGGCTGCTGAAGTCCTGCAACACTTAGCACCTGTCACCTCTCTCACTAAGGGCTAGATCTGTAGAGTTTCCCTGGGGACTGGCTCGAGGCTTTAAGAAAGATGAGCAAAGTCAGATGCTATTTACTCTCCCAAGGGATGCCACAAGGCTTAGCTAATGATACCAGCTCAATCAACACTTGCTCAGGGACCAGACATTTGCTATAAGATCCAAATGCACAGCCATTTATGAAATGAGAGTGGCTTGTCTGTGGACACAAGCCCCGGAAATCCTGGAAATTTCCTCAGCATGAGGAAACGTCTCCTACAGGTGCTCTGCCCACCAGCCCTTCACCGGTCCTGGTCCTCCGATGCATGCATACCTTTCTCAGCTCGCCATTCTCCTTGTTGTGAGCATCCTCTAGGACCCTGCGCTCCGACTGAGCCTTCTGTAGTTCAGTGCGCAGGTTCTGAACCTCCTCCTGCAGCTGAAGGCTGGTATCAGCCTCCTGGTTCTGCTGGTAATGAGCCAGCTCCTTCTTCAGCTTCTCCACCTCCATGGCATGTGTGGAGGTAACCGCAGACAACTGCTCTGACAGAGTCTTGAACTCTTTGTTCTGTAGAGAGCGTCGGCAGATGGGGTGGGGGTGAGGGTGCGGGTAATAAAGAAGAAAAGGAGAAAGTTATCAGACTAGGAAAAATCATGACGGCCACCAGAAAAAGACTTGTAGGGCAGAATTAAAGTTCAGAGTCAATACATGCCAGTACAGGCAGTTTCAGGGCATCCCTGGACACTTTAAACTCGTGTGTGGACCTGGAAGCAGAGGGAGACACAAACAGCAGTGTTGCCATGGAAACAGTCCAGGGAAAATATGTGCGCACTCACAGAGAAGATTTCTGTCACAGGAATAATGGAGCCAGCTTCTTGGATCTGCAGTTTGGGACTCTTAGGACTCCCCACCCCTTCGCATCAAGAGCTTCTAGCCTTGGACTTACAGGCACAAAGAGCTGTAACCTAATCCCTTTTTCTGAGACAAAGGACCCCTTCAATATCCTCTCTTTCAAGGAGGCCCTCCAAGGGTCCCCAGGGTCTCTCTTGCCACCTGTCAACATGGCTCACACAACTCTCACCAGAGATTGACATCTGACAATGTTCAGCTACAGACTGTGTGCCCAATCAGCAGTCAGCTGATGTGTGCAACAGGCCCCGAGATCCTACTTCCAGAATGAAGCATGGGCAGAAGTCAGGGCTGGGAGGACGGAGAGGCTGGGAGGCAGGGGAAGTGGAGCAGAGGAGGGAGGAATCAGCAGACAAGCTGCACTCACTCATCCTTCTCCATTGCTAGGCTCCACAGAAACTCCAAGCAGAACAGGGCCCTCTGCTAAAATGCCAATAAGCCAGGGCCTCAGGAATCAATGACTAATTCACAGAAAAATTAAACCTCATAGAAACTCTCAAGGAAAAGCTGTTGGCAGCTACATAGCAGCACATGCCTCACACACATAGCCCTGCTTGAGAATGCAAGTGATACAGTCCTTGTGTGCAAGATTCCCCACTCTGCAAGCACACGGCCTGCTTTCCCGCATATCTGAGCTTGCTGTTAGCCTTACCTGGAGAATCTAAAAGGAATTCAGTTAAGAAGCATCTATTTAGAAAGAGCAACACCTGTGTAATTGTTCACTAGGGTCTGGGTCTGCAGTGGAAGGCAGGTTTGGCTAGCTACTCTCTGTCCTCATGTCTGCTCTGGGATGTGAGTCAGGTCAGATTGGTTGTCAAGTGTCACTGGCATGGCCTGGGTCATGTCAACAAGGGTAGAGAGGTGGCCGAGGAGGAGCCTGGATGGAACTGGGTGGAATATGAGGAGAGGAACGCTTTGCAGTGGAAGCAGCGGATACAAGCACATCTCGCCCTGCTATGGTCAAATATGTCACTTTGGAATGCAAATGTTTCTAGAAGGTCCAGCTTTCCTGATCCTGATGCTACTAGAGACCAGATTCAAACACTGGGGAAGAAGGTGTCTGCTGCTGCCAGGCCTGGGCCTGAGCTCACCTCATCCTTGGCCCTCTGTGTGTTTGATCCAGTCACTCATGTTTCTGTGGCCCACTTCTTCCCATCTAAACTAGAGATAAGAGAAATTCCCATCTGAGAAGGTCATTATTGAGACATAAGGAACAAAGGGCTTATCTGGCATGTGCCGAACAGTCAGTGCTCAGTAACTGTCAGAGAGCCTCACTGGCCTGTGTTCTCCATGGAGTCCCTTAGGCTGATTCACAGAAGCTTTTGCTTCTGCCAGTCCCAACGCCCACTCATCACCACCACCCCTTGACATTCAAACAACCCCTGCATCTGGCATCCCATGGCTGTCTTGTATCTTAAACATAGGACCCACACAACCAGACTCATTGTGGTTCCCAGTCAGACTTGGGCTGGTGTGGGAAGAGGGAAAATAACTGCAAGAGTCTTCATGGTGAAGTCAACACAGCCTCTTGCAGGTGAGCACGTACTTTGGGTGAGTCCTGTACCTCATCCATGCCTATTAGCGTCACCTTCAGTGAGGGTGGCTGATAGCCCCTGAATAGTGCACAGCAGTGAATACTGGGCAGCGGAAAAGTCCCAGAGCTGTAACTTTTTGCACACTGTTTTTCTAACATGTATGGATACCCTCAAGAATCATAAAATATGGACTAATGTAGTATTTACTTAGTGGCTATTAACTATGCCTAATTGAGTTGATTTAAAGGACACTGACTGAACTGTCAATTTAGGTTATATTTTGCCTAATAAAAAAATATTTAAGCACAACTTTATATTTACGAGGGCCTAAGAACCTTGAGTTCTATTATAAGTAATTACAAATCTGGCCATGTCTATCATACTGGCCTAGTTCATGGGCTTCTATCCTTTTGGTTGAACTGTCATATAGTTCTAACAGGGCTAATACCAGGTTTCTGGGTTGGTCTCCGTTTCTGCTGCTGAAAGGTATTATGAAGGACACCATGAAGAAGGTGGCTCATGACATCAGAGACTAGAAACCCACAAGAAAACTGTTTAGCATCAAGGTCGGCTCGGGCTCCTGATCGCCCAGTTTCTTTCTGAGGGACTCTCATGTGACTCTGTCCTGTGCTGACGGCACACAAGCCTGGTGCAGAGTCTGCTTTCTGAAGCTGGGGGTCCTCAGCCTTAAGACATGAATGTGGGGTGCTCTCCTTCCCTGGTTTTGCCTTTCCCTGTCCTTCCCATGCTAGTGGGAATACTCTCACCAGACTCCTGTCTCCTGTGACTGAGACACTGCCTCCCATGTTACAAATTCTGAGAAGTGACCTGGGATGCTTTATCTCTGGCAATGAACATCTTTCCTTCTGGCTTAAAGACTGAAGAGAGCAGCTGCCTAGATTAGCTCTAGGAATTACAGGGGAAAAGTCACTCAACTCACTCTCAATAGCTGGTCTGTCTACCAAGGGATCTCCAGTGCCCATTGTGATATATGCCCATGCATATATCATGTGTGCTCACAGTGATATGTGCCCATGTGTGCCCATACAGCGATGTGTGCCCAAACAGTGATGTGTGCCCATGTGCGTGCACACAGTGATGTGTGTCTATGTGTGCACATAGTGATGTGTGCTCATGTGTGAAATGATGTGTGCCCATGTGTGATGTGTGCCCATGTGTGCAGTGATGTGTGCCCATGTGTGTGCACAGTGATGTGTGCCTGTGTACTCACACAGTGATATGTGCCCATGTGTGCCCACACAGTGATGTGTGTTCATGTGTGCGCACACAGTGATGTGTGCCCATGTGTGCATACACAGTGATGTGTGCCCATGTGTGCTCACACAGTGATATGTGCCCATGCTTCTGCCATCACAGGTACCACACATTGTTCACCAGTCCTGAAGATATGAGACTTTCATGAGCATGACCCCAAATTGATGGGAGAACCTCTGTTTGGACTAAAGGAGCATTCCTTAGATGTCCCAAGAGCCTCCTGATGGGAGTGATCTAGAAACCCAGCCAGAGGTGGCAAAGCCTACCTGAAAGTAGTGTCAATCTCAGCCAGGCTACTTCCTGGCTGTGCGCCCTGTGGTCAGTTACTCATCCATCCCCTTTGTGCCTTCGGTGTGTTCATGTTTACAATGAGGATGATAGCAATACTTATCCCGTAGGCGTGGCAAAGGTCAGTGGATGAGTGTATGGGAACAGTGCCCGGCATGAAAACCACACAGGAAACAGTGAGAGAAAGACACGGGACGTGTCCCCTGATTACCCGCTGCATACAGGGATCCTTGCCCAGGGTGACAGCATCTGCCACTGCTCACAGATGTTTGCCGAGCAGAAAGCTTAAGGCAAGAGCTTCATTTAAAAATAGGCCTTTCAGCTCTGCTTCTGCCTGATGTTCAAGCATGTGGGGTGGGAAATACAGTTATTTTTTATCCTTTGGAGTTGACCTCACACACCAACAAGGCCAATACTGAGCACGATCTGAAACTGGGGCCAGGGTGGCCTGGGCATACAGATGCTCCTCCTTAGTAGGGACAGCGGCTTTAGTCTCCTTGTTCTCTGGCCACTGTGTGTCTAGAAAAGTGACTCAGGTGGTCACTGGCACTGACAGTCCTGATAGACAGTGAACACCGTGGTACTTCGTATTTTTGCAGATCTCTCCTCTGGTCACCGCCTCCCTGACTTGCTGTGTTACCACAGGCTGACCAGGGTAGCAGTAAGTGTCCCAAGCTCACACTGGGAGGGCTGTCTTTTTATACTGAGCAACTGTACTGGCTAGTTTTGTATATAAGCTTGACACAGGGTCATCAGAGACAAAGGCACCTCAGTTGAGGAAATGCCTCCATGAGATCCAGCTGTAGCATTTTCTCAATTAGTGATCAGTGGGAGAGATGCCCAGTGGGTAGTGCCATTCCTGGGCTTTTTTGTCCTGGGTTCTATAAGAAAGTAGGCTGATCAAACCAAGGCAGTAAAGCAGCACTCCTCCATGGCTTCTGCATCAGCTACTGCCTCCAGGTTCCTGCCCTGTGTGAGTTCCAGTCCTGACTTCCTTTGCTGGTGAACCGTGACAAATAAACCCTTTCCTTCCAACTTGCTTTTTGGTCATGGTGTTTCATCACAGCAATAGTAACCTTGACTAAAACAGCACCCAAGCTAGTACTCTGGGTAACTTCCAGAGAACACATACCCAGGGCTCTTCCAGAAGCCTGGTCTCTGCCCAGAGCAGGAAAGCAAAGTGTCCCATTGTCAGCTGTATCCAGATTGGGGTTCATGTGTAGGACAGCTGGCTTAGCCAAAAATTGGTTCATTGTACTGGGGATGTGACTCAGTTGGCAGAATGCTTGCCCCGCAGCATGAAGCAGCAGCGAGCCCTAGCAGGGCATAAAACCGAGCCTGGTAGCCCACCCTGTGCTTCCAGCATTTAGGACGTGAGACAGAAAGATCAGAGGTTCAAGGTCATTCTTGGCTGTAAATGGAGTGCAGGCTAGCCTAGACTACATGAAAGTCTATCTTTAAAACTAACAGTAAAAAAAAAAAAAA
This sequence comes from Rhabdomys pumilio, assembly GCA_030674055.1. Taxonomy (NCBI): domain Eukaryota; kingdom Metazoa; phylum Chordata; class Mammalia; order Rodentia; family Muridae; genus Rhabdomys; species Rhabdomys pumilio. The sequence continues at coordinate 14,294,729 of JANHMN010000013.1, forward strand.
AAAATCAAACCAAATCAAAATAACTCACCTATTTTCCTGCCCTCAGGTTATGAGAAACTCCAAAAATGCTTAGTATAGCATGGGTACATTAAGATCAAGTGTCCCACTCTGCCATGGCTGGTCCCCCTCTGCCATGGCCGGTCCCCCTCTGCCATGACCGGTCCCCCTCTGCCATGGCCAGTCCCCCTCTGCCATGGCCGGTCCCACTCTGCCATGGCTGGTCCCCCAATACTATGGCTGGTACCCCACACTCCCAGATTTTTCTTTGCGCCTTCATCCTTTCTCTCCTTTGTTTTTGGCAAGGGTCCCAGGCTCACGTTTTACTACCAGTCCTGTTGTAGTCCTGTCCTCTCCTCTCCTCTCCTCTCCTCTCCTCTCCCCCCCCCCCCCCCCCCCCCCCCCCCTCCCCCCCCCCCTCCCCTCCCCCTCCCCTCCCCTCCTCTCTGGGAGCCCAGCTCAGTTGTAACAGCACACAGAGCAGGACCAGCTCTTTGGTGACATTTGGGACTAAGAAGCCAGCACCGTCTTCATGCTAGCTGTATGATGAAACCAGGGGCGCAGTTCAGATTTTAACACTTTATACCTCTGTGGCTTTGCCAAGATATTTGATATCTCCAGCCCACCATCCTTCAAAATGGCAAAGTCATGTGAGGAACATCTACCGTATGGGTCACACATGAGTGAACATAAACCACCCACCACAGGCTTTGGGATACTCAAAAAAATCACAGTGGTATAAATGGAACTGCAGAGTAGTCTGGACCATATGAAAACAGCTTTTTTTTTTTTAAAAAAAAAAAATCAAAACCAAAATGACTTGTATATTTTCCTGCTCTGAGGTTATGAGAAGCTTTCAAAATCTCTTTGGTACCAATATTTATTTCTGTAATATAGCATACAACCTGGGCCATGGTCCCTCCTACCTGGAACCTAATAGGATATCTGGCACCAAACAAAGGTCTTCTGGGGTATGGAGGAGCAGATACGTGGCCCACCTGACTGGTGTAAACCTATTTTCAACTTGTACTCTACCCGAGTCTACATGACCCCAAAGAAGCCGGTATCCTATGCTTGCCTCAGATCCTTTCACAGCACTCCACTCACAGTGGACTGTAGCATCCACACACTACTTGCCCAGGTGGGTGATGTGTGAAGGCAGCAGTGTAGACAGAGGTAAAAGCTCAAACAATGCAATACCAATGTCATACCAGACAGGATGCCAACATTTACCTCACGGGGACTGTCATAAACAAAGAGGGAAACGCAATGCAGGTACACAGGAAACCTCATTAAGCACCGGCCACTGCTGTAGCCATACCGTACAGCCTCTGGAGGGGCAAGGCCACAGGACTCTTATTCTTATTGCTCCATTAAGAAGTATCAAGAAGTTGGTGGCTCAGAACAATGCAAGCTACTATTTTGCAGCTCTGGAAGGAACTTCTAGGATGGCCAGCAGGACTGTGGCTGTTTACAGACTCCAGGGGAGAATCTCCCATTGTTATCTGTAGCTCCTAAAAGTGGCCTGAATACGGGAGCGTGTGGCTCTGCATCCTGTTACTTGATCCTGTCGGCAGCTTTCTCTCAAGAGTGTGCTATGATCCCATGGGGTCCACCTGGACAGCCCAAGGCTATCTTCCTATCCAGACACCCCTAACTTACACACTCTTGCAAGTTTCTTTTGGTGTGTGAGGGAGCACATTTATAGATCCTGAAGATTATGGCTGGGTATCTTTGTTGGGGAGTGACACTATTCTGTGTATCACATTCAGTAACTATTCATACTGCCTGGGCAATGCTCCCAAGGTCTCTGGTACCTGCAACTCCCTGAGAAAGCTTGGGGTCCTTCTCAAGCATGTCTCGGTATCCCACAAGCTTCAACACCTGTATAGGAAACTTCTCCCACTGACCTGGTCATCAATCTTCCGCTGTAGCTGGACAACTTTGTTCTCCATGCCCACGTTGAGGCGTTTCAGATGCTCTGCCGAACGGGCCTCGATCTTGAGAGACTTCAGCTCCTGCCTGGCCTTGAGCCTCCGGAAGGCACACTGGATGACAATGGCTGCATCCCGCTGCTGCTGGAAACGGCTCCGTGCCATCCAGCCCCGGGCATACTTCTGGATGATGGTGGCTTTGTGCTCCTTGAGGACCTGGTGAGGACAAGCATACTCAAGTCTGTGGGTTTGCTCTGAAGGATGGAGACAGGTACAGCTTCTGTAACTATCTGGGGTTTGAAAGCTGGCCTGGCCTCGGGTTTAGGAGACTGAGCATATGTGGCCTATAACATCTGAGGATTTGATCAGACGTTTTAGCTAGGTTCTGTAGACCATGTGTACAGAGAATGGCTGCCAAACTCTTGTTTCTACGCTTATTTACCAGATAGGTATGGTTTGAGTAGGAGTGGCCCTCCATAGACTCATGTGTAAATGCTTGGCTTGAAGTGGCACTATTAGGGGGTGTGGCCTTGTTAGAGGAAGTATGTCACTGTGGGGGCAGGCTTTGAGACCTCTTATACACTCAGGCTATGCCCAGCATAGCACACAGTCTCTTTATGCTGTCTGAAGATCAAGATGTAGAACTCTTTGGCTTCTCCAGCACCATGTCTGCCTACATGCTACCATGCTTCTCACCATGACGATAATGGACTAAACCTCTGAAACTGTAAGGCAGCCCCAATAAAATGTTTTCCTTTTTAAGAGTTGCCTTGGCCACAGCAAAGAAGAGGCAGTGGCCCTGGTGCAGCAGAGCTGGATGGTGACATGAGATGCTCAGGGCACATGCTCACCTGGCGGTAGTTCCTGCGTACGAACATGGCCCTCGTGAAGGACTGGATGATGACTGCAGCCCTGCGCACCCTGAGGTAGGCTCGGCGGGCCTTCAGCATGCGGAACTGCTTCTGGAACGTGATGGCTGCCCGGGTTCTTCTCAAGTGCTCAGCCAGCCTGCAGTGGTGGGGATGGAGCACAGGTGGCCTCAGGGGAAGGGAGCTGGTCTGCTGAGCTAGTCAGAGCTAACCTTCCTTCTGTTGGACCCTCCCATCCCCCAATCCACTGGGTTGACTCATGCCACCTTTCCCAGATGCACCACTGCCTTGAGCGCTTGGCATCTGAGCTCAAAAACAGCAAAGTCAGTTTTCCCCTTATGTTCTGATAGGTCTCTCTACCCGTGTCAGCCTCAGACTGGATCTGACCCTCACACCAGACTGCTCCTTGCATCACGTGCCCTCTGATGGTACCCAAAGCATCTCCTGTTCTTTTGTTAAAATTTTATGTGCATTGGTGCATGTGAGGGTGTCAGAAGCCTTGCAACTGGAGCTATAGACAAGGTGTGAGCTGCCATGTGGGTGCTGGGAAGAGAGTCTGGGTCCTCTGAAAGAGAAGCCAGTGGTCTTAACTGTTGAGCCATCTCTGCAGCCTAGTCAGTATCTTCCGTTCTTAAGGAATCACATTGCTGTCTGTCTCTCTGTCTCCACAAGCTCAGAGATAAACTTCAAATACCCTGATAGTTTAGGACCTGGCAGTGCTGGAATACAGCAAGTGTTTGCTGGACCAAAACCCACCACTACCCCCCTCCCCCCACCAAAAACCCTAAAACCAACCAAACAAACCAAAAACCCTCCCCAGGCCAGCAACGGGCCCTTGCAGTTTTCTCATTTCCTATAAACTTTCCGCCCTCTCACTTGCCTGCCCACCTCAGTGAGAGAGCCAGATGGTTACTTCCTACCCTTCCTGCCAAGCTCACTACAAAGGCTCAGGAGAGGATCAGAATCCCAGCTGGTGGAGAGGACCCAAGAAATCACTTCCTGGGAAAAGAAGTGCTCCCCAGTTCCAGCCAGCATCTACATGCTGAGGTTCAGGGGGCCCTAGTCTATCTGTCTGTCTTCGCATGAGGCTTTGTCCATGGATCACATGCTCCCTGCTGGAAGAATGCAGCATGCTGTTGCATGGTCACCATCAGGTGGCCGATGTTAGTGGCCTCCCCAGTGAGGGACAAGTGCTGATGACGGAACTCGTGGGCAGGGATTGAGAGGAGCCACTCAGAGTTGATCCCACTGTCCTCTCATCTCCACAGCTTCTGCATGGAGCTTGTCTCAACAGTACAGAGGTGATACAGCATGAGCTATCTCTGGCTGTGTGTGAGTCAGCACCTGGGGTGAGCGAGCACGGGGGCAAGGGCAGCACCTCCAGCTTTACCACACAAAACAAGCCTATATGGGACTTAGGGCTGGGGTCTTTGTCTCTATCTCCTGGAGGTGGGATTGAGCAACTACCTGAGAAACTGGCTCTGAACCACAAGATTTCACGTTAATTTACACCATTTCTCCAAGGACAACAGGAGAGAGCCCAGCTGTGAGGCAGGGGGATTGCAATGTGAAAACCCTGGAAAGGCCTAGGAAGAGGTGACATCTTACACATGCCTCAATGGAGATGGCCTCTGCCACCCTACCATTCACCAGCCAAGGGCCATCAGTCAGGCAGAGAGTGGTGACAGTAGCTCCCTTTGCGTGGCACTGGGTAGGGAAGGGAGCCTGGCTGGCTCTATTGCATGGTAGCTGCTACGGCTGGAGGAGGCGTGTCCTTTCTCTGCTGTCTCCATGCAGAGTAATTCATAGAAGGGCTTCCCCCATACCTTTCCAGCACCAAATGGAATTCAAGGGAATTTGAAATTCTAGTATAAATAATGAGATTACATGCAAGTTAACTAAACTCATCTCTTTCTTCCTAAAAGACATTCTTTTACTTTGGGGTTCTGGTAAAGGAGAAATGGTTGATTTGTGCCCAAATCAGACAGACGGTACTAGGTTTAGTGTTGGTGGACTGGGGATAGATTGGAGTATCAGGAGACACATGAGCTAGGTCTGTTTCCTGAAGCAAGAGGGCATTATAGAGATGTACACAGCCACTAGGAACAACTTAAGAAGCAGACAGGCCCCAGAGGAAGCACTATAATTCCAGACAAAGAGGCCCTTCCCTTCCTCCTGACTCTAGATGGACCCCATCATGGCTCACCTGCGGGCTAGGAATCCTCTGCAGAACCTCTGCAGGGATAAGGTAGCTGTCCTCAGCCTACGGTACTTCACCCTCTGCAGCCAGCCCCTGACCGTCTTCTGGATCATGATAGTAGCTTCCCGGAACTTGTCTGCCCGAAGCTTCTCCAGGTAGGCCACCTGGCCTGCCCGGAAGAAGATCTTGGTGCGGCCAAACTGGAACTTGTCTGGATCCTTCACAAGGTTGGGAGGGAAACTGGCTGGTTAGTGATCTGTGCACAGACTATTACTCTTTCCTTCCAAGGCAGAACTCCTTGCCAGATTTCATGTGTGCCCTCTGCCCCCTGTCTAGTAGATATACCTAGACTCTCAATATTCATAAAGCAGACTTGAATCTTCACGACGAGACAGGCATGGACCCAGGATATGGCCATTAAAAGATACTTGCCCTCAAAAGTCCAATACCATAGGGAGGGCAGATAGAAAAGTAACCAGGAAACTTTGTTTGAAGGAGTGGGGAAGATTACCAAGAAAAACAAATAGGTAGTATTGAAAAAGGATGTTCTAGGCCAGTGATTCTCAACCTTCCAGACGCTTGCAGCCCTTTGATATCGTTCCTCATCTTTGCACCGACTGTAAAATCATTTTGCTGGTACTTCATAACTGCAAATTTGCTACGGTTATGAACCATAATGTAAATATCTGATACACAGGGTATCTGATGTGTGACCACATCATAAGGGGTCAGAACCCACAGGTTGAACACCACTGGTTTAGGCAGTTATGCCTGTGGAGGTGGGCAAAGATCTGTGCGAACCAAAGGGGACAGCCATTGAAGGCGAGGACAGAGAATCCTAACAGCAGGGCAGAGCAGCTGCCATTTTCCTGTGCTTCCAAGAGTCAGGAGGGGGCTATACACAGGGAATTGAAGGTAGGTATGGGAAGGAACCAGCCACCAGAGGCTTTGTGGGCTGTGGTATGAAATGAGGGTGGCAGCCATGGGTTCAGGGCCTTTGTGGAAGCAATGACTTGGTCTAGTAATCACTGGACAGTTACTTCAATGATCACAGTAATGTACATATATTATAAACTGCAAATAACATTCAAATAAAACTCCATTATGAACTTTCTCCCAAAACATATAATCACTGTCTTAACTATATCCATAGGATTTGAATTTCTTGTGTTCACCCCAATATGGAGACATGACCCAGCAGGATACTTGTGGACAAGCTCAGGAAGAGTAATCCATTGATGGCTGAGACTTCTTTGCAAACAACTGTCATCTAAGCATGTGTGCTGGCATGAAGGCCATAGGCAGGAAGGAGCAAGTTCTGCCATACACCATGGTGACTGGTTTTTGTCAGCTTGACACAAACTGTAGTTACATGGAAAGGGAAACCTTGGTTGAGAAAATACCTCCTGCAGGCAAGTCTGTGGGGCGTTTTATACTTTTCCTTCTGGACATTCCTGACTAGAGCAGAGAAGGAACTCAGTATATACTCAGAGTACAGGACAAGCTGCATGAGGTTAAGGGTGGAAAAGCATTCTGAAAGCCCTGGAGAGGGAGAATCTACCAGAATACCCATCTCCCTCTTACTAGCTACACTGGTTTATCAAGCCTTCAGCAGTTGCATAATGAAGTGTGTGCCAACAACAGCCTCTCCTCACAGAAGGGGGCTGGTAAGCCCTGTTGTTCCCCATGGCTCCTCTGACCATTCTATTTCTAAGTATACAGAACACTCTGTCGAGTGAAGGACCAGGCATGTAGTCTTCGAGGCTAACCTATGGCAGCCACCCCCAGGGGTTGCTTTCTTACATACCCTAGTGATCCTTGCTCCCTGTGTGCTGAGAGGTGGAAAGGCAGGGGATGCTATAGGTAGGGGAGGGAGTTCTTTTACCCCAGTCTCTTGTAAGAAATGGCTCAATATCTTTAGTATTTTGCCAGGGTGAAGACCAAGCTGTAAGTAGGTCTTACAGCTACCCTCTACCTCACCTTACCCCTACCCTCACCCTCAACCATTGTGGCTTTTGGTCCACGCCCTCCTATGGCTGGATCACCTTGAGGAGACTCTCCAGGACAGACTTGCAGATATTCTTCTTGTCGGTATTGGTGAGCTCTCTCTTCTTCATCAAAACCCGATACCGGTTGAAGAAGTCATGGTAGGTCCACCTGGAGGAAAAGTCAAGGTGGATCAGGTGACCTGGGATGCAGCCTCATAGAGTCAGGGCTATTGTACAAAGTTATTGTAGGAGCTTCAGACCAGTCTCAGGGAGTTCTGACCTTTCTATACCCTCCTAGGAGCTCCAGTCGGCCAGGATTCCTGAAGTTGGGATGTGTAAATTGTGTTTGGGAGGCATCCTTCACAGAGCCAGGGTCTCCATCTTTCTTCCCACACCCATGGAGCCCTGTCTTCTGCCGCCATCATGGAAGAAGCTGGGCACCTTACCTAGGCACAGCTTTGTCCATGTGGTTTGGTTTTTGTCTTTAACTCAACTCAATGATCTTTGTAACCACATTTCTAAATGCAGAAGAGAATGGCAGTGTCTCCATCATGGCCTCTTAGATCACTGCTCTTAATGTGGAAGAGAGAACAAGTCATCTTAGACATTTTCTGCCCCAGACTCCCTTTCACTAGATATCTCTTTACTGATCTCAAGCAAACAGGCATGTAAAATAGGTACACAAACCAAATGTTTACTAATAATGTATCATAAAGAAATATGAGGTGCCCACAGATACATAGTGGCATGAAAGTAAGACTGACTACCTGCTTTCTGATTGGATGTTAAGATTGACTACCTGCTTTCTGATTAGATTTAAAGCCTGCTCTGCACCCAAGGAAACACATGCCCAGTATTGGAAACCTGGCCAAGAACCTAAGGTTGAGGTGCTCATAGGCTCCAGAGGTGAGCCTATTGCTGTTAATCTGCTAAATGGGCACAGCATCAAGCTGCCTTGTATCTCCCACATCCAGTTACAGGATTGCTACCAAAGGTTTAAGAAGCCATGGTGGTGGGTTCTCTTTTTATTATTATTTCTCTTAATTAGGGTAATTTAATCTCCCTGTAAAGAAGTCCCTCATCCTCAAATAACTAAAGAGAACTCTAACCCACTGCCCACATAGGGCAGAGTTCTTGGCTATATTTTGGTAGTCTTTAGAGGGCCTTCACCTTACCCCTGGCATCTGATACTGGCTTCATATAAACAAATGCAGTCTCCTGAACAGGACTGCTCTTTCTCAGGAGAGCTGTCTTGGCTCACATCCATCACGACTTCACCTCCTGATTCAGAAATGCTCATGACCTCCTCATGCAGTGGCAGCATCAACCTGAGCCCCCATCCAAAGTGCCTCGGAGATACAGCCTTAGTTGATCAGGAGGTCAGTATGGCCCACCTCCATCTCTCTAAGGCCAGTGCAGGAGGGCTTCCACACCAGTCTGTAGGGACAGGCTATTGGAACTTTGTTCGGATATCTTTAGGTATATCACTGAGGCGAATCAGCTGTCATCTCCTCTCATTGGTGGCCTTGCCTAGTGACTGTCTAGCTACTTTACACCAACCTGCTCGGTGCTAGTGGAGAGTGAACAGACGGTGTTCCTTTCCCTGGGACTCTTTGGTCTCAGAGGGTCCTTTACAAGCTTCAGAGAAAGGAATGCTATGGGTTCCAGGAACCCTCCAGGAGGGAGGCATAGTGCATTCAACATGTCCCCCTTCAGCAGAGCCCCTTGGCTGCAATAGCAGCTAAGCCTTGGAAGGAAACAGACTGATTAAGCAGAAATGACCAAAGGACACTTCTATTTATCTGTTTTTCTCCCTCTATGACATAGTTGTCTAAAGACAGTTCTTTTCCTTCTTTCATCTTTTTTTCAAGACAGGGTTTCTCTTCATAGCCCTGGCTGTCCTGGAACTCACTCTGTAGACCAGACTAGACTCGAACTCAGAAATCCATCTGCCTCTGCCTCCCAAGTGCTGGGATTAGAGGGATGCAATGCGCCACCACTGCCCGGCAAGTTCCTTTTTTTTTTTTTTTTTTTTTTTTTCTTGAGAAAGGATTTTATGTACCCCAGACTGGCCTCTAGGCTACCATGAAGTTGAGGATGGACCGTGAGCTCTGAATCTTCTCTGCCCTCACCTCCCACATGCTGGGTTACAGGTGAGTGCCGTGCATACAGCTCCAGTCTGTTCCTTCTTAACAAGCAAAAGCTTTTGAGATGTCATATGATATAAATTTATCCTTTTATGATTTTTGTATGTGTTTGGTATTTTGTCTGCATGTATGTCTGTGCACCACATATGTGTCTGGTGCCTTTGGAGGCCAGAAGAGGGCACTGGATCCTCCTGGGCCTAGAGTTATAAATGGTTGTGGAATGCCATGTGGATGCTAAAAACCAACCCTGGGCCCTTTGGAATAGCAGCCAGTGCTCTTAGACACTGAGTCATATCTTCAGGCCTGAATTTCTTCCCTTAAAGTATACAGTTAAAATAACTTTTAGTGTATTTGTGAAATTGTGGAACTATCCACAGTAGTCAATTCTAGAACATGTTCACAACCATCAAAAGAACTCTCATCCCAGAGCAGTTCTGCCAGACCCTGGAAATCACTAATCTACTTTATCTTACATCTCTTGGTTTTTAACTGGCATGGACTCTTTCAGGGAGGGAAGGGATATATTACCTTGAGCCCCTGAGGATTTGGTCTTGGGATTTGACTAGGAAAGGAGTCTTCTTACCCTTTGCAGTCTACTCGGTGAACAGAAACTTTCCCACCGTCCAGTTATGGATACCTGCCACCTTTAATAGGTACCTTACAGATGGAAATTGGTAAGTTTATTTTCCCAGCTAAATGTAAACTAATGTGCATTTGTTGAGTAGCTAACTCTCTTAGGCACTTTCTACCCTGGCCCTGCCCTTTGATACTTCTACCTGGAGAAAGATGTGCTTGGCTAGGAACCCAGTGGAATAGTGCCTGTGAAAGGGAGCTTCCTGGAGTCTAAGTCTCTGTGTCCATTCCACCTCCCTCACTCCCTGCCACTGACACATGCATCTCAGAATGTTGGAGTTTGGTGTGTGCTTTCCCATAGGCTGCTGGGCACTTCCTCCTGACTGTCTTCCTTGATTCTTGAAGGGCGCATTTCACATTCTGCATCACGGTTATTTGTATACTTATTTGTCTCTGTGAGTTTGCAGTTTTGCTGGGAAATAATTATGACAACATTTAGTTGGGCTGAAATCCTTAAATGTTTCTAATTTGAAAATCTCTTACTGCTGACAGATCCACAACTCAAGGAGATTATGAGGGTGGGGAAGTGTGACTGCAAATGTGTCAAATCCAGTTTGTACTGAGCTCAGAGCACAGGAATACAGAAGCTTGGCTCCGACCTTGGCCATCACTGTGACTAAGGCTGGCTGGATGTGTTACCTCCTCTGTCTACAAAAACAGTCACACATCTCACTAAAGTACCTGGGCTTTTGTGGTCAGTGAGTCATCAGATGAGTGCTGGGAGAACAATTATGTTCCTTCCTACTCAAGGCAACCAGTCCTTTTTTATATTTATATATACTTGCAAACACGTTTTGAAATATATCTGCACAAGGAGAGGGTGGCATAGTGAAGCTGGCAAAGAGGGCTGCTGTCTAGAGTCCCCAGCCTTGGGAAGGAACCCATTCCCCCAGGAGACAGCCTAAGGGAAGTGAGTCTGCTCTTAGGCCTTGGCATCAGAAGGCCTATAGTAACATTATTGCCCACAGAATCCACATTCAACCTGGGTTCTCTTCTCCATGGACCTGTATGTATCTAGAGAGAAAGCCCTCACAGAAAAGTCTCCTTGCCTGAAACAGGAAAAGCTGCAGAGTGAAAATAAAAAGAACATTTGATTCTTTTGTCAAAGGAAAATTTAACAGGACATACTTGAACATGCGTTCATGTAGGAGGAGCTAAGGTGGGAGGAGTAAGGAGAGGAAGAGGAGGAGCTAGGGAGAGTGGAGATGTAGGAGGATAGAGAGCCACGCAGGTATGGAGAGCAGTCATGGATAACAACTTTTATTTAGGTTAGCTAACTGGGAAACAACTCTCTTTGTATGGGCTTATTGTTATTGAGCATTACCAAACATATAAAGCCTTTGATTAATCTTTAAGCATTAGAGTCTCATTTTCTTACTGGGCCTGCATGGATGGTGGGATGGTCTGGGCAATGCCCAGCCTTGTGGAGACAGTGTGGAAGATTGGCAGAGCCATCCCCCACGCTGGTGTCTCGTTGGTGGCAGGGCTGATGTTTCTGGCGCACACGCGGCCTCTGGCCACAGAACATGGCGGCTGAGCTAGGCATAGCCGCTGCAGCTTAGATAGTTGGCTTTATCAGCAGATGGTTTTTTAAATAATTAATACAGCACGTTTAATGTAACTGTATCAACGTAGAGGAAGACAGCTCAGTAAGGCCACAGACTGGCCTAGGTTTTGCTTTGCAGACTCTTCGCCTTCTATGTTCCTGAGTCTATCCTGGGTCTCAAAGCTCTGAGACTCTTTGCAGGTCTGTTAGCATGCGGATGTGTTTTTCTGTTAAACTCCAGCCTTCTTTGACCACTGTTTCTCTCAGACACTTAAACCCCCTCACCTCCAAACCTATTAGTGTGGTGTCTTTATAACCAGTTGCTTATTTTAGTTGAATAGTTTTTTACTGGCCATTCAAATGGCTGGACCCTTCTGGTTAAACCTTTTCTACCAGTGCCTCTTAAAGAGGGTGCTAAGGGCTTAGGGTGTTAATTCTTCAGTGTAGGAGAATCCCATACAACACAGGGCTTCCTGCAACTTTGGGCCATCAACACTCTCATTCACTGAGACCCAGAACAACAAAAGGTTCTCAATATCTGCAAGAACATTTGTTATAGAATATATGATAATCTTAGTCCCGAAGGCCTCAACAAGGATTCATATCTGTCATCTAAATGGTGTGGACCCTTCCCTGCCAAGTGACCCTTTTTCTCTCACTCAGTATGCTGCAAAGAATCCATTCTATCTTAGTAGCTGAAGAAAAACACTAAGACTATGCCAGCTCCTGACAGTGCTTTATGGTGGTGTCCCAGCCACTCTGGAGGTAGGCTTCTCCAGTTTCTTAGCCCTGACTTTCTCCCTGGATTCCAACTCACATGCTAAATGCCTAGCTGGGCATTCTAGACTTCAGTATCATGCTTCTGTTTCAGAGATGGCCTCCTTCACCTGCACTCTGGCCTGGCCAAACAGTCATAGTTTGGCACGTGGAGCAAGCCCAGGGTTGTGACTGCTTCCAGGCTAGGCAAACATTCATCAGAGCCTTTAGTCTAGAAAAATGCCTTCGCAGAATGAGTTCCCCAGGCTTGAGACATGGAGGGATGATGCAGATGCTGTGAATGGCACAGAAAACACAGTTGCCTGAAGTGTTGTTTTGACTGACCAAGTTCCTATCTGGAGTCTCACACTGGATTTGAGCATCACTATGTGAGGCCATTCTGCAGAAGAATGTCCACCTACAAGGTCATCAGTCAACTAGGATGAACAGACAAGATAGGCTGGCCACAGGTGCACAGCTTTGTGTCACTCCCCCTTTGAATCTGTTTCCTCATGAGGATATTGATTTGGTTATATAAACCCAGAGATTGCCTCCTGACTAAGACAAGCTCTATGATATCAGATCACAAAGAGGTTGTCCCAAAGATGCCATGGTCCATAGTCTCAAGGGTCCCTTAGAAAATGGTGAAGAATCCTTTAGAGCTCTCAGGGTAGGATTAGAAGGGTAACCTATGCTTTTGTCTACTGCAAGGGCAGATACATCCTTAACTGTTTCCATCTTTGAGGACCTGATTCAGTCACATTTTTTCTGAGATTTGTTTCCTCATCCATAAAATATAAGGGAAGCTGCCCATCTTGCCAACCTCAGAGTAGACATGACCAGTTCAGGAACTGGTGCTGACACAACAGTGTATTCATATACAAACAATGCAGCTGGGTCGCCTACCTCACACCATGCAGATGTTAATTTTTTTTTTTTTTTGTTTTTTTTGTTTTTCAAGACAGGGTTTCTCTGTGTAGCCCTGGCTGTCCTGGAACTCACTCTGTAGACCAGGCTGGCCTCGAACTCAGAAATCCACCTGCCTCTGCCTCCCAAGTGCTGGGATTAAAGGCGTGCGCCACCACCGCCCAGCCAGATGTTAATTCAAAATGGCTTACTTAAAGTCATGGGACACTTAGAAGAAAACCTTAATACAAACCTTTGTAGCTTTGGATTGGACAACGATTTCTTAGATATGCTTTCTAAAGCCAAACAGCCAAAGAATAAAAACAGATAAATTTGACTTCATTAAAGTTGGAAGTCCTTGCATTTAAAAGAATGTGATCAAGAAAATAAAAAGATTAAGCATAGAACTGGAGACAATATTTGCATACAACTGGTAATGGTCTCTGATCACAAACAAATCATTCTCATTACTCAACAATAGGCAAATACCTAATTTAGAAATGCTCAAATGACCTGACTGTACATTTCTCCAGAGAATTCACACAAATGACCTAAAAGCTGTGAAAGGAGACTTAACACCAGGAACCATTAGGGAAACACAAATCTAAACGACAGTGAGGTAACACGTCCCATCCCCCAGATGGCTATGAGTGGAAAAATACAAATACATTTTGACTACCGTGTGTGGACATGGGGCTCCTTGTCTACTGCTGGTGACTGTACAACTGTAACTGCTGTGGAAATGGTATGACAGGGTTATCAAAGGGTTAAGCAGGGTTACCGTAAGATCCCCTAACTCCACTGACAGCTATACAATGAGTAAAAATGAAAATAAATGTCTGCACATAAGCATGCACGTGACTAAACATGTGGCACACACTTGCAATCCCAGCACTTAGGAGGTAGAGACACGAGGACTGCTAGCCCATGGCCAACCTGGGCTCCATGGTGCAGCCCTGACGGAAAACAAAACAAAAGAACATGCATAGATACGTTCATAACAGCATTCATACTCACTAAAAAGTAGAAACCTAGGGGCTGGAGAGGGCTCCGTGGTTAAGAGTACACACTGCACTTCCAAGGTGCTGAGTTCAATTCCCACTGTACTTCCAAAGGCCTTGAGTTCAATTCCTAGTACTTATATGGCAGCTCACAACTGTCTGATGCCATCTTCTACTATGCCATGTACAATAAATAAACAAACAACAACAAACCCAAATATCTATTATCTGAGGGCGGAAAGAAAATTAGTAAATCCATCTATGGAAATAACACTCAGCGGCATAAAGTATGAGCCTTGGAAACAATGCTGGGTGGAAAGAGCCCATGTATAGAGGGTCAAAGTTTTCTACCTGCTTTTATACACAACACCCAAAACAGGGAAATCTTCAGAGACAGTCCGATAGAGTTTGGGAGGAGGAGATGAGAAGGGATTGCCCCTTTCCAGGCTGCTGAAAACACTGTGAAACTTGATAGTGGAGAAGGTTGTACAACCTGAATGGTATGAAAGTCACTGAATTACCTAAGGGTGAAGTTGATAGCATATGGATTCTATGAGTGGCCTTCATGGGTGATACGTGTCCTCACTGTTCGGCACTAATATCCCTGAAGGAGTCCCCTTGCAAAGGCTGCTGCAGTAGTCACTGCTTCCCCAGTAAACCTACATTCTCCTCTAGCACCTCCTGGTACCTCGGGGTTCCTGGGGAGCACAAGCTTAGCCTCAGTGTGGTCTCAGCTCTCAAGCTTGCTTTAGTTTTGCTAAAGGAACAGGGAGAGACAAGTCTTCATTGTTATCTCTGAGCTGGTGCTAAAGCACAAACCAAGCAAACCCTAGAAAAACCCAGGCAGGCCTAATGAAGCCTGGATGGCACTGGACGGCACTGGAGGGCTTCAAGTCACCATGTTCTTCCATGGTAATGGATGTCTGGCAGGAAGATTAAAAAAAAAAAAAAAAAAAAAAAAAGAAATCAATGAATGTGGTAGAAATTTTCTGCCCATTGTATTTGCAGTGGGGCTCTGTCATTGGATAGGGAAGAGGGAGGCGGAGCTAGGAATTGAGAGGAGAGAAGAAGGGAGAAAGGAGGAGGAAGAGAAGCGAGACAGCTACAGACAATGTGTCTCTAGCAGTCTCTGGAAGTTACTCATATCAAAAGGTTAGATAATTGGGAAAACAATTCTAATTGTGTGGGCATCTTGTGGATTGAGTATTTGCTGATATATAAATCTACTTGGTTAATCTTTAAGCATTAAGAGTCTTATTTCTATCGGGTACTGGGAATTGTTATATCTACCACATGGAGGTGGTGGAGTTGGCCCAGAAGCCATGCCTAGAGCTGTGGAGGCCACAGAGCTGATCAGCGGAGGCAACAGCCACACTAACGTCTCGTGGGTCCTGGGCTGGTGCCACTGACCAGCCGGTGCCACCATTAGTGAGGGAACTTAGAGCAGGAACATGGCAGCCAGGTCAGGAGCTAGCTGGATGTGCCTTTATTTTTTCTAAATACTTCTTGCAACAAATAAGAAGCCAGACATGGTGGTACTTACTTATATACCAGTACTCAGTAACCTGAGGCAGGAGGATTGTCAGCTTGACATCAGCCTGTCTACACAGCAAGATTCTATCTCAGAAGAATCACAAACTGTATATATAGCTTAGGAGTAGGGCATCACATAGCATACGCAAAGCCCTACGTGTAAACCCAGCATAGCCAAAACCCCAAACCACCACCAACAAAATACATCAAAGGTTCAGGACTCAGTCTTAGAATCTGACTTCACAGGTCTAAAGAGGGTACTGGCTTCTTAGTTTGTAAGAACATCCCGACTGGGATGTTCGGGCTTGAGCAGGAACTCCTGGGTCAGACTCCAATCTACTGAAGGGGAGACAAAGCTCCTACAGCCAGAGATGAGAAACCTCATCATTTCAGCTTAAGTTCTGCTGTACACACTCTCCAAGTCTAAGAGCACAGGTAGGGACCATCCATCTACTTCAGATATGACAAGCAGGAGGGGAGGAGGCAGTTGCCATGGCATCCATTTAATTCTGTGATTCTAATCCACTTTCCCTCACATGGGTTGAGGGGAAGGGAATGCTGGGAAAGCAGGAAATCTTTTCAGCAAACATCACTCACTCCTTCCTGTAGTCTCAGCCCTTGAAAGGCTGAGGCAGGAGAATTGCTACTAGTTTGAGTCCAGCTTTGGCTCTGCATGAGTCCAAGGCCAGTCTGGGCTGCCAAGTGAGACCCTGTCTCAAGATAAAAAAAGGTAGCCCTGTGCTTTCAAGAGTAGGATGAGAACTAAGTTCTTCCGGTTTGGGTTTAGCTCTTTTCACACAAGCACTGTGTGTTTGACGAGCCCTCCCACGCCTGCTTTGGTTGAGGAGTATTTGCCTCACAGTTCTTTCAGTTACAAAGTTGTGAGAGAGCCTGGGGATGGTTAACTGTGCAGCCATGAGGACCAGGGAAGCAGGGAGCTGCCTGGGAGCTGTCTGGGAGAGCGGCTCTCCCAGACAGCTCATTCATCATATTTCTTCATGCTCTTTACAGTGAGCATATTTCTTAGCTACCGCACAGCGTTTCAAATTGAATGATACATTTTCATTATAAGCCAGCCTCCCAGAGAGCTGTAATTCTTAGGGCAGATAAAAAGTAGACAGGTACCCCGGAGCCTGTGGGAGAGTGGGAGAACAATGCTGCTGGCTGGCCATGCCATGCCTGTCCTCGCTGGTTAGATTTGGGACATTTGGGAGTGCTGGATATGTCTTCATTTCGAACAGGAAAAAGAATTCCTCTCAAGGCCATCGGGTGGGCTCGTGGAGTGTGTGTGTGTGTGTGTGTGTGTGTGTGTGTGTGTGTGTGTGACTCAAATAAGAGAAACACAGGAAGGTGTTATAAGCTGGAATTTCCTGAATCATAGGAGCCCACTGACAGAGGCTTGGGCAATGCTCTGCAGACCTGTGTAGTTGCTTGACAAGCAAATTCGAGGGGAACCACTCCACTGTGTGCATTCTTAGCGCCGGGGAGATGAATCCCAGGCTGCTCAAGTCCCTGTGGTCTCGTGAAGGTCTCCCCAGGTCAGGTCAACAGAATGACTGCATAGGGTGTATTAGATGCTGGAGCCTGGTACTGACAAGAGGATGAACGGGAATAGAATTCACAGGCAATGGAAGAGGGGATGCAACTCCATTCAACACTCTTCAAAGCACTGCTTCCTATATTTAACATTTCCAATGGTAAGGTGGGAAGGGAAGCTCTCTCGGACCCTCTAGCAAAACGTGTTCAGGCAACAAATGCAAGGAGGACACAGGAAGCATGCGTTGGGTCTAGACCTACGCATTTAAGCCACAGCCTGTTGCAACATTTCCCACAATACCAGAAACACATCCTGTCTCCCCTGTTCTTTCTGGAATACCTGTAATTTCAAAAAGAAAAAGTTGCAAAGAGACTTTCAATTACCAGCCGGAAAGAGCTCTTAAATAAACAGGACACGAGAAAAGATATCCACTATGTATGCTGTAAGAAGCCAGCAAGCTGTGGCAGGTCAGCCCTGCAGTGGCCGCTCTACCTGTAGCCTGGTGTGCAGAAGAGTAGATGGCACTTCAATATGGAGCTTGTGATGGTTTATATATGCTTAGCCCAGGGAGTGGCACTATTTGGAAGTGTGACCCTGTTGGAGTAGGTGTGTCACTGTGGGTGTGGGTTTTAAGACTTTACTCCCAATTGCCTGGACGTCAGTATTCTGCTAGCAGCCTTCAGATGAAGATGTAGAACTCTCAGCTCCTCCTGCACCATGCCTGCCTGGATGCTGCCATGCTCCTGCCTTGAAGATAATGAACTGAACCTCTGAAACTGTAAGCCAGACCCAATTAAATGTTGTTTTTCTAAGAGTTGCCTTGGTCATGGTGTCTGTTCACAGCAGTAAAACCCTAAGACAGAGCTGAAGACTCAGCATGCACGAGTCCTCTTTGCTGCCTGGATGAGATGTAGGGCACACCCAGAATATGAGCTTGCTATGACTGGCTGACTAGCAGATGTAAGAAGGCACAAAGTTGGCAGAGAAGTCCTATAACTCATCTGCCATCAACAGAGTAACAGCTCCTGCTGTCTCCTGTCATTCTGAATCTCTGCTCTTCAAGACCCAGCTCAAGTCTCACTCCTCTGAGAGGCCACA
>JANHMN010000013.1:14317494-14358877 GCA_030674055.1 Rhabdomys pumilio
ACACACACACACACACACACACACACACACACACACACACACACACAGAGCTGAGGATGAAGGGAGTAGGATGAGAGAGGAGAAAGAGAAAGAATGGGAATAGGATGGAATAAGAGAGGCAGACCAAGAGGCAGACCAAGAGGCAGACCAAGAGGCAGACCATAAGAGAGCCCAAGACCAAGAGAGAGCCCAAATGTAGTCCAGAATCAGAGTTAGTTGGTTCCAAGCTAATCCTTCACTCTCTTTGTTGGGTTAATTACAAGTTTACAAACCCCATGCCAGCTGAAAGACTCTACCTTAAAAGACGGTGTGGGTGGTACCTGAGGAATGACACTCAAGGTTGATTTTTTAGCCTCCACATGTATTTATGCACATACAACTACTCATATTTATAACTGTATATGTTGACATAAGCTACGGATTTGCTACATCCCTCCTCCCGTTCCTACTCCAGCCTCTGTCTCATCCTTAGCTCTAGGCACACATCAGGAGATGCACTGCAGAGGATTATATGCCTCAGAAGAGTGGAGGAAAGAACGCGAGTAAGCAAGCAGCGTGTTTAGAGAAGGCTGTGTTTAGCCACAGCCCACTTTGGAAGTGACTGACAGGTTGGTATATGACTCTGCAGAGCCCACAGCCCACTTTGGAAGTGACTGACAGGTCGGTATATGACTGCAGAGCCCAGCAGTCCGAGCCCTCCCCGTTCCTGCTGATTCCTGAGGCTGGATGAGGAGGCTGGTGTGGCTCCACCCAGCTGGCACTTACTGGAAGGGGAGCTTTTCATCGTTGGGCTTGATGCATCGAACATAGTGTGGCGTTGTGGCGTTCAGGGTCTCCATAAGCAGGTTTAGGGAAGAGCGGAACTGCGGGGAAGCCAGACCTTAGTTATTTGTAATCTTCTGTTGAATGCACAGTGAAGAAGCCCTAACACACTGGTGACTACTTAGCTTGTGGTGACATCAGAAATCACTGCTATTACTATGGTTAATTCAGAAAGACGGAGAAAGAAAGACATTCCCTGACCTAGGGGGTTAGATTCTAGATGACAGCCCTAGAGCCCTCGCTTCCTATGAATAAAATAGCAGGGCTCTTCCTCAGTAGGGCTCTTCAAGTAAACAGGGAAAGGCTGCTCCATAGTGTGCCTAACCCCCATTGTTAGGAGACTCAATGAGATGAACCCTGAGTGCTAAGAGATGAGAGAGCTACCTGCTGTGTGCTAGTGGCCTGATAGTCTCCAACGTGGGGAGTGGGGAACACAGTTGTAACACCTGCAACTAAACATCCCAGAAATGATGAGGTTTGTATGAAATGTCCCAAATCAGCAAATCCACAGGAATTAAAGCAGGTGGGACTTCCAGATCCTTCTCCTTAGAGACAAACTAGAAACCAAGCGCTTCAGTTAGATGTTCCTGGGCTTTTTTAACCCTCCTCCCCCAACACCATCCCAACACCTTTACTGGGGCCCTGGATTTAACCCCATTTTTTTGTAGGTCCCCCTCCAAGCCAGCACTGCTGCACATGCCACAGGCCTGGGACTAGGACTGACCTGGTAGCCCACGGATTTCTTGTGCTCCTTGTTGGGGACCTTCATGAGGGGTCTGGAAGAGCGAATGTTGATCTTTGAAGATGATCGACTCTTAGCTGTGTTGGTGGCAGGAACAGAGTCCTTGTCATCGTGGAACAAGTCAGCCACTAGTGGGAACTAGACAGGATCACAGCAAGAAAGGTGTAAAGGCTCAATATCTCTTAGAGTTTAATGTTGTTAATATTCTTCCAAAACAGAATATTCCTGAGAAATGAAAAGATACAACCGAACAAAACCTTGTGTTCTCATGCTCACAGCATCATTATCCATAAAGTAATTAGGACTCAAGTGATGTGATGGATAAAGAGTGGTATATAGGTATGATGGGTATTATTACACGAAGTCCTCACATGCTACAACGTAGCACAGATGAGTGCTGAAAACACTATAGTAAGTGGCAAAACCCATGTATGAAAGAGCGCAGGGCACGTGAGTCTGTTTCGCCAATGTGAAGCATCTAGACAACAGAGAACACCGTATGGCTGTCCAGAAGGGAAGGTAATGTCAGCTAATTTGTGCACTTTTTCAATTTTGAGGAATGATAATATTCTCAAGCTTGTAGCGTGGTTGTACAACTTGGTTAGCTCACTAAAAAGTACAAGTTTAACACTTCAAAAGGTGGGCATTATGGTATGGCGGGAGTGAGACCTCAGTGTTTAAAAGGGTTAGAAAAAGATGCTTTCCCCAGCAGGGTTATTAAGTGTTCATCTACAAAGGCAAGCGTGGTTTCAGTTACTTGGGGTGTACTAGGAGGCAGAGACAGTCACAGAGCTACGAGTACAGCTGATTACTTTCTAACACTTACTTGGGATCTTGTAAGGTTATTTGACTCCCTTGAGTCCTGGGTTTTCCACTACTACAGTGGGGTAAGACTGCACCAGTATCCAAGATTGATATAAGGACTCTGTTAGTGGTCTCTGTGTTAGTGTGACAGGGTGCTAATGACATGGAGAGTTTGTCCATCAAGACTCTCAGTCTGATGAGGACACATCTGCCCTCATTCCCTGAGCAAATCAGTGCCGGGCTAGCACTGTGAGGTCTCCAATACGCCCCTGACAGTGCAGAGGAAAGTTGAG
This sequence comes from Rhabdomys pumilio, assembly GCA_030674055.1. Classification (NCBI taxonomy): domain Eukaryota; kingdom Metazoa; phylum Chordata; class Mammalia; order Rodentia; family Muridae; genus Rhabdomys; species Rhabdomys pumilio. The sequence goes on from JANHMN010000013.1 coordinate 14,320,156, forward strand.
TCTGGATGGCACCTTTTCAACCTTGGCACACTGAATTTCAATAGAAAAAAGACTAAAGGAGAGTAAGTGCCTCAGACTCCAGGTCCCTCTGATCCATTCTGCACTCTCTTCCTTCAGACCCCACATACATGCATGAGTGTCCTCTCTTACCATATCTGGATGCCACAGGCAAACATGTTGGATCCTATCCCTTTCCATACATGTGGTACAGCCATTGAGCTGTTCGCCCTGCTCTTCCTGATGTTAAGCATTGTATTTCTATTCCACCTTTGCTTATCTTACCTCAAATATCTCACTCTTCAATTCCTCTGCATGTCTTAAAGTCTGTCTCTTTAGGACCAGCCCCGAGTCCCGTGTACTCTTTCCCAACATGCTGTATCTACTCTTAATCTACATCCCATGGACCCAGTCTATAGCACAAAGAAGCCATTTTGGCCTGGGATGGGCCTAGAGCCCAGTTTTTGCTGAGCCCACTGTGTCCTCCCTGCTCCCAACACAGAGATAAAGGCAACATGATACTTCCCATGTAACCACACGGAAGATGTCTACCACTGAGACACTGCCTAAGTTTATTATTCAGTTATACATGCAATGCCAGCAAAAACTGTGAAAATGCAGGTAGATATATCATGTTTCATATCATGCATGGGTTCTAAAAAGGAGAATACAAAAGTAAAGAGACTGTTCAAAGAAAGGAAGGGAAAGGAGGAAAGGGGAGAAGTGAGAGAAATTGGAGCTAACATAAAGTTCATTATACATGCGTATGAAAGGTCACAATGAAACCCATTATTTCATAGAATTCATATCCTCATGACAAAGGGATGTAACAAAAGTTCCGATATTTAGTGTGATAATCAATCTTGGTAGTGAATGTGAATTGGATACGCTTTCAAGTTTAATAAATCATCTTCTAGGTATGCAAAGATAGCCATCACATATGGTTAAGCCTAACCGAGAGGAGAAGAGCCCCCGCCCCTTAATGTAGGCAGCACCATCCCCTAGGCTGGGTCTGCATGGAATAAAAGGGAAGGAGGAAAAAGTTAATCTCATTCTACCATGATACACTAATGCCTCAAAACCAGGAGCCAAAACAAAGTTTTCCTCCCCTCAGTTATCTTGTTCAGTGTTTTGTCTCAGTCATGAAGACTTGACTAATGCACCAAGGGAGTCATTTTTCTTTTTGTATACAGCAGCATGGAATCTTATATCTGTCATTAACCATATGAGTCAACGGAAATCCATAAGGAAAGGACCTACCAGACCTTTGTTCACATGAAACACAGTAGCTGGTGTAAGCCTTCTTAGGACTATTAGACAAAGGCTGAGCCCATGCTAGAGTCTTGGTCCCTGAATGCACAAGCAGAGCTTGCTTCCTTAAGGTTATTGTAATCTGAATTAAACATTATAGAGGGCACCAGTGAGAATAGTCCTCTCACTAGTAACATCCCCTGAACTCAAAGAGGGAAACCTAGGAGAAGGGGAAAGGCGTGCCCTACAGCAGCATCTTGGCATCAGGTTACAGGTCTTATGGCAGTGACAGCAGCTCATGCTCTGATAACATTCTGCAATGCATGTCCCAGACCTTCTAGGACTGCAGTCTAAGGCTAGCAAGTATTCACTTGGCACTTAGAGGACATAAGCAGGCTGTCATGTCAATAGCTGAGGAAGTGACAATTCAATAGCACACTCCATGAGTATGTCACATGTATGTGTTTGCAGAGGCTGCAGTCATTTCTCTTCCTGTTGCTATGATAAAGTACCCCGACACAGCAACTTCACAAGAGAAACAAACATTCTTCCTGGCTCATAGCTTAAGGGCTTAGTCCTTCGTGGTGGGGAAGTCACCATCAGAGGGAGGGGCTTGAGGTAGGTGGTCACGTTACATTTACAGTCAAGAGGCAGAGTGACAAATGCTGCTACTCAGGTAAAATTCTCCTTTCTATTCAGTCCCGGATCCAAACCTAGTGAGCATGGGACTCTCCACCTCAATTAACCAAATCTCCCTGGGCATCCCCTGCCAGCATGTCCAGAGGCTAACTTAGTCAAGATCATCAATTGCCAGCATGCCCAAGAGTTTGTCTGTTTGGTAATTCTAGATCCTGTCAAGTTGAGAATCAATATTAACCACAGCACAGTCCTAGAAACCTGCGGGAATTAGACAACAAACTTGAAGTTACAACAAAGCTCACAACTTGACAAGGGACTCAAAGGACAAAATACCCACACCGTTGGACAAGGCCAAGAAGAAACCCCAGCTTGCTAGGACTGAAGAGCTGCTTTGTAAGCTCGCTGACAGGGATAGCAATCCTTCAGCCCACCCTAAGGCAGCCACCAAAGGGCGTCCTCCCGGCATTTCCACAGATTGCTCCCTTCCAACTCACAGCAGTCACAGTAACACTTCAGAAACCAAACACATCGCTAATCCTGCTTGCCATTTATGTGAAATGTCCCCATAGGTACTGGCTTCTCTTAACTTCTGCTATTCAAGCCTAGATATAGAGTTTAAAGACGCGAGGCAAGTCTGTTTGCAAAGGGATTACGAGAAGTAGGAAAACACCTTTTAAAGGCTGCTTGACAGTTTAAGAAAATTTCAGTTACAGCTGGATGCACACTGTTTCCTTGGAAACCACACCTATTCACTGATGTTTATAAGAATACAATGGAGATTTCCTTTCAAACAAGACATGTGACATGGAAAAAGGACACAGTAGAGCAATTTGATCAGAGGGCGGCTCTTCCTCAGGACCCTCTGCAAGCATAACAAAATGCACTTCCTTTTCAGCCAATTCTTTACAAGATTGACATTACACTTTGGTGAGGGGCGGCAAATCTTCATTTAAATAAAAAGGATTTTAAGTGGTCATTTAGTGGGCCTTGAGAGAGTTTCAGGCCAGCTTTGGAAAAGGGAAGGCAACACACTGTTTATCTCCTGGGGTTCTAGTCTGCTTATTCTCAGGCACATTTTCCAACAGCCAGAGTCAGGGTAGAGAATGCTAACCATACCAAGGAACAGGTGTGCCATAATGCCCTGTCTCAATAAACTACTATGGAATTTGACATTAAAAAATAATAATGACTTTTAAAAAGCAAATGTGATGGTTGGCTTTAATGTCAACTTCCTACAAAGCTGAATCACCTGGGTGGGGAAACAACTCAGCTGTTCTGACCACCTTGACTGATGTGGGCAGGGACACCCCAAATGTGGGCAGATGCACCCCCAAATGTGAGCAGCACCCTTCTGCTCACTTGGCCCTCCTTCCTACCACTGAGCTGATACATCCTATAGCTGCTGCTGGTTACTTCACTGATGTTGGAACCAGGGTCCATCACTGTCAAGGATGTGGCAGGAACCAACCCTTCAGGGCTGTGGCCCCAGACTGGGGCTGCTGAGGTCCCTGCCCTTGTGGGGACTGAGTGGCCTTTTTGGTATGAGACAGCCATTGTGGGACTCTTTCAACTGCTGAGGCACTGGCCTCAAGGTCTGATCATCTACCAGGTTTTCAGCCTCTTGGGAATGAGAACTGTTGTTACTATTTCACCAATTCTTTATACATACATCTCTCTGTCTTTTCCTCTCTTACTCCCCCCTGACCCCCTTTACTGGTTCTGCTCCAGAGAACCCCACCATACAAACCTTTGCTCAGAGCAGAGCACTGGGGCTCGGTCTGAGCCGCTTCTCTCCCATGCCTGGACTCTAGGGAGCACCAGGCTTTGGACAGAGACCCTCTGAACCATAATGTTTCTGAGGCCACTGCTCTGATGACATGCAGTAGAGAGACGGTAACACTTGTGTCCATCTAGATCCATGGCCCAGGTTGCTCGACTCACACTGACATAAAATTCCAACTCAATAGTTGACCTTCTGACCTACATGCAGCAGGTAAGAGAACATCTTCGGAGAAAAAGTTCTGTCCTCTTTAGGATAACTCCTTGTGATGGTTTGAATATGCTTGGCCCAAGGAGTGGCACTATTAGGGGGTGTGGTCTTGTTAGAGTAGGTGTGGTCTTGGTGGAGGAAGTGTGTCACCATGGGGGTGAGCTTTAAGACCCTCCTCCTAGCTGCCTGGAAGCTAGTCTTCTAGCAGCCTTCAGATGAAGATGTAGAACTCTCAGCTCTGCCTGCACCATGCCTGCCTGGATGCTGCCATGCTCCTACCTTGATGATAATGGACTGAACTTCAGAACCTGTAAGCCAGTCCCAATTAAATGTCTTTATAAGAGTTGCCTTGGTCATGGTGTCTATTCCCAGAAGTAAAGTCCTAACTAAGATACTCTCCAAGCCTCCCCGTATGCTAACACATTCCTTCTCACTGGCAGCAAAAGTTGGGAGGGAAAAACTTGCCATCTTTAGTGTTTAAAAGAAATGAATGCGTTAAAGCCCTGTTTTAAAGACCCCCTCCGCTCCCCTATTTATAGCTCTGTAATAGTAGAGAAGTCAATGGCCTCCATCCTAAGTCTTCACAGGGTAACAGGCTTCCCTAATCGCTCTCATTACCAGTGCTTTATCTCCCTCCCCTGCCCCCAGTGTGAATTCTGCAAACACCCCAGTGGCTGGCAGGTGGGAGTCTTTCATTTCACACCACTTAATTACTCTCGACAAGCTGATAATTTCTCATCAGTTAAGCTACCCAAAGGATAAAAGCCACTAGTTTCTCATAAAATAAAAGTACCTGAGATAAAATTATGGCTTCACACAATGATTTGAGAATTAGCTGAGTTTAGAGAGTAAAATTTATCTTTAAGAAATAGGCATTACATTATGAAATTTATGTCCTGGGGTCTTAAATGTTTCTAGGTCTTTATTGTCCTATTTTTGGCATGCATTTGAAATCTAAGTTCCAGAGGAGTGCTACTACAGCAAAAGTTTTTTATTTATTTATTTTTTTAAATGAAAGTGGCTTAGTAAACAGGGCAGTGTAAATATCCACAATGACAGATGTGCCAGGCACCAGGCCACAAGGTCACTGGTTTGGCAGAAAAGAAAGGTAGAAATGTGGTTGTGGGGATGGGGTGAAACAGGGGAGCCTGCAACTTTCCAAAACCGCAGCACAGAGTTTTCGTCCTGCAATTTGGTACTTCTACAACTGCTGTGTTATCAATTTCATTTGTAAAGTAATAGCAAACCACCAAGAGTTATTTAAGAAAGGAAAACCGTGTGTGTGCTCACGTGGAAGGATAACCCAGATACAGGGATGTATGCCAAGTCAGAGGAGACTAGGGACGTGTATCCCTTAAAACGACGTGCCAGTGTGCTGCAACACAGACTAAGCATCCATCAGAAGATGGCTCACGGACTAGAGGGGGCTTGTATATAACTCCACGATATTTGATTTTTATGGCTAAGTTTCTAATAAAAACCCAGTATGTTTAATCTAGGATAGGAGGCTTGCACCTGCTTTCTCCCAGACTGCACCCCAACAATGTACTTCTTCTTTGCTGAGCTGGTTTTGCATTCACTGTAGTAACTGTTACCCTCAGTAAACCACATCCAACGTCTGCAGGTCTTCCTAGCAAACTGCTGGCCCTGAGGCCAACGCACTCTATTCTACAAAACCTTCTTCTTGACCTGCACTCTCCTACGTCACAGTCACACGTATCCTTCTGCATTTTGTATGTGGTCGCTAACTAAGTTTTTTTCACTAGACTAAGATTCCAGGGATTATCTATATATGTCTATATATTTTTTCTATATACATATTTAATGATGCTGTTAAATAAAATTAAGTGGCAAAAACTGCTCAGCTAATAATAATACTTGCCTTGTCAGACAGTTTTTCTTGAGTTTAGGTTACGGCATCCCTGAATCCCTCAAATTAAGACACTCAAAATCAAAACTGCAATGTATTTAAGTAAAGCATGTATTTATCAAGACAACAGGGGCTCGCATGCCTGAAGGTCATCTCTGGACTTCCAGGCAACACAGGAAAGAGTGGTGCAGAAACTAACATCCCTTGCCTGCTTTTGTCAGAAATGGGAAAACTCCTTCAAACTGCCGCAGACTTGAGATTTAAGACATCAATCTGACATTAAACGCCAAAACAGTACGCATGCCTATGACCAACTGATTGTCTCTGTGGTTAGTTCCCTGACAGGCCATTCTGAGATGACAACAGTGGCCGCCACTAACTCAGTCCCTCCTTATACTCCATGTTGGGCTCCTGGTGGAAAAGGGGTGGCTTTGAACACGTGGGTAGAGGCTGCGGCTGTACCTTCTCCACTGTTATATTCTTCTCTATTTCGTTCGCAATTCTAAAGCTTATCACAAAGGGAAATTATTCTGTCATTTCCTCAGTGTTGTCAGGGCCCTGCAGTGAGTTTGGTGCCACATGGTCTGGGAGAAAGGCTCCTAAATCCTGCAGAGTCGTCCTGGGTCCTGCTGAAAGGCCCAGGCTGGCAGCACCATCTGCATCAACTGCTAAAATACAGGTGCACTGGCCTCTCCTGGCTGTGTTCTCCTCCCCCCAGACTTCCTGTCCCTTCATGTTATCTAGGCCTCTCCCAGCTGCAGACTGTCCCTGAGTGTCTGTTCCCTTCATATTTTCAAAGCAGATCTGTATCAGCTCATCCAGGGACAATAAGAATATAGCTTTGCTCATCTCTGAATGCAAATATGAGTTTGGGGTGGTGACTCACAGGCAAGTGCTTAACAAATGTGTTTGGTGAGGGTGCAGACAGACATGTTATCTGCATTTCTGAGAAAGGAGCAGATGAAATTTTAGAGACAAATATTCCAAAATAGACCCAGATGTCCTAGAAATCTCACCTTTTATTACCGTGATACCTATTCTTGGTTGTCAACTCCACTCTATCTGAAATTAAATCAAACTAAAGCAGCTAGGCACACCACCTTCAAGGGATTTTTCTTGATTGGATCATTCAAGGTGGGAAGATCCACCTTCAATCTGGGCCACACCTTCTGGTGGCAGCCAGTGTGAAGGCCATGGAAGAAGGAAGCAGTTGTCCTTTGTCTGCTTCCCTACTCTCGATGGGAAGTCCATTTCCTCACGAGCATTGGAGCCTGTGTCTCTGAGATTCTCACACACACTGAAGACTAGCTGAGACATACAGCATCACTGACCAAACAAATATTGAATCCTTGGACTTTCTCCTGGGAGACAGCCATTGGCAGATGAGTCAGACGACAGCCTGTAAGCCATGCTATTCTAAAATATTGTAGCTATTCCTTCTACTAGTCCTGTTCACAATTACATTCAGGTTTTGTCCTTCAGATGGCAGAATAGAGATGAAGTACACACACTAGGCTTAGAGATGTTCAAATAGTCTTAGCTACACAAGGAGGCGATGGAAGAGAGGTGACTTGAACATCAGGTGACCTTTCACCCCAACTTACACCTATGCCTCCTCCTGGTTGTCATCTCCAATATCCTTTCATTTAGGATGTCGTTCCTAGTTTTCTCTCTAGGAATAGAGAGACACCTTCCTGCTTTCTTCCCTCTACCAAGTGTAACCAACAAACTCCACAGCTTCGCCTTCCTTTGCTCTACAGTGGGGCTCACAACAGCATCCTCATCCCTGATCAGTTGGTGTCATTTATTTTTCTTCAGGCTCATCATTTAGCCCCAGCTGCCCTAGAACTCGTTACATAGATCAGGCTGGCCTCGAACTTTCAGTGATCATCCTGCCTCTATGTCTAGAGTACTGGATAGCAGGCATGCAAGACCACGCTCAGTTCCCATGTATTTTTTATGGTGCTGGGGATTGAACCCAGAGCCCTGTGCAAGTATTCTAACACGACTAAGCAAGTATTCCCCCCACTTTGCCAGCCCCGTTCCCAGTGTAGTGGTTTTTTGTTTGTTTGTTTGTTTGTTTGTTTACCTTACTGGCCTTCAGGATGTTGATCTGTTCTTCATATACCGTGTCCCTGTTTTTCTCTAGAAAACCATCTGAAAGGTACTCCACCTGGGGGCATGGCAATGAAAAAAAAATAGTGCTTCAGGGGCTCTTAGTCAGTACAGCCTCTTAGGTAGCTTCATCTCATCTATAGTATTTTCTAAAAGAGCTAAAAGCACATGGGTCATGTATATACATGTTTTATGACTAAGATTCATCTCTCCCGTCACTCCTCATCCCACCCCAACTGAGATCAGCCAGCTGGGATTCCCAGTGAGGATTCTCATCACAGTTAGAGGCTATGGCCACGGTGCTTATAATAGCCATAGTTAAAACACATTTTCACCGCATCAGCTCAGTCTCCATGTCGCCCCATGAGCCGGGTATTATGTGTATTATGTTTATACGCATCCTAGAGATAAGGAATCGAGGCAAATCTGATACGCAGAGATTTACGCAGAGGCTACTGAGTATTCATTTGGCAGAAGAAAATGCTGTGCTGAAAGGAAATTCCCACGCGAGAAAAGGCTTCTTTAGGGCTCTATGAAAGCAGTTTCTCCACCATGGCCCAGAAGCATCGAATCAGGATATGCAATTACATGTACATTACCACCTGAGAATTCAAATAGAAATCCATTCAGAGAGGTTCAGAGTCCACGCCCATCACTGGGATCAGCGTGGGCTACTCCAGAAGGAATCCAAGTGTTAGTACCTAGTTTCCGCTCCTCCCTCTTTGCAGGCTCAATGACAGCAGACTCTGCTCTGTGGCTGCTGTCTCCCCAGGAGACCAGCCCTCAATGACTACCTGCCATGCATGTGAAAGGCAACTGCAATAGTACAGGCTCTGCTTGGGCCCAGTCTGTGACAGTCTGGTACACTAGAGTTGGGCCCAGGGCAGGGTGGGGAAGAAATTTTCAGAGAAGAATCTACCTTCAACTTCAGGTTACTGGAACTCCCAAAACCAACTTCCTTAGCCTGGAAACCCTTTATTCTATGTCCCGTGGGTCTAAGGTGTGTGTCCCAGGTCAGCAAAGAGGACAGTTACCTTGTCTGCAAAGTGGATGACAATGAAGGCTGTGTTGGACATGCGTGGTTTCTGGAAGTGCTGGCTGCTGGAGTGTCGTTCATAGAGTTTCTGGGCCCAGTTCTGATCAGTTCCTTTGGGGACCTGGAGAAGCACAAGACCGGACAAGGCAGTGAAGCATCCTGGCAGAGGGTGGGAGTCTGAATTCAGCTCTCAAGCCAGGACTCAAACTGGACGGTGATAAGAACAAGTCAACCATGAACTCTTAAGATCCTGCTATGAAAGGTTACTGACCATCCGTGTGTGGGCTGGCATCCATAGGAAGGCCCTGAGCCTCAAGAGCAAGCTAGCCAGCAGACAACAGAAGTCCAGGGAAAGGAGGAAGAGGGGCACCAAGGCCACAGGGCAGAATCCTCTCTGTGGGGTTGTCTGAAGACACTCCTGTCCCCTTCAGCACCTGCTCCTGCTCACTCAGGAGAATGACATAACTAACCTATGTCCCTTCCCTAGCTCATCCATACTATTGCCTGGCTCAGGCTGCCCTTTCTTCTGAAGCCTTTCCTGGCCATTTCTGGTCTTGTGTCTCTCTCCTTTGGAATTCCTAACAATTGAACACACACACACAGGCATTCGGTTATAACTCACCGTCAGCTTCTAGGACACTGTTACTACACAGAATAAATCCATAGTCAAAGGACTGTCTCAGCTCTTCTCACACCCCTGGAAGGACTGAGAATTGTTCTTTGACCACACAGTGGATGATGCTTTGTCTATTCCCCTGTCCTTGAACTATAGATCTCGATTTAGAGGTCTTACTATGCGAAGAATTCTCAGGGCAGCCTCTTTTGATGGCTCCCAAAGTAAGCAAGCAACTTGATTCATTGAAGCTACAGCACAGGCTGCTGACTGTGCTCTGAGGCTACTGCTGCTCCCCGCCTTCATCAGAGAAGTTTCTCTTTGCAGTAGGTGGTAGTGGGGACTACACGACAGTGCAGTGGCCAGACATAAGAAAGACATCCATGACATATACAAACATGGGGCTAGGGCTGTGCATGCACAGGAAACATCCTGGAGGAGAGGGTGGAAATAATATAGGTGCCAGAACTCTTGAAGGTGTGCCATGAAACAGCGATTGGTGTGACATGGCACCACAGCCATGAACTCACCGAAGCCGTGCTGAACCGCACAACAGTGGACCCATTATCACGTTATGGGGGAGGGACTCAAAGACTCCACCCTTCATTGGAAGCTGATGATTGGATCCATTATCATGAATGGGGGAGGGACTCAAAAGACTCCACCCCTCACTGTGAGCTGATGATTGATCCAATTATCATAAATGGGGGAGGGACTCAAAAGATTCCACCCCTCACTGAGAGCTGATGATTGGGCCCTTTATCATGTATGGGGGAGGGACTCAAAAGACTCCATCCCTCACTGAGAGCTGTTGATTGGGCCCTTTATCATGAATCAGGGAGGAACTCATAAGACTCCACCTCTCACTGGAGTTGACAAACAGTTAATAGGTACTAGGGTGGAGAGACCCATTTTGTTCAGTGGTGTAGCCATTGCTAAACTGCCCACGTTCCAGTAAAATAGCACCCCCCGCCCCCACACACATATACACTCATACCCAAAGGCACTGAAGTAAGAGGAGGCTTGTTGGAAGAAGAGGAGTTTCGGAGATCGAGTGGGGAATGAGAGAGGGTAACAGTGTGGTGGGAATAAAAATATAACACACTCATTGCTTTTGCTGTTGAAATGGCCAATGATGACAGTGACTTATCGAGGGAGATAGCCCTCATGCTGTTATTGTGACACCCCCTGACAGTTCTGTTTCCATAGCTCATTGACTCTCCTTCATGACTTTACACTCAGATCAGGCGAGATTGGAAGTGACCCTTGCTGTGTCCATGTAAAAAGGGCTTTACTCAGTAAATAAGATATGCTCCAAGAAGGAAAATGCTTACAGATGTAGGAACAAACTTCTTAGATCCTTTGTAAGCAAACTGATTTTTTTTTTCTCCTCAAGATTCAATTTGGCATAACTAGCACTGAATCCCCTGGGCCATGTGGTATAGGATTCAAAGAAAGAAACCCTCTTTCTTGAAGGAGGCTATTAATTGTGTTGGACAGACAATAAAATATATTTAATTCAGCACTTTCTATATATACTCTTTTAGACTCATCTCCGAGAGTTCTGTTTTAGAACTACCAGGTGTGGGTGAAGGAGGAGCCAGCATAGCAGGGCTTGTCAGGACCAGGCAGCCAGAGTCTGAGAGCAAGGAGGACCTCCAGGGACTGACCCAACTGGGTCAGACAGAACTACAAAGAGAAGCTCTTCTAAGCGAATGCTGAAGTCTGCTAGCAACCCTTGACAACCAGCTTGGACTTCCAATGAGAAAACCCTATGATCCTGTGCAATCACTAATTTAGACGGGCAGGAACAATCAGAGGACACCACTGATCAGAGTCATATATATACATATCTTCTGACTAAGATTCATCTCTTCGTCACTCCTCATCCCACCCCAACTGAGATCAGCCAGCTGAGATTCCCAGTGAGGATTCTCATCACAGTCAGGAGCCATGGCCACGGTGCTTATAACAGCCATAGTTAAAACACATTTTCACTGCATCAGCTCAGTCTCCGTGTCGCCCCATGAGCCGGGTATTATGTTTGCACGAATCCCAGAGATAAGGAATTGAGGCCAGAGGTCAGATAAGACACAGAGCTTGGAAGTAGCAGGCCTGGGGTCCAAGTCAGGGAAGGCTGGCTCTGGGACCTGTGTTCTTCAATACTCTGCTTTTTGGCCTGGCAACAGTGTCTAAGCCAACCATGAACACAGGATCGGGTGAAAAGACAGTTTTCTCCAAAAACATTTTCACATATATAAATTTTAATCAGGCATGGGAGGGGAGAAAATCTTGTATTTGAGCACAGCCTGGGATTATAGCTATCTTTAGCTCTAGAGTACACAGGGGGTTAAATCCTTTAAAAGGAATCCATGCATGGCTACATGCAGGGTTCCTTATGCCCCTCTTGATGCATTGTGGAGAACACTAGTCCAAGAGCTTCGGTCTAGTTACATCCCTCAAAGTCTTAAACCCTCTGGCTTCTGGTGCTTGGCTGTCACTTCTCAGGAAGTCACAACCCATCCAGAATAGGCAACTGTATGGAGACAGGTGAGGTGATAGGCAGAGGTGCCTATCCATTCCTCGTAGGGCAGGGAGGGTGCTCCGGAAGTGATGTCTGCAGTGCTGAATGACTGAAAGCCACTGAGTTCTACACTTCGAATGCTCACACTGTGTGCATGTTACATCTGAACAAAGCTTGCAGACAACACTGTATGCTTCAAATGTTCACACTGTGTGTATTACACCTCAACGAAGCACCTAAAACCCTTTACTCCTTGCGATTAAGATAAAGTAGTATTTTTTGTTTTAAAGGAGACTGTGAGAGGCAGGCAGATTTCTGAGTTGAAGGCCAGCCTGGTCTACAGAGTGAGTTCCAGGATAGCCAGGGCTACACAGAGAAACCCTGTCTCAAAAAACAAAAACAAACAAACAAACAACCCCCCCCCCCAAAAAAAAAGGGAGAGTGTGGGGGAATGGAACCCTCTCTAAAGTCCTTGAGTAAGGATTATTTCACCACAAATATTGTCCTTGCTTGGGACATTACCTGGGGCTAAAGCCTGCCGCCAACAGGACAACAGACCAGAGGTGACAGCTGAGGGCTCTGTGACCTTTTATTCAATTCTGGTTTTGTTCCTGTCCCTCTGGGCACTGCTACAATGATGGCTTTCTTGGTTACTTACATGCCATCCTGTTCTACCCTATACCTCTGTACCCGCCCACGTATCCGCCATAAACTCACAAGTCATCCTTACACCAAAACATCCTCAGGTCCCTGTGCTGAAGAAGTACTATGACTGGTATTCTGACCTTCTCTTCCTATTTCTCTGAGGGTTTTTGTTGTTGTTTTTTGTTTTGTCTTGTGTGTGTGTGTGTGTGTGTGTGTGTTGAGACAAGGTAGCTCTGGTTGGCCTAAAAATCTACATGGAGCAGGTCAGTCTTGAACTGACTGTCTCCTGAATGTTGAGATTAAAGGAATGTGCCATTGTGTCCAGCCCTATAGAACACTTCTGTCCCCTCAGTGTCACAGAGCCCAGCTGGCAGGACTCTGTGGTCCTATAGTTTTCTAGGGAGTGGTTGCTTCTTGCACACCTGAGTACACTGTGATGCAACTTGGGGCTCGACGCCACCTCAGCGAATACCCATGTAATCAGCAGAATGCTGCCTGATCTAGCCGTGCCTGATTCTTCACTTCCCTCACTCAGGATGTTAGATCTCTTGCATCGATTCACCCTCACTTGACAGCTGCCGCCAAGGGCAGACCAAGTCTCCCTCTGAGAGTCTCTCCTGTGCGCTGAGACTCTGCTCCCAGCTGGAAGCAGGCTGCTGGCCCAGCAATCCTCTATTCGGTTAAGGTCCTTGACCTCAGCAACCACACCTGCACTTATATTACTTTCCTTCCTGTTCACAGAAGCTACTCCCCTGCCCACATTCTACCAGCCTGTGAGACTGCAGAGGCCTCTCTCTCTCCTTCACAGAGAATCCAGGTTGCCAGGCAGAAAACTGAAAACTGCTGTAGAGGTGAATACAGGTTCCTCTCCGGAAAAGAACTGGCCTTGCACATGAGTCTGATCCCTGGCATAAGCCTCCACGCCATACCCTACCCTTCAAATTTAAAAAGACAAAAAGGAATCCCTGCTGGAATATTGTGAGTCTCTCTGCATCCTACTCATGCTCTGCCCTAGGAAGGCAGGCTACCCTCCTGGCCAGCATCCCGTGTACTCCTATCTCCCTATCTCTATGGAGACTGTAATCTCCCCAAACAGACTCTAGGTAGGTTTTTTTTTCCATTGTTGAGATCCTTTACTACCCCTGTCTCCCCAAGCTGGTTCTCTCCTGCTCAGCTTCCTGAGACCTCAGGGGGAAAAAAAAACCCCAAGTTGTGGATAAAGGAACCTCTGGAAACAGGCAGCCCAGGTAAGGGAACAGGAGGGCAGAGGCTCCAAGGTCACTGGCCAGAGTCACTATAAACACCACTGGATAGTCAGTTAAGTGAGTCCATTTGCTCAGCTCTCCTCAGGATTCATGAAACAAAATTTACAAGCTGTACAGGACAAGTCTTGCCTCTTCCATTCGTGCCATACTTTGTGGGCTTCTGGCAGTGTTTATATCCTAGAATGTACATGTCACTGCAGAGAAGTGCACACTCATCATATCCTTCAACAAGACTCCCTTGGTCCCTAAAGAAGGAAGCAGGGGACAGACATGCAGGACAGTGGAGTACAGGAAACGGCCAGTCTTAACATGGTTTAGGAGTGGGTAGGCTGGCATGTGATCTCATGCCCACTCCTACCCTAAGACAATCTTCTAGTGCACGAGGGACAGCAGAAGCTTGTGACTTGTTCTGACTGCAGATGCTCGGGCTTCTCCCCCTGAAGGAACCAAAGTTTAATGATGTGTCTCCTCCCCGACTCCCCCAGCTCCTGGCCTCCCTCACAATGGAGGATGACTGAGAAGAATCCTTTCAAGGCTAAATGTATACGACACTTCCAAATGAGAAGCAGTGGCTCTGAGCCGCTCCCTTCGACACTCCAAGATCGAGATTTCCCCCTGGCTGCTTCACACCATTAGCTCAGTCCTCATTTGGCTTTGTGTGTTCTCGCACAGAGGTCGCGAAACTCAATTCTTCAGCGCCACCTCATCATTCTTTCTCAGAGGATCTGAGGCAAGGAGGTATAAAGGACACGTCTGAGGTGGCTCCCACAGGCAGCACAGGGGTGCCAGGTTGCCCAGGTGCCATCAACAGCAGAGAAACCCCTCAGGTCTCTTAGGACCATGGTATGGTGACTCCCAGTAGAGTCTAGAGCAACCATTCTCAGCTGTGGGTTGCAAACCCTTTGAAGGTCACATTTCAGATATTTACATTATGATTCATAACAGTGGCAAGATTACAGGTATGAAGTAGGGTCAAAAATAATTTTACAGTTGGGGGTCACCCCAACATGATGGACTGTATTAAGGAGCCACAACATTAGGAAGGTTGAGAACCACTGCTCTAGAGGAACCCCTACTTTTGACATATTCATGTACCACTTCCAAACAGTACAGTATGTCCCTTTAAAGGGCTCATTTGGGTGATTTTGACAAATGTAGTAGCATCTGCTGTCTTAAAGCCTGCAGCTCCCAGATTATGCACATACTTCTGATGTCCAGAACAATGCCACCGCACAAAATCCTTTCACGCTGCAGACTTTTTCTCTTACTCCTTAACTTAGCGACCATCTGGCCTCCTCTTCTACACCTGTGAGCCAAGCTACAGGCAGCAGCCGGCTGGCATCTTGATAGTCTACATCCCCACTAGCTTGATAAGTGGGCAATTAGGTCTTTTAGCAGACCTTCCTTTCAGAGGAGCGGTGAGACCCCATGTGGAAATACAACAGCCACACAGTTCAGTATCTGAAGCACCTCTTCTCTTATTGCTGCTCGGGTATCACTCCACTGCCCCAGGCTTATTGCCTCTCTGCCTGCTGTGAGATTGGACTCCAAACACAGGCTGTGCCTGCATATCTCTCTGGGCCCTGCTCCTGGTGCCCCTGATACCCCTGTAAAAACTGTCCTGTTATTCCAGAGGACTTTGCTCTCAAAACACAGCATAAGGTGTATGCATATCACATTTTGTGTCTCACAGATTATGGCAACTGAGGTTGAAAAGGTAGTTTCTAAGCAGAATACCCCAGTAATGTGAACCTCCAAATGAAAAGAGAGCAGACTTCCTGGACTAGTGCAGGAACCCTGGGAGTTATCCCACCAACTGCTGAACATGGTTTGCTTGTCTGTGTTCTCCGCTACCATTACCTGCCACGTACTGGCATGCTGCCCCTGAAGCCACCAGTTCTCCACCCAGCACTGCTCTGGGATGCCCTCAGGGGCTTGTGTCCTACTCTTGGGACCAATGTTGGGCATCCTGGTACCATGCGTGATGGTTTCTGTACTAGCTTCAGACAACACGGCCAGAGAAGCCCATGAGCAACCATGTTTGTTGGCAAAAGGACGTGCAACTCGTTGCAAGCCATCACACAGCTGCTCAGGTCTCAGAACAGATTGTCCTGAAGCACTGAGGTGTTATTGTGACAGGCTGTGAGTAAATGGGATATGAAAGGCCACCTTCCCTGGGAGTTCCTGGTTTGTGGTGCGTTAATTCTTAACAGAGAGCCAGAAAAAAATCATCTTCTAATGGTTCCTCAAGAGGGTGTGGCTTTCACTCCCCCACCCCCTCAGAAGCAAAGTGAAAAGTTATAGTCTGATTAGAGCTTGCTACCCAGACCCAGCTCTCCAGAGGCCTGAGCTGAACTCAGAACTTGCAGCTGCTTCTTGCTTAAAAGTTTGCATCTGGAGGAGGTAGTTATTATGGGAGTCAAGGGGGAGAGAAGCATGGACCCAGTTGGGTTTTAGCCCAGGAAATTTAGGAGAGATCAGAAGAAGACAAACACAAGGGCCTGGGCATTCATTCCAGGGGCAGCTATCCCGCCTTGACCACAATTTCTCATGTTGGGCTAGCCTAGACAAGCCACACGTACCTGAGGTCCTCTCTGCCAGGCACTGACTTTGATGGTAAAGCCCATGTCTGCACAGAGATGGTAAAAACATTTAGAGAATCTGGTGTGGTGGTTTATGTTGGTAGTATCAGCACTGGGGAGGATGAGGCAGGAGGATCATCATTAGTTAGAGGCCAGTCTGCACTACAAAGAGAGTTCTAGGACATTCTGGGCAACTGAGTAAGACTTCTGTCTCCTTATTTTTCCCTCCCACCCCCAAAATTAAGAAATATGAATGTGCCAACTACAGAATATTTTATTGGTATATTTTCTACTTTTTTCCCCAGACAGGGTTTCTCTCTGTGTAGCCCTGGCTGTCCTGGAGCTCACTTTGTAAACCAGGCTGGCCTTGAACTCAGAGATCTGCCTGCCTCTGCATCCCGAGTGGGACTAAAGGTATGCAACCATCACTGCCAGACTTAGTTTCTACTTTTATTTTACAGGGGTGGGAGAGGTTCTTTTGTTGAGACAGGGTCTCAGTAATTAGCATAGGCTGGTTTAGAACTCTTTTTTTAGTCTAGGCTAGCCTCACACTCTTGCTTCAGCATCCTGAGGGCTGGGACTCTGAGTGTGCACCAGCAACGCTTCAAGAACATCCTCCTGGAAAGGAAATACCTTTTCTTCCATAAACACCCAGCCATACTCAGTGCTCGTCCATAAAATTATGGGAAAACTGAAATCAAAGTGATTGGTTCTTCTCTTTCTAGACCAAGCCATATGAATTTAATACCTTCTGATGCAGGCTTCTATCACTGGAGGGAGGAGTTGGTACTCACTCAATAATCAGCCACTGAACTGGGAGAGTCTGTCAATATCAAATTCAGTCTCCAGCAATTCACAGTGCAGAAGACCAAGGACACTGGATAACTGACTGAAGTTGGATCTCTTCGCCCTACGTCCTACCTGCCAGGTGCTCTCCTGCTATTGGCACAATTCTCTCTTCTACCAGAAAAGTCCAGAAAATTTAGAGGGTGATTGATTGAATCTGCCTCTCACTATCCCATGGATTTTGACCACTCATAGCCATCTGATACTATAAAGACCACCCCAGGCTCCCGAGTCCTCCCTCTCTGGTCAAACACCTATCTAGATGTTAGCTGCATCTTTGGCATGTCAGACCTATGAGACCAAATGCATACCACCAACATAGCCCCTGCTTTCTGCCAAGAGAGACATACATTGACTAGGGTAATCAATCATATCTGACAGTTACACTTAACAGGTCCTCTTTTAGCTAGCGTGGTGGGTGCTGATGCTTCATCCAGACAATCAGACTCAGTTCCAGCTACAAGACTTCACTGGTTCCTTGCATCACCCAGGAGCCTTCTGCCCAGACCTAGACCCAGTGACTATAGGAGCAGTATTACCTTACACTCCTCATCCAGCAGGTCCAGGATACCCAGCTTTGCTTCTATGAGGTCTATACATGGTTGGTTATCATAAAAGTCAATCAAGGTCCATGGGATCTGCTCCTTCATGTATTCTTCTTGTTCCAACTTGAACACATGCTAAGACAAGAAGCAAAGGCCATGGTGAGTGTACCATAGACATACCTGAGAGTTACTTCCCCTAAGCTTGAGTTCAATTCTGTTTTAGAGGTTGGCAGCTAAGTGCCACAGGAGGTCTGGACACTAACTCACAGTCATGAGTGGAAATGGCATAGCTCAGCTAGGTAACTTCCCATTCCTGTCCAATCCCAGTCTTGGGATAGCAGAATCCTACATGGGTTGCTGGACTCCAGACAACTAAAGGAGCTTTGCATCTGGCCTTCAGTTCCCTAGATACCCTGAAAGCCCAGGCTCAGAGAGAAATGGGTCAAAGTCAAGGGATACTTATTTGCTTCTTGGGAGCATCGCCAAGAAGCAAAGGAAAGGGAAGGGTGGCATAGAATCAATCACACCAATCCCAGAAGTGGCCTGGGTGTCACTCCAGGGGGACAGTGAGGTCTGGACCACAGCATACATTGAGCCTACCGAATTGAACTGTTGCTGGAGCTTTTCATTGGCATAGTTGATACAAAACTGCTCGAAGCTGTTAATCTCGAAGGTCTCAAACCTGCAGAAGGAAAGAGGTGAAGCCACAGGTAAGATACAGCGCCCAGGAAGTACTCGCTGGGATGGAATACGGCTGCCTCCTCCCTCCTTGTGCAAGCACCGAGTTGCCATGTTCTGCCCTGTGCACAGACTTCTGTTGTGGATATCAATGCTGGGGAGTCTTGGAAAATTAGAAACAGAGGCATTAAGTGCCTTCTTTTCAACTGATAAAGAACTGAGAGTAGGAAATTACAGGGAGGACAGACAGACGACATGAGGGTCAGCCATGATTCTGTGCACACTGGCAGGTCTTTTCTTGGTGATTTTTAAAGAAAATCAAACTCTTATTTTTGCCTCCTGTTTTTGTTGGTTAACTTTCCAATCTAAAACCATCACCATGCTATTCTTCAAAGGTACCAGTCTTAGGATTTTATGGGTCTGTGAGCTGAGACTTGGGAATTGCAGGGGCTCCTAGATTGGGGACAGAGAAGGAACAGACAGGTCAGATGCTACTTTTCAAACCTAGGGCATATTTATCCAATTTTCAGAAACTCAGGAGCTGACACATGGATGCATCAACTCACTAATCCCCAGTGAAGGACATTGGGTTCTTTCTCTATCATATGCTGCTATCAGTATTGTGACAATTTTATATATCTCTTCAACCTCATGACTCTTTCCCTAAGGGTATTATCC
This sequence comes from Rhabdomys pumilio, assembly GCA_030674055.1. Classification (NCBI taxonomy): domain Eukaryota; kingdom Metazoa; phylum Chordata; class Mammalia; order Rodentia; family Muridae; genus Rhabdomys; species Rhabdomys pumilio. Next base: position 14,339,430 of record JANHMN010000013.1, read on the forward strand.
TAGGAGAATTACGATGTCAAAAAGCTTCCTTTTTTGATGTGTAGGTGTTGTATGTGATGTGCATGTATGTGCAGGTGTTTATGGAACAACATGCATCTGTGTGATCTGTGTGTATATGGAAGAGGCTAGAGAAGGATGGGAGGCGATTTGCTAAACCTCTCTCTACCTTAGTCCATTAAGAATTCTCTCTCTGAACCTAGAGCTCGTGTTGGCCAGCAAGCTCCAACAGTCCTCCTGCTTCCACCCCTGTAATGTCACGGTTATAGTTGCTCATGTAGCCATGCCCTGTTTTTTATGAGTGCCGGGGATTTGAACTCAGGTCCTGCTGCTTGCACAGTAAACATTCTTGCCCACAGAACCATCACCCCAGTCCCCAGAGCACTGTTTCATAAAAGGCAGAAGCAGACACACCACCAGAAAGGTACAAGTAAATTTGCTACTTCTCTACCTGTGCCTTGCCATGAATGAGTGAGTCTCATTCTAACACCAGTCAATAGTGTTATTTTGTTACATAATTTCTACTGGGTTGAGCTCATCTATACCAGCATATTTCACTATTTTGATACAATTTTACAAATGTCATATTTAATATATCACAGAGATCCAGATAAACAACATTTTTTCAGAAAGAAATTTTTTTTAATACGTTAAGACTTCTAGTGTTTTATTTAGGCCAGTCTACTTCCTCCCCACACCTCACTAGGAGTATCATCATAGTCTGCTGTTAAAAAATTGTTTGGTATGATTTGAAGCCCACTCCACAAGATGGAACTCATGCCTTGTACCATCAATCGGGCCGCTGTCTAGGTCACAAGACCCAGGAGAAAACCCAACACTACTGACTCAGCTAAATAGCCATAGTAATAAACAAACTGTCTCCTCAAGGTCTTATCTTTATACACATGGATTAGTAAATCTCTCAGTCCCCGGTACAGAAGGTTCTTTTTGCAGCCATCAGTAGTGGCATACACCTGACCAACACGCACAAAACAAAAACGCTCTGGAATTCCCAGCTCTAGCTGGGACAGCTACAACACATGCTGTACCCACCAGGACTCAGGGATCCATCTCAGAAGAGACTGTGGGAAGACTGTAAGAGCCAAAGTGTTGGGCAGCCTTTGCCGCACAGGACAGTGCCACTGCACATGCGAGCTCACAGAGCTGAGCCTGCACAGAACCTGTGCAGCAGTGGCTCTCAGCCGTCCTGATGCTGGGACCCTTTAGTACAGTTCCTCGTGTTGTGGTGACTCCCAACCATAAGAGTATATCCACTGCTACTTTATAAGTGTATTTATGCTACTCTTATAGTTGAAATATCTGTGTTTTCTGATGATCTTTGGCAGCCCCTGTGAAAGGGTTATTTGACCTCTGTGGCGGTTTGAATACGTTTATTACTCAGACTCATGTGTTTGAAGGCTCACTCATAAGCAATGGCACTATTAGGAGGTGTGGTCTTATTGGAGGAAGTGTGGCCTTGTTGGAGGGAGTGTGTCACTGTGTAGGTGGGCTTTGAGGATTCCTAGGTTCAGGCTCTCTGCCCAGGGTGGCTGCCTCTGGATCAATATGTAGAACTCTCAGCTCCTTCTCCAGCACCATGTCTGCCTGCATACTGCCACACCTCCTGCCATGATAATGAACCGAATCTCTGAAACTGCAAGCCAGTCCTAATTAAGTATTTTCTAAGAGTTGCCGTGGTCACGGTGTCCCTTCATAGCAATGAACCCCAAACTGATACAGCCCTCAAATGGGTCATAACCCACAGGTTGAGAACCGCTGCTGTACAGGCTCATACAGGCCCAAGCCAACACAAAGGGGGAGGGGCTTATGAAGTTCCACCCCTAGCCAAGAAGTTATTGCGACCAGTTGCTGGTAGGAGACAGAAAGTCAGTTTTCTTTAGAGATGTGAGCCCCGAGAGGCTATCATGCTCCAATAAACCCTGCACCCATGCGCATACAGGTGGAGTCAGTGAGGCTGGGAAAGAGAAGAGGTGGGGGAGTGGGTTAGGAACTGGAGGGAAGCAAAAGGGGGTGGAGATGGATAGTGATCTTGATGTATTATATTTATGCATGAGATTCTCAAAAAATTTTCTTTTCTTTTTGAATTTCTGTTTACTTGGTGGGAAAATGTCTTTGATAATCAACAGAGTTCAACATGTCTCCTCTGAATCATTTATACCCTGTGAATTGTCTAGGAAGCTCTGTAACTTTGTTGGGTTTTAAGTTCCCCAAATGGACTTATAAGACACGTTTATACTTCGGAATGCCAATACTTCAGTGTTCAACACATGCATTCCATGATGTGACTGGAGAATGGGCTCAGGGAGGGAAGTTTACAGAGAAGGGGGCAGGGAAGGGGCTTGGTGCAGCAGAGAGGAGGTGCAGGGACACCTACTGAGGGAAGGGGAGGAGAGGGGAGGGAAAGAAGGGAAAGGAAGGAAAGGATGAAGAGGGGAAAGGAGAGGAGGGGAAGGGAGAAGAGGAGGAGGGTAAGGGAGAGGAGGAAAGGGGAAGGGAGAGGAGGGTAAGGGAGGGGAGAATAAAGGAGAAGAGGGCAAGGGAGGGGAGGAAGAAGGATGAAGGAGGGGAGGAGAGAGGAAGAGGCAGGGAGGAGGAGAAGAGGAGGAGGAGGGAGAAGAGAATTGATGCAGCAGAAAGAAGAGGCCCAGCCTACAGGGCTTGTAAACTATACTATTTAAGGTTTGGATTTTTCCAGGGCCGGTGGGGGACTCTGGAGGGCTCAAATGAAGAAATGACTCAGATGTGACCCCTAGATTGCAGGAAAACAGGCAAGACACCCTTAGGGCCTGATGTATATTGTTGGCACATTACAGAAATATTCCCAAACACCAAGGGATGCTGGAATGAGAGGACAGCAAGTGACCCACAGGATGCTCAGGGGAAGCTACAGTTGGAGGGAGCACTGCAGGGGGAGCACTGCAGGGGTGGTGCAGAAGGTATATATAATATATATATATATATATTATATATATATCAGGTACAATGATACACGTGTGTGTGTGTGTGTGTGTGTGTGTGTGTGTGTATTTGTGCATGCACGAGTAGATATATTAATGAGACAATTTTACAAAATTAGAAAAACAAGACTCATACAACCAGATAGAAGCTGAGTCGGATCACCACACAGGTAGCAATGTAAGTTCCAACAGCTTTGCCTCACATGACTAGGGCCCATTGGTACCCAGAGCAGCACTGCATCCGGTGGCAAGGTGGAATCAGAAGGGAGGTGGAGACTTTACACATCAAGCTCAAAGACTGCAATGGCTGCACTCATCAGCGCTGTACTTGTTAATGTTTCTATGGCTGCGATGAAACACCATGACCAAGAAGCAAGTTGGGGAGAAAAGGGTTTATTCACTTTCACATCGCTGTTCATCATCAAGGAAGTCAGGACAGAACTCAAACAGGAACCTGGAGGCAGGAACTGATGCAGAGGCCATGAGAGAGTGTTGCTTACTGGCTCGCTCTCCATGGCTTGCTCAGCCTGCTTTCTTATAGAACCCAGGACCACCAGCTCAGTGGTGTCCCCACCCAAAATGGGCTGGGCTCTTCTGAGTCAATCACTAATTAAAAAATAAATAAAAAGCTCCACAGGCTTGCCTACATCCCAATCTTATGGAGGCATTTTCTTAACTGAGTCTCTCTCCTCTCAGATGACTCTTGCTTGTGCCAAGTTGACCTAATCAAGTACAAGCACCTAGTGGACACTGAGGTCAAGGACTCTGTGGGTTTTCCTTTAAGGCTTATAACAACCAGGAATGAGGGGCTCTCATTAATTTCCTCTATATCTGAGGAAACCCAGATATGAGGAAATTAACTAAACTACCCAAAGCCAGAGAGTTATAAGACCAGAGTATTTGAACACAGAGAATCTTCTAGTCAAAATCTTAATTCTGAGGGAGGCAAAAGTTTGATTTAGAAGCAAGAGGAGATTACTTGGAAAGGCTGTGAACAGACTATGTTTGGAGGGAGGAGTATCTGAGGCCTGGAGTGTGGGAGAGGAAGAGGAACTACCAATAGGGAGAAGCTGGAGACACAGGCTTCATCTGGCCTTCTCTGTCACTGGAAGCTACCCCGCCCTCCAACCCCCACATTCCCACTTCTAAATATGGACAACTGAATTTTCTGTCATTGCAAGCCCTTCCCTAAGCACTACTTTCAGGAAGGGATGGCAGTCCTGTCCCTGGTGAGGGATGGAGACACAGTGGTGGGGGAGATAGCCCCCTGTGTGGAGGAATTACCCTAAGTAGATTCATCAGATCCCTAACAGGCCCAGAGCAGTGTTCAAAAAGCCTCAGGGTCTCCCCCAACTCCCACCAAGGTCTAAGACATGGAAAAGTGAGAAATCACCTTCAGATCAAAGGAATCGATTGCCATGTTAAAGTACAACCTTTAGCCATGCCCACGTGGGAAAAAAATGACTCTGAGTTAATAAAACTCTGAGTTAATAAAAAGATCAAAGATTCAAATGCTACGATGAATCACAGCCCCAGTAGAACACAGACCAGGCAACAGCTATTACCCCATAAAATGGCCTCCTAGTCCAGACAGCGCTTCTGTAGACCAAGTTACATTACTTAGAAGCTCAATCCGCCCCACTTCCAGCTACAGTGATAGTTGATGACAGTCCAAGCCTAGAAGAAATTTAATTAACATAACCTACAAGGAAGATTAAAGAGTCAGTCCAGCAACTGGCCAGATAATGGGCACGGGGTGTTCTGTCAGAGCCGTTCCTGGCTGAGTCCTACAGACCGAAGATTTAAATATCTCTCACTTGTCATTTTTTAAAGGTTTACATTGGTAGCACTCCACAGAGAACATTCTCATTAATTTGAGATGGCAGAAATTAGCTCCTAATTTCCCTGTTTCTAAGATATTATCTGGTAACAATTCCTCTGCCATCCAGCATAATTACTGTAATGCTGGAGATGAATGAGAAGCTTGGCTGACTGGGAAGACGAGTAAGACACCTGACCTCAGAAACACACAGCCAAGGAGACAGGAAAATGCTTCCTTTCCAAATTATATCTGTAGTGATTCTGTCCATCAACAGAAATGACTCTTAAAAATAAATACACTCTCAATCCACAGCATTAAAATGCCACAAGGAAATATATGCACGTCTATTAAGAGGGAACAGGTTCTATCCTGAGAAGGTTTTGGCCAGAATTCAAAGGTACACACACACACACACACACAGAACAAGGCTGACACAAGGCATGTGTCCTCCTGGTGTCGCAATGACCACCTGCTGTTTCCTGTTAATATGTGATTTGAATACATCTTCAATTTGCTTCTTACTGGACCCAATTTCAGGGAGAAGGGAGAGCCACAAGTGTCTCTAAAACAGTGAAGGCCCCTGTAGGATGAAACCATAATGACGGGGACATGCCTTGGCTCTGAGTTATTTACCTCTATGAACAACCTGCCCACAGAGACCCAGCAGAGTGGTTGTGGCACCTGAAGGCTGGGCAACAGCATCTTACCTTTAAACATAGAGTCATCCTGCATGGATGCCAGAGATATGAGCCAATACCTTTTTCTAGGTCTTTCCCCTCCTGAAGCTATGAACTCTCAAGAGCACCCTAGAGTCTGCTAGAGAAGCTGACATACTTATCTGCCTGCTATTCACTACCAGTCTGCTCATAAGACTTTCAATGGCAGGGCTTCCACAACTGCTCCTGTCCACAAGCTTGTCCTTTAGAGAGAACCCAGTTCGAGGCACTGCTGGAAGGAAAGCAGTCTGCCAATACCTGGATTCCCAGGTCCTTTTAGCACCTTATTTCCATGGGGATCAGAAGATGCCCACTCTCAGGAACTATGCCAAATCTACCAAATCTACCAAACTTATAAGAACTGCAAATAAAGAGCAAGCCATGATCCGTCTGCACCAATGACTACCAGAAAGTTGTCTAGAGGCTATTGTAGAACATGAGAACCAACAGCTGTTGAAATAGCTCAGTTGGGAGAGCATTAGACTGAAGATCTAAAGGTCCCTGGTTCAATCCTGGGTTTTGGCAGTTCGTACTTTTAACAACAACAACAAAAAAAACCAAAAAGAAAAAAAAAGAAAAGAAAAAAGAACATGAGAACCTTTCACGGGAGTATTAACTTTATCTGCTCTAGGCTTTTAGAGGTGATGCCACAGTGTTAGGGAGGGCTGGGAATAGACAGAGGTAAAAGTGGGTCCTCATCTGAGCATCTAATTATGAGGGGGGATATTCTGAAGGACTACTAGAGGGGGGATATTCTGAAGGACTACTAGATTTGCCTAACCCATGGCTCACATGTGGCTAAGGACAGGCATGAATACATCTCCTAATGCAAAATCGTAAACTTTCCTAAAACACTGCTCTGTGACTTTTGTGTATGTGTTCTTGTGTGGGTACATGTGTATGGGAGTGAACAGATACATATATGCTCGTGCATGCAGAGGTCAGAGGTCAACGCAGTGGTCTTCTTCAATCACTTTCCTACCTTACTTTTGAGACAGTTTCTCTATCACTGAATATAAAACTCAACGATTCTGCTAATCTATTTGGCCAATGAGCCCAAGGGTTCTCACATCTCTGCCTCCTCAGCATGCCCAGCTTTTTTTTTTAGACATGGATTCAAGAATCCAAAATTAGGTTCTCATGCAAGGATGTCATGCACTTTTCCAGTGGAGCTCTCTCCATGATTTCTTTGGTGACTTGATTGCACAGTTCTTGAGCATGGACTTTGCAGATAATAGCACTGTTTTACAATGTCAGGGAGGCGGCCACTCCTGCATGAGTCTAGAAGCCTGAACTCGGCATTAGAGTACCCCGAGATGTAATGCTCTCCTCAGATGCCAGGACAGTACAAGATCAACAGAACGGAGCCATGTGACCCGGGAGGTCTAACTTGCTATGCTTGCTCTAAAGTTGACAACGTCCTGTGACCTTGTGGGTCACCAGGAACTGGGTTGCTGTCCACAGGGCAAAGGTAAATCCACCACAGTTTATTACTCTTAGTTCTCTACAACACCTGTTTACAAAGGCCAGGGGAGGCTGGGCAGTCTTCTCTCTGAGTAACTATACTGGAACTGTACAGACATCAGGCTCAGAGAGTGGAGTCAAAGCAAAACAAACCAAGGACACAAGGATTTTCTTTCACTAGAAAAATAAAGGCAAGGGAGCCACATGACAGAACAGAGTCTCTACAGAATAGACACAGTATGTGTAACTCAGCTCCACTGAGGTGGTTCACGTTCAAGGATACACTAAATTCCTGAAACCCAACAACAAAAGCAAACATTAAAGGATCCTGGGTTGTATGGTGAAACCCAACAAATGCTGTCATTCATCCCGGTTCTGGTACGCATGTGATCAGACACTTCAGGTTCCCCCTGCCTTGACTTCCCCACCACGATAGATTTGGCTTCAAACTGTGAGCTAAGATAAACACTTTCTCTCTTGGTTGGTTTTGTCAGAGTATTTTATCATAGCAACAGAGAGAGAGAAAAAAAAAAAAAACCACAAGATAGCAAATCCCATGCCCTTCTTCCTGAAGTTTCAATCTGCCTTCTGCTCATCCCAGCCTCTCCTGCAGTGCTCTCAGAGTGACAGGTTTGTCTCCTGCATCCTGCACTGTCCTCTGCACAAATGCTAGAGCCAAATCTTGGCATGCTGAAAGCCGAGGTCAAAGATGAAAACAACCACGGTAATAATGAGTATTTCTCCAAATTGAGCCATTTATTTCTTGATGCCTCAAGGAAGGAAGAGGAGTAAAAGATTAGCTCTGTGACTAACAAAGTCAATAGAGGCAAATGCTGGCTAATCAACAAGAAAGGAAATGCCAGCCTAAAGCTGCCAGGCTGTCCTCTATCAATATCCAGCCCTGCCTGGTAGGGACATCCCACAGGGAGCTTCACAGGTCCTTAGTTAGAACAGCCTGGCTTGGCATAAGTGCTCTGGGTACTATTTGGAGAGCAGACAAGGGAGCTAAAGAAAGAGAAGCCGGTCTTATACTTAGGCGCTGGGTGTCTGGAACTGTACTGTTCAGAGGCCTGCAGAGAGGCTGGTGGGTAGCAGGCCACCACAGTCTTTAAGGGAGCCACAGTCTTCTCTACTCTACAAGATACCCGTGAGTCAGTGCATGTGGAATACAGATGTGGAATACAGATGTGCTGTAGGCTCCTGGGGTGCTTGCTTATATCCTGAGTAAGTGCTTATTTCAGGGTGGGACTCTGTGAAACAGTCACATTTAGAGATAAAAATGAAGCAGCCCATTCATAGTTCAGAACTCTTCTCAGTTCTAAGTCTATGCTGAGATTTAAGGCTGGCCTTCAGGGTCACATTTGAAGGAAGGCCTGAAGACAGTAGGTTATAATCACTGACCAAATTCTCTTAACCCTATGTGTCTTAGTCATTTTTAAGTTATTGTAATAAAATACCTCAACAAAAGCAACATAGGAAAAAAAGGGTTTTGGCTCGTAGTTGGAGGTCACCGTCAATCACTGGAAGGAAATCACAGCACCTGGAGCCTGGGCGGGCAGTCACACTGCAGCTTGCAATGAAGCACAGATCAATAAATACACGTGCTCAACTCACGTTTTCCATTTTAATACACGCTGGAACTCTAGCCCAGGGAGTGACACCAGCCACAGCGAACAGGTCTTCTCACCTGAAGTCGGATTACCTGAAAATACTCAAGGTAGTGTGTGCGCGCGCGAATACGCGTGTGCACGTGTGTGTTGGGGGATGTGTGAATAAGGAAGAACCAGTCATCTATAGTCGGACAGTAAGTTCTCTAAAGGATGCAGTGTTCTCAAGGTGCTACAGCAGAGCTGAGCAGAGCAGGTGTCCTGCTGACCACAGGGGGAGAGGCCTGCCCCAGGAGCCACAACAGGAAGCATTTTCTTCATCAAGCAAATGTCTTCTTTTTACATTTAAATTTTTTTGTATTTATGCAAGTTTATGTATATGAGCGCTTTGGCTGATTGCATAGCTGATATCCAGAGAGCTCAGAAGACATTGGACCAGCAGCAAGCTGAGTTACAGATATGTAAACAACCTACAGGTTCTGGGAACTGAACCCAGGTCCTCTGCAAAGCAGCATGTGCTCTTAATTACCGAGTTATCTCTCTGACTCGCACATGTTGGGGTTTTTCTCCTGATTATTCTCCTGTCTCCACTGCTGCAATGTTTGCCTCTCCTCCTTACTTTCCGTATTTCGTCTTCTTCCATCCAGTTCATACCGCCTTCAGCAGAAACCTTTTCCTGGCTGTATAAACATGCATGGCCTCTGGTTTTAATCTCAGGCATCACCAAGTATCTAAACCTGAGATGGACCCTTCTACAGTTTCTAAGGCTTTTTGCATTACTTACCTTGTGCACAGACTTAACTCTTCAGCATGCTCCTGAGGTCTGTGTGGTCCCAGAAATACAATTTAGCTCTTTTCTTATGCCCCACGCAACATGGTCCCACAGGAAAGCACCGCTGAGCCAAGGCATCAGAGGGAAGTGAGAGAGCCTGTCTGCACGGGAAGTGGCTGCTTTGAAGGGGATTCTCCTTTATGCTACCCTCAGGGGGTTCCAGCGGGTCCAGCCCAGCAAGCTGTGCTTCATTAGAGTGTCCCTGTTCTTGAAGTGCTGCAATCCATGGGTTTGGCTTTCTATTTTAAGATGGAAGCAGTACTTCTAGGAGAACGGAATCTAATCTTAGCTTACAGAGGTCAACACAGTTAAGAGAAGAGCAAGAGGCATACAGCCCTCTCCACATAACTTCATGTGAGTCTAGACGGGTCTGAGATAATAGTGCTAGCAAGACTGGCTCACAGCCTCTCTTGAAGCCATAGGAATAGCCAGAGAGGGGCTGTGATCTGCAGTTATTTAGTTCTTGGTGGCAGTCTGGCTAGAGAAAGCCAGTCTCCTGATATTTCGCCATGAGTATTTCCCTCCAAGCTACGTGGCCTCATCCTGAAGAGATCAGTCATAAATAAAAGCCCGTCAGTTCCCTCTAGATTCCAAAAGGAAGAGAATCTACATAAATGCTAACATGTAGCACTCGGTCTATGCAAAACTGGGCAAAACTGATATAAAAGCAATCGCCTCAATTGAGGACAGTGAGATCAAGAGGATGATTGAGACAGAACCTAGCAGATACAAAAACTGACGGAGGCTCCCAGAATGAGGATGGACAGCCCATTTCCTTCTCAGGGTCTGTTTCCTAGTAGTAAAAATGGATGCCTAATCTGACCCTGGTGATATACAGTTATAATCTCTATAACTGGGAAGCTGAGGCAGGAAGATTTCAAGTTTGAAGCCAGTCTAGGCCACATAGTAGGACTGTATTTTAGGAAAAACAATGCTTGTGATAGGGACAGGGCTATCAGTGTTTTGACAGGGCACATTCTCCCTTGGAAACTGTCACCTTTACTGTAAAACACTTGGTGTGTCTGGTTTGGGGCTTGGGGTCAACACCCCCAACAGCCCCTACAGGTCACTAATTCTCCTGGTTGGAACCACTGGGAATCCACTGAGTCTATTGCTGGTTCCCCAAAGCCAACAGGAGCATACTCACGACCATCAGGTAGAGTGAACTCTAGGGGTGCAGGCCTACCCGTAGATATCCAGGACCCCAATGAAGGAGTGCTGCTTAAGGGAGGCGTGCAGGGCCTTGTTGATGTGCTCCACAATCCAGGAGAACAGCTGGGCATAGATGTGCTTGGCCAGGGCATCGCGCGCATTGACCACTTGCTGCAGGGACATGGTCTTCACGTAGGTCTCTGAGGTGGTGACCAACTTCCGATGACACAGCCAGTGCTCCATCTGGCTGTACTCTATTCCCAGCAGGCGGCAGAAGTTGCTCAAGTGTTCATCCTGGGGCTGAGGAAAGGAAGACAGGGTCAGGAGCGGGATGGGAGACAGGCTCCTGTGCACATTCTCCATCCTATCAGAGGCCAAGTGCCTCCAGGTACCTGTGAAACCCCATCTCCACCCTACCAGCTTAGCCCCCACACTGCACATCGGGGAAATGTAGAGACTGAGCGGTGTTGCTTAAACTGATTCTCACACCTGCCAATGGCATTACAAAGACTTAACAAGGTAAAGCACTGTGCCCTCTGCTTGTGCCCCTTCCTGACCTGCCAGGTAACTGGTAGGAGGGGACAGCACAGATAAGGGGACAGCCAATGAACTGACAGCTTAGGAATGCAGAGTCAGGAGCCAGAAAGTAGCAGGTGCGAGCTGAGCACGCAGTGTGCATCTGCAGAGGGCACAGGCACCACTCATGGAACTCAGCAGACAGTTCTAGGCCTCCCACTCAAAGCCCTTCACATAAAAGCTGTAGGTCTGCCTGGCACGCAGCTATCTCCTGTCCCCAGGCTTTAGTTCCCTTTCTGTAATAGGGACCTGAGTAGTGACTGTCTTATAGGTAGGCAGGACATGGGCAGTATCCTGGTGTTTTACACTCTAGTTCTCTAAGTTGACTTCAGTGGGTGTGTTCAGATGTGCCGGTAAGAAACAAGCTCAGTGGACAGCGTCTCTCAGCAATGGTAACATGCAAACAGACTCCACCGCATACCTACCGGCTTCCCAGCTAGCACTGAGGGCCTCCTTTGGGGCCTGACTTGTACTTACCAGTCATACCACCTGGCTTTTGAACTATTAGAAAACTAAAAGTCCCCACAGGGATATAACTGACTTCATTAAACCATCCAAGTGTCTTGGAAAACCCCTGCTGCCCATTTTGGAAACCCCACAGAAAACTTCTCATCCCTGTGGTTCTCCACACCCTCATCTTGTAAGTGGCTAAGCAAGCTTATTAACTCTGAGACTTGAAGAGAATCTGTTAGATTCAGAACATGATTTCCTAATGGCTCTAGATTGCTTATGGGTCTCAGTTTCTGATGAGGCTGCCTGGAGCACTGAAATGAGGGCTTATTAATAAGATAATTAACATAGACAATGTTATAACTCCCCCTTCACATCATGTCCGCAGGCCATTTGCCCCTCTCAACATGTAGCTGTCCAGCCAAGGCAAACGTTAATATAAAATAGAATGTTAGAAAAGAATGCCCCTCCCCCAAATTTCAAGAATAGTGTGTTCCCCAAACGTGGGAAGGGATACAGCCTGGAGAGACCACTAACCAGGGTTAAACCAGGCTCAGCACAGCTGAGCTCATAAACACCAAATGACAGGCAGGTTAAAGGACATTCCCAGACTCATCTCTGGGGTCAGGCTTCTGCTTGGCAGCTGTCATTCTGGTCTGTCCCACATTACTCAGACTCGGAAAATCAGGCTGAGGAAAGCTCCCTGACCACCCAAGCCAGGCCACTTGAGTTGCTGGCCTTGGTTTGTGGAGATCCGTCCTTCCCTCTCACTAAGCAGTTAACTGGTGTCATGGCTACTTCTGACCACAGGTTTATCTGCAGCCACCCTACCCGGGCCTGCTCGAATATAACATTGCCGTTCAGGGTAGAGTTTGGAGCCTGCTTGGCAGGCAATAAGTTCATAGGTGGCGAGTACCCAATTTGTTCATCTGACCTATTTTTAGGGATTCCTTAATTGCTAGGCACACACTACAGATGGATCCCCTGACATTTGAGAGGTTTGCTTCAGCAAACATGGGCCTGCTCCCACATGTCCTCCTCTTTTCTCTTTACCCTTCCTTTTCCTGCTCCTCCTCCCCTCCTCTCTCTTGCTAGAGTATGGCAGAGACTGAACCACAGTTAGGGAGCTAACTCTCTAACAGCCACCAGGGAACAGGTTTCTAGACACTACAGCGGGACTTCTGTGCTCCCGCCCACTTCTTCTGACTGTTGATTAAAGGTACTAACAGAAACTGATTGAACGCCATGCAATTATATTTAAGCATAATTAGATGGTGATAAATCCATTAAAACAGTCAGCATTACAGACAGCAGCTTAGTTTTATGGGCCTGCATTGCCAAATTCAAGGGGAAAAATGGCCTCTGGTGTTCAACTAATTGGACAGTGTTTCATCTCTGAGGTAACCCTGGCAATCACGGAACACATTCCCATGACTTAATTAAAAGTGAAACTCCAGAGCAGAGGACACACGGCTTGTAAGTAGACAGCAAACCCACCAATGGACCTGAGGAGAGCATGAGGAGTCTTCTGGAAGTGGTTCTCAGAGCAGACTTCTCTAGAGCTCACACTTGGGCTGAGTGCTGTGTTCAGGACCTACTGGGTCACTGGCAGGTGTGTGGTGTGTGTGCGTGTGCGCGTGCGCGTGCGTGTGTGTTGGGGAGGGGGTGGCCCAGGTCTTTTGGTAAAAAAAATTCAGCTGATTCAGTGAGAGGAAATGGTAGAGGACAGAACTAGCCTGTGCCTGTCCTTGGCAGGGTCATTAAGACCCTTTTAAGAGAGAGATTCTTCTCTGTGGGCTTTATTTGGGTTTACTTGGGCCTTATTAGGTGTTGCTCTGTATAGGAAGAGGCATGTTCTTAAGGTCCATTCTGGCCCCATCAACCAGAATGGTACTGGTTTAAAACTTATCATCAGCTCTGAGGGAAGGCCTTCATGGAGGGCCCTGTTCTCCCTTCACTCACAGGGGTAGAAGGGGACATGGACTGAGGGAGCTGAGGGAACGTCTCTAAAGTTACATCCCTGAGAAGTGATGGGGTCAGGATTTGAACCCTGGCAACCCTGATGCTGTTATCACTCCCACAGCCTAGACCTTCAACCCTGCGAACAAGCCTCCCACCTCAGGCCATCTCAGCTGTCACCTGTATCCTCTGTCCTGATGGTCCCATCTTTGTGCAGACCTCGCAAACACATAGTACCACAGTATATCAAACAGAACACAATAGATGTGGCCCTACAGTTTAGTGGTGCTGGTGGGAACAGGCACTGATAACGATGATTCCCACCGCATTCCCCCCCACCCTGACCTGAACGCCCAGGAGTGGACTATCAGTGACACTGTACCTACAAGCCCAAGGCTAGACTTTCTATAAAAGTGGCTGTGGTCCTCCGGCATGGTGCTCAGAGCTTTCCTCCCTCACTGATACCCACTAAGCTCTGTCTCATCCACACTGGCCCCCATTTTTATTACCACTGAAGCCTAGACAACCTCAATGAATCACCCAGCTATTCATTCTAGAGTGCCTACTGGGCCCTGCACACTGCAAAGGTGACTAAGAACACAGACTTACTGCCCTCTCAGTTTGGAAGAGGAGGAGAAGGAGGAGGAGAGAAAGAGAGAGAAAGAGAGAGAGAGAGAGAGAGAGAGAGAGAGAGAGAGAGAGAATCACACAAGGAATGCAAAAGTCACTGTGTTAAGAGTTGAGAGACCGGCCGGGCAGTGGTGGCGCACACCTTTAATCCCAGCACTTGGGAGGCAGAGGCAGGCGGATTTCTGAATTCGAGGCCAGCCTAGTCTACAGAGTGAGTTCCAGGACAGCCAGGGCTATACAGAGAAATCCTGACTCAAAAAAAAAAAAAAAAAAAAAAAACCAAAACAACAACAACAAAAAAGACTTGAGAGAGCAAGAGAGGAATCTGTATAAGAATCCATGGCAAAGAGGCTTAGTGTGCTGTGGAGCCCAAACCTTGACCTCTAGCAATGCTCACACCAAAAGAACCCAATGAAAGCTCCATGACCAGGAATGGGACTCTGAGACCATTGGCGAGATCTCTCTCTCTCTCTCTCTCTCTCTCTCTCTCTCTCTCTCTTCCTCTCTCCCACTCTTCCTCCTTCTCTTCCTCTTACAAACTGAGAGGGCAGTAAGTCTGTGTTCTTAGTAACCTTTGCAGTGTGCATGGCCCAGTAGGCACACCCACATCTAAATTCTCCAGTGATATCTGTGTCCTTTCCCTAGAATCTGGTTATTTAAATTCCACATCCCGAGAAATAAGAATCACACTTAGGGCTTCCTTCGAGGCTAGTCACAGATAGGCACAGAAGTGAAACCATGGCAGATGTACTTATTCAAGGCCAGAGTGGAGTTTTACCTCTGGTCAACAGCACTGAGTTTCAGAGAGGACATAGATAGAAACTGCTGTCTGTCCTACCAACATGAGCTCTCTCCAGCATACTCCATTCCACACAGCCTCCTGTCTACCACATGTCAACTGTGACTCTAGGCTCAGGGGAAAGGACCTTTATGAGCCTTTAAGGACCTGTCAGAGCTGGAAGGACCTGGACTGAGAGGCCTCACTTAATATTCTGCCTTGTACAGGGAAAAGGTCAGTCAGTGCTGTCCTGTCCTGGCTGCCCAGTTAGAATGCAAGCTCTTTAGAAGCAATTGCCAACTATGGTGCCCAACCCTCCGTTTGCTTGCTGCAAAGACTTCAGCCTGGAGCCCACGTGGTATTCAATAGATTGATAACATGTCATAGAATTCTATGTACCTCAGAGTACTTGGAAAAATAAACCCATCAGACAAATTTATTGACTGGCCACTAAATCCCTGGCCCCAGTGATAGAAACTTGAAGGCAGCCAATTTGAAATGAATTGGTTCTTTAAAAAAAAATTATCAGCGAGAAAACAGAAGTCATTACTGCTTAGAATAAATAACCCAGGGGTGCCCTCTAAGTACAGAGGCGAATGCCCATGGTATCAGGCTGGAGGATCCGAGTTGTCTGTGCACATTTTATCTCTGGTGCCACTTACTGGTATGCTGCAGGAATCCCCATCCCGCTCGGCCTGAATCTCCACACTTCCAAGGTGCAAGATAGAAGCAATTATCTTAAAGATGCTTATTTGATGGGACTCTCGCACTCCTGAAGGGGAAAAAATAACATGAATGACACTCGGCATCTGTGCTATGATAGAAAGGACTTTTTACCCTTTTCAAGGACTTTAAAAATTGTTTGATTTTTCCTTCCTGGATTAGGGTTAATGACTCCTAAAACCAGCCAGACCAAGTAATTACCACTCAAAGTAGCATCTCAGTGTCAAAGAGGCTCCTGGATTGAAGGGGAAATATCCTTACTGATTGTCTGGCTCACACCAGATGGGTCATGTTGTGATTTGAGCATCTCTAAGGGCACAGAGGGGCAGCGGTACGATTGACTCATTTTGGACTTCATTTCAACCAGAGACTTTATGGATGTTTTTATGAGTTTAATAAGGATGGCCATTTATCTGTAGTTGTTCCCCCCCCCCCCCAAACCTAATATCCGGCAAACATCTGTGGCACAGACACACGGCCAACAGGGGAAAAGAAAGAAGAACCTTCCACCACACCCCTGGGATTACTGTTCTAGGCACTGGCTGGCCAGCTGGCTTATGGCTGGTGCCAGCTGAGTGTAGCTTTCGTCTTCTATGCATGCCCCAACACCGACAGAAACACACACAGCCCAGAAACACTATGGCAACAGACTTGATCGTCAACTTTGCTATCTGCCTGCAACTTAGATTTAGTGTGAAGGCATTAGTTCTTTCTGCGTTTCAAAAGATCTCAAACTTATTAGCAAAGCTAACATACGATGAACGTTAGTAAAGTTGCCTTCCATTGAGGAAAGGGCAGCAGTTCCTCAGATTTCCCCTCAGCCACATCTACTTATCCTTTACTGGAGCTACAGCAGCCAGCGCACCTGCATATAAAAGGGAGGCAAAGCCAGCGCTTGCTAGGATTAAAAATTACCCCAGGCAACTCCTAAAGTGGACAGCCCAAGCATGAGCTCAGTGAGCCCTCTGTTATCACCAGGGACCCTCAACAAGCCATGTTGCACTATGGGAAGCAGAAGCCAAACACCGCATGAAAAGCAACTACAAAGAGTAAGTGACCCAACATGACAGTCAGAGCCTTAAACCCAAGGCTGAGGAGAACCATGAAGAGAAAATGGAAAGACTGCAGCAGCCAGAGAAGCAGGGTGCCTGCTCTCAGACATGACAGGGAATCTCACTGCACTGTGAATCTCAGTCACGTGGTACCCTAAAGGAGACCTGCACAGTGACCACAGTAGCTGGCATGCCGGTGAGGATGGACTATGTCACCAGGTCCTGTGCTTAGATGACTGGCTACAGCTAGCCTATAGTTCCTAAGGGAGGGAAGAACAGTTTCTTCAGAGAGGAGCTTCCTGCTACGTTACCTAATCCCAGTGGTCAGTCCAACAATGTGCAAACAAGCAACATTGGCTGGTCTGAATACATACACACACACACACACATATATCACATATATATATACACACACATATATATATTACATATATATTACATATATATAGTACATAGTACATCTATATATACAGTACACATATATAATACACACATATAGTACATATATAGCATGTATGTGTGTATATATATATAGAAATATATATATATATATATATATATATATATATATATATCCTATATAACACAAATAATTAAATAAGAGACCATAAATTTGAAAATGAGTTTTGTGGGGGCAGAACACAGGATGTGCTCCCAGGGAACAGAAAGAGTAGAAATGATGTCAATACAGAAGTGATTCAAGAAATTAAACATTTTTAAAATCACCAATTAAACCTAAGGAATAAAAGAAGGGCCAACAGCCCATGGCCACAACTCACAGGGTGTTTGCATAAACCCATAACAATAGCCACGCCCACTTGTTCTATCGGAAGCTATCGGCAGGCTACTGCAGCAGAGGTGAGCAGAAACAACAGAAACTAATAAACTCTTTACTATCTTGTATTTTATACGAGATGATATATTTACAACCTTGGTAACTATGAAAGAGGACATTTATTAAAGAGTAGTGAAGCAAAGTCTTACTAGAGAATTCCATAAAAATGTGATCTACTCTGAGCATTCAAGTATTTATCTCAGCGCCTGGGAGGCATCTGCCCACTCCTATCACTCCTGCCCATTGCTCACAGTAGCCCAGAACAGGCAGCAGCCCTGCGGTGGGTGCATCTCCTGTTGGCAGGCTGGGCAGGACATATCCTGCTCACCAGCAGGCATCCTCCTAAGTCTCTGACCATGGAGAGCAATAGGGTGTGTGATGCTGGGGGTGGGGGTGGGGTGGAGAACAAGACTTGCACACATCAAAATATTCTCTGTCATTCTCTCCCTCAGTGAACTGCTCTGTGCTGACTCACAGGGCATCAGGGTTCTGAACAGAGGTTCCCTCAGTGATGCAAAGTCAGCAGAAAGGTGGTCCCCATCCTGGTTCTGCTCCCTCCTAGGCATCACCAGTCACCTGGGGGCCCAACAACTTCCTTGCTAAGCACATATTAGGCCTATGGACCAACCACACTCAGTGCAAGCACAGGGTGCTGGTCCTTACCCTTGGGCACACTTCCCTCTCCTCCTGGACAGGTCTGAAGTTCACCTACAACTCTGGTTCCTCTACCCATCAGTCCCTGCGATGTTTGGCCCCTTGCACTAGCCATAGCAGTGCTTCCTTTGCCTCTGTGACGCCTGCCCTCAGTCTATGTTAGCCTTTTCTACAGCCAATCACTCTCTGCTGCCCTGGTTATCATGGTACTGTCTTCAGGCTGGAATAACCTGAGCGTTTTCTGCTCCTGATAACTCACAGGTGCAAATGACGAACTTATGCCTCAGCTATGCAGGGATGTGACCGTAGCACACAAGCCCTTTAGCTCCTCCCCATAGAGATGAGGGTGTGTCCAGTTTGTTCACTAATTTGGACACTGACAGAACTTGGCTTATACCACAGATCTGAACAGATGCTGTTCTGAGCAACCTGGCAGAGAAGCCAAATGTTTCATCTCTGTCCCAGAAGGGGTGGGGAAGATGTAGTGGCCATCTGAGTCACTTTCTGAGGTTCAGACTGCCTTACGCTTCCCTTTCCCTGGCTACAGACCCCAGGATTGACCATTTTACCTTCCCAATCAAGAAAGATTTAGCTTTCATCTCATGAACCTGGGGGTGCTTACCCCCCAAACAGGCTGGGGATAGGAACAATTCTCCCCAGCCCTACTGAGCCTCTCTGCTACTGAAGGTCACAGAGAAAGAACCCCCTGCTTTGAGGATTGCAACACTCATGGCTAGCACACCAGCATTACATGTGCCACAGGGCTCTGGACCCGGGGGTCTGCTTCAGCTCAGATCCTGTGGCTAGTGCACAGGTGGTCTGGCTAAGTGAGAGGGTCTTCATGGGGGTACATACTGCCTCTGAACTCAGACCACAGTATACACAAAGACATGGATTCGCTGGGCTTTTCTTTATGTGTTTCAACAGCTAAGCAAGTGACAGGACAATTTGCAGTACCTGGCTTAAAAGTTTATTTCTAAGAAAGTTCCAAATTCTGAACTTTAGGCCTGTGAACTGAGAGAGATGAGGGTGTAATGAGACACTCATCAAGGCTCAGAGGACTTAGCAGGTAAGCCCTAAGACCTCACCTTGCTCTTCCCTACTCCGCCCCACCCCCCGCCCATGGGACCCCTGTACAGGCTACTCTCATTCAGAAGTTCCTTACCAAGGAGTGTAAGGGCTTGTCTAGTCTTCTCAAAGTCGTCTGCATCATTCACACCCTC
>JANHMN010000013.1:14358887-14441210 GCA_030674055.1 Rhabdomys pumilio
GCTAGGAGATACACATTTGATACTAAGTATCTGTCTATGCTAGGAGACTCAAAACCTCCTGTAACTCCAACCTATGAGAACCAGAAGCCTCTGGCCTCAGTGGGCACTGGCACTCATGTACACATATCTACACACACAAACACGCGATGTTTAAAGAATATCTTTGGGACATACAAAATGTGAGGACAGCCAGCTAGTGGCACGGCATGCTCCGAGTGTATGGAGCTTGGTTTCTATGGGATGCCAAGACTGGACATGCGCTGTTCTCCTCTTTCTCCGAAACCTCCCCACTGAATTCTTTTCCTGAGACCTGGACATGCAGATTGAATACATATCAGGTAACCACACTCCATAGCAACTGCAAGCCTTTCAACATCATGCCCTTTGATTTATCTCCCAAGAACATCTCTGGTCCATTTCCTTTCCCCCTGCTGACTACCATTGCTGTGGGTCTGACCTTCAGCAAGTGTTGTCTAGGGGAATGTTGCAAAAGATTCTAAACCTGTCTTTGTATTTTGCTCACATTCTCCCAAACCCAGCCTGCAATGCTGCTAGCTTCAGCCACATCCCTCTGCTGCACAAAGTCCTTCAACAGTCTCATGGCCCTCAAGGCAAGGGCTCAAGTCCAAGGCCTTTGTGATATGACCACTCCCACTCTTTTAGATCCTTGTTCCTTTTCTGTCTCTGCGATCTACACAGTCACCTCACAGCTCCACCTCAGCCTTTCCCTTTGTCATGCTGTCAACAGCCCCTATGCACCTCTCCTTTCCCATCTTTACCCACATCCTGGTACTCTGATGTAACATTGACGTTCCAGGCCACAGTGAATTTAGCCAATAATTCTGGAAATTGCTATGGGTCTGACTTAAATACAGCCAGGCCCAGCTGGAAAGTATCAGAGATCAGAGATTAAGTTCACGTTGACAATACAGCCACAACTATCATAGGCTAGACCAATACTTGATCAGGAATAGAGGGGAAGGTATAGACCATCCACTGTGTGCTAAGAAAGGTTTCCTGGAGGATTAACACACTTAGATGAATGGGGGCCGAGATTCTTGAACTGGAAGAGAAAGGAATTGACCCATTCAGAGGTTCAACAGAGGTAAAAATTATGACTTATGCTCAAAACGTATTTAGCACTTTCATAGCTAATTACTCCATGAACTGAGCGTGTTGAGCAAGAATAGATCCCAAAGATTAATTAAAGCAACTCCTCTTCTGACACTGCCCTTTCAGAGCAGCTTATGTCTGCCTCCCCATTGCTGCCAAAGATGCCTTACTACATGGGCTCCCACTTCTCAGCATGTAAACTGAGGACTCCAGATGCTAAGGGGTTGCACAGGCTTACCACAGATGACCAGGATGGGAAGCCCACTACTTGAACATTCCACTGAAGAGATGATTGATCTTTAGCATCCCACGACTTTGATTTAAAAAAAAAAAAAAAAACTCATCACTGAATGTCAGCCAAGACAGCAGAGTCACTGGAGACTAAAGGGGGACATCTGGCTTCCACATCGGAGGGAAATCATTTACAGCATCTTCAAAAGATTCTTCACTGTCGACAGCTAGGGCCCCACTGCCTGCTGTTCTGAGTCTGATAGACACCCCTACCTTTCTGCATTTCCAAAGTCTTAGGCTGAGGCTCCTCGCTGCAGATGCCACCTGCCAAAGCATCTGACTGCCATCAACAAGGTCATCTCTGTCCCCTCTGCGTCTACTTGCCCCAGTCACTAGTTAGCACACAACAGACCCTGTTAGTAAGAGACAGGCAAGCAGCACACAGTTAGTCCTCCCCTGTGCCTGGCTGGCTGCAGCTCAGTTTCCTCCAGTCAGGTCCATGAAGCCAGTACTCTCCTTCCTACCCATGACACCTTCTCTCATCATGCAGCTATGACCCTCTCTCCTCCTTGCACCTCCCTCCAAGAATTTCTAAGTAGAAGTGTACGCCACAACGCCTATTAACTGGTTCACCAGACAGACACCAGTCCCAGCAGCCAACAGATCACAGAGAGGCCATTATTCTGTGATTGGAACACCAAACATCAAGGTCAACACCTCAGAGCGTGGGCCTTACCTGGAGAAAGAGGTTGTACTCTGACTTGTGCAAGGCCACAGTAACTCATATAAAACTCTATCAATGAGGCTGGAGAGATGGCTCAGTGGTTAAGAGCACTGACTGCTCTCCCAGAGGCTCCGAGTTCAATTCCCAGCAACCACATGGTGGCTCACAACCATCTGTAATGGGATCGGATGCCCTTCTCTGTTGTCTCTGAAGACAGTGACAGTGTACTCATATACATAAAATAAATAAATCTTTTAACACAACCATGAGAGTGAATGGAAAGGGATGGGAACTTGACCAGTGCTTATTCCAGAACAAAGTCTTCACAGGACTTTGTGAATTTCCCATGATTGTAGGGGGAGGAGTTGATACTAAAGGTCTGGTTTCCTAATTGGTTCTTGATTTTGTTAATAAAGTAGATGAGAGTCAACTGCTGGGCAAAAGGAAAAAGGTGGGATTTCGGGGTCCCAGGAGGAAGGGAAGGGGTGCAGAGAAAGAGGCGGCTTTTGGCAGGTTTATTAACAGGAGGCACGTTATAACCATGTAAGATCTTGGGTGGCTGGAAAAGGTGGCCTTTGCCACTGGTGGTTGACTAAAGTAGGTTAGGTGTGCAATCTGGCTAGTTTTAAAATGATAAAGCTGTCTAGTGTTTTTCTTTCTTGGAGGTAGGTGGGCAGGAGAGGAGACGGGGTGATAGCTGGTGGCTTGGTGAAGCTAGCTGAGAGGGACAGTGGAGTGTGACAGCAGCTCCCAGATTTCCCAGGCTGGGGATCAGTGGGGTTCAATTCTGGGCTTTGCCAGATGGAACAAAAGGAACTGGGAGAGGTTAGATGGAGGGCCTTGGCACCAGGCAAAGGAGGTAGTGTGCTTTTTAGAAATTGCACGCAACACATGACCGCTTTAAACATACAGAACAACGGGATGGAGGAAGAACATGGGTTACAAGACACACCCACGTCCTCTGCCTTCCAACAAATGTACAAGTTATGCCAGGGCACCAGACTTGCAGAGGCTTCTGTATAATGCGTTTTAGGTTATGAACAAGAGAAGGATTACAGTGTCTAGAGAGTCATTGGAGCTTCAGGCTAGCCCTTCGTTTATTTGACTTTCCCAGCTATTTATCAGGGTGATCAAGGAAACCAGAATCCAAGCTTCAGGGCTCAGAGCCAACCCACCCACAGGCCACAGGAGCCTCGCAGGAGCTCATCCTAGGCTCTTCAGTTCACTCCAAGGTGCTCTCTGAGATGTAAGAAATCGATTGAATTGGGTAACTTGCAAGGGTTCTGGCAGACGCTCAGAGAGTCTGTACCTTGCACAAACGGAAAATAAGGAAAAGACATTCTAAACCTCAATACAACTCATGTAAATGAAAAAGTTAGACAACTTTCCTATTCAAGTTCAGGACAAAGTGTCCAGCCAGATAGATCTTGTCAGTATGTGATTCTCCATAAAACAACCTTTAGAAAAACAGCTCCTGCAGGTTGACCATGAAAATCCTGCCCCCCGGGTTCCAAGTAAACTGACTTTTCTTAGGGGAGACTTTGCCTGAGTCTGTGCTTCTCACAACATACTACCCCTCCCTGAATACTGTAATTGACAGGATAAGTTGTGGCAGAACCCACAGCCGGGTCACACACCATTGCATCAACATGACCTGAATCATGTGATATATAAACAAATACTATAGGAAGTTATCAGGAAGGAAGCAAATCCTGCAACCACCTATGCTTTGAATAAGAATTGCCTCCAAAGGCAACTAAATATATATTTCGTTACTAGCGAGTGGCAGTATTTTAAAGGATTAGAAGGATTAGGTAGTGTGGCCTTATTGGAGGGAGTATGTCACTGGGGTTAGGCTTTGAGGTTTCAAAAATCCCATGATAAAATGATGAGCATTGTATAAATCTCTAGATCCCCTGAAAGGTACCAATTTCTCATGATGCAGACAGAAGAAACATTTTTTCTTAAAGAAAAATCTATGCATGTATTTTGTTGTATACATACATACTTGTGCAGGTGTGTGTGCATCCACAGAGGCCAGGGTCACATGGGATGACTTCATTTCTTCTCTTCCCTATTGACACAGAGCCTCTTACTGAGCCTGAGCCTCTACTTGAGTTAGGCAGACCGAGTGGCCATGAACTTCAGGGATTCACTTCTCCATTACCCAGTGCCAGCATCCCTGACATGTGTTCACACACATGGCTTTCTGGGTATTCAAATGCAGGTCCTTATGCTTGTGGGGCAAGCACTTGAATAACAGAATCATTAGTCCTGCAGCACATCTTTTAAATAGGTGACACCTGCACTACTCTGCAAATACACTTCCAGCCCTACAGCTCACTCCTTGCAGGAAACCTGGAAATAGCTAACCCTGCAGCATCACTAACCTGCAGCAAGGCTCTGATGGGACTAAGGTGCAGGACCACAGTAAAGACATAGCTGAGACAAGAATCCACAACCAAGGGCTCTGAGCAGAGCTGCTATTTGCCTGCTGAGGCAGCTGCCCTTGCAGAGGGCCCTGTGTACCTGGATGACTTACTTAGAGCGAGCTCTTTAAATTCAGGAAGGCTGGCAGCAGCACAGAGCTGGTAAAAGATATGGTAGTTCCTCTCATCATCCGCCTGGAGAGGAAAAGAAGATCAGTTTTAGGCCGTGGTTTCCAGGATCATCTCCTTGGCCATTCTGGTCCCAGGTGTTCCATTCAGGTGGCATAAGCCACCTCCCTCAGGTTTTTCCTATGTGCCCCAGACACTTGCAATTTCAACTGACATATTTTCCATTTGCTATGACAGGGTCTTTTCTTCTCCCGTGAGGACTTTTACCCCTTAGCTTTTGTGGAGGCAGACATTTCCTTTCCTTTCTACGTTAAACACCAATGCCATGTCACAAATGGTGGCTCAGTCAGCAAACGCTATCATGCTTGCTGCCTGACTGATGCTCTTCTGACCTTTATCTCCCCGTTGGAAGCTCTCTTTCTTCTCTGGGACTTGCAGCTAAATAAAGCTGAGCTTGCCCACTGTGCTGGGCCAGGCAGTCGGGAAGGTCCCTGGAGACGTTCAGTGGATGCTCATGACTAGAATGATCCTAAATTAGCTGGGAGGGGAATTGGGGAGGTGGTGTACAGAGAGTTAGGAAGCCTAGGTAGAAACAGTCACAGAAGAGGAAAGTTAAAGTCATGATGGAGTGCAGGCAGCTTGTCAGTACACCCAACAGAGCCTCGTGCCCCTCTGCCTAGTGAAGGAAGGATTCAGGGCCACCCAAACAACCTGTGAGGGAAAGGAAGCTAGTCTGAAAGGTCATGGAATATTTGTTATCCATTAGCAGGAAGTCATCACTAAGGAACGGCTCAGGAGACTCTGGGGTTCCCGAGGACAGCTGAACCCTGGGGGCAGGGAAGCCACTGTGCACAAGGAAAAGTGAGCTGCAGACTTGAATCAGGCCATCTCTATCACCACTGATTCAGGCTACCTCAGTTCAGTGATGAGAGGGCAAAGCTGATGCAGGAGAATGGTGGTTGAGGTTGCTAGTAATGCTGACCATCATCAGAAGCAGGAAGGAAGGGCTGAGGCAGAGGCCAGGGATAGCTGGGCAGGAGGAAGAGGAGGGTCGGCAGAGACCAACCAAGGACCATGATGGGGAAGAAGTGAGTGCTGTTTATACATACTGCTTCCTAGGAAAGAAAGCCAAATGTGTGTGTGTGTGTGTGTGTGTGTGTGTGTGTGTGCATGCACATATGTGTGTTTGTATGAGTATTTAGCAGATCTATCTATTTATCTATCTATCTATCTATCTATCTATCCATCCATCCACATATTTTTGACCCACCAAACAAGCAGGTTCCCTGGAAGCTGCTTCTGACATTCTCAGGTGGTAAGATTGTAAAGCTAACTGCCCTTTCTTTAGCCCTGGATCTAGTGCCAGGCAAAGCAACACTGTGTAAAAGATTCACGGAGACCTGAGGCTTAGTCTACATGAATATGTACTCTGAAAGAGAAGAAAGAGAACAAGAACATTGATTCCAGGTGAAAAAGACGGGCGTCTCTGTGAGCACAGGGAGTGGGTGGGACAATAATGGAGGTGAGGGACAAATGACCGAGTCCTGTCACTCACCTGAAAGACCACCCTGGACTTCTCCAGCAAGTAGGTCCTCATGTTGGCCCCAATGATGTGGTATTTTTTATCAAAGCCAATCTCAATGTACTTCCCAAATCGGCTGCTATTGTCATTGCGAGTGGTCTTGGCATTCCCAATGGCCTGGAAAAACAGACAATAGGAGTGTGTAAAAAGTGAGGGCAAGCTATGGGAGACAGCTCAGTGAGCAATGTGCACAGGCACCTCCCACCCACCCCAGCGGCCCACGGGCTTCTTGACTTCAAGACTTTGAGCCTGTGGCAGCATGGAATCCCTTCTTTCCTTCCATAGGCACCCACCTCTGCTATTGTGAGGACAAAGGGCTGGGTGGGAAGTTCTTCTTGGTTTACTTAAAATGAAACCAAGGCAAACTCTGATTTTCAGACCCTTTTATAATTATTGGCCACACTTAAGAGCCAGTTGTTGAGCAGAAGACTACTTAAAGCCAAGTAAGGGATATTCTCACACAACATTCCTCTCCTCCTCTTCTCCTTTCAGTCTAGAATACACGTGACAACTAACCTAGTCAGTCTGGGCCCAGAGAGTCAGAGACCCTGGCTCCAATGTTCTGGAGCCACCAAATCAGCGCTCGCTTGTCTCCACAGTCCTGAGAGAGAGTGCCGCTTGCTCTGTCTAATCTACCCCCATCCCTCATGCAGTTAAGCAGCCGAATATCCCCCTGCCCACACACAGTGGTGAATGGCACCTCCTGGAAAGGCCACCAAATGATATAACCATCCACTAGGATCAGGAAGTCACCCACACTAGTTATTTCCTACATAGCAAGGCCACATATTCAACAGTACAAATATTTTTATTTTGAGACAAGGTCTCTATGTAGCTCCAACTGGCTTGGAATTTGCTATGTAGGCCAGGCTGGCTTCCAACTTACAGCAATCATCCTGAGTTCTTGAATTAAAGTTGTGTGTCATCACATCTAGCCCATAATACTCTTTAAAATCAGTCATTCAAGAACTGGTCTCATATGATGGTTCAGTTTCTGTAAGTCACACAACTAACACACCAATAATGGATTTTTCTTATTTTAATCTCTTATTTATTCACATTTTTTTTTTTTAGGTTCTGAAAACACTTGGAAAATCCCACTGTAACTTTTTAGTGGTCTAGAAAATATGAAGTGCCAAGGAGTCGAAAGAAAGATCCAAAACCCACCCTCTAGTCCAGGCCAGCCAAGTCCAACCAAAGGTCCAAGTTCTTCTATCTGCTAGTTTCAAATCCCAGTTGGCCTCTGATGGAGCTGAAAGCACATCTCTACTGCTTTCCAGACCAGAGAGTGACTTCTAACATGCTTACACTTCATGAGGACAACTGTCACTGCTCCTGCCCTGGAGACGAG
Organism: Rhabdomys pumilio; assembly: GCA_030674055.1. Taxonomy (NCBI): domain Eukaryota; kingdom Metazoa; phylum Chordata; class Mammalia; order Rodentia; family Muridae; genus Rhabdomys; species Rhabdomys pumilio. The sequence continues at coordinate 14,366,447 of JANHMN010000013.1, forward strand.
CAAAGCGAAGCCAGTTTCTCGGTCTCTGCTGGGGAAGTGGCTCTGCCAGCACTGGTCTATCCATGCACATCTCCAGAGTTTTCAAAGTGATGTGCTATGGCCAAGCACCTTTGGTCTCTCTCTGTCCTACTGCATGGACCTGGCCCACATCACCACCATCTCTGTCCTAGATAATGCCAACTATCTCTCTATACATTTCCTATGCCTAACCTTGCACCCTGCAGTCAATATTCCTCTTGACTAACAGAAAATTCCATGACAATTGTGAACCTGATTAGATTCTTGGTCTAAATGCTTCAGTAGCTTCTACTCCCCTTTAGTTTAGAGTCTCAGCATGGCCACGTACTTGGTAGCAGTACCCTACCAGCCTTGCTGGTCATTACTTAGTACTTGGTCCCCGGTTCTAAAAACCATAACACTTCTTTTTGATTCAACAGCCCTGTTAGCTCTCCACAGTCACACAAGACTCACCTACACTGTTCCCGTTGTTGGGACTCTTCTCATAGCTCCCCATGCCTACCAGCCCTTCTTGTTCAATTCCAAACCCGAAGGCAGGCAGGTTCTTGTCTGACCCCACAGGCCAGAAGAAACCTCCTGCCATGCATCTTTCTGGGCCCTGCACACACTTCATTCCTCCGGGAAAGGATGGGTGTACAGTTACGTTGGTGGGCTTCTAAGATGCCAGCTCAAATGACTCTTAAGTTCCATGGGACAATGACAGACTGTCACACTTCAGTAAGGCAGCTCTGTTTTGAAGAGGGAAAAGCTGAGTGTACTCTATAATGTTGGCAAAAGTTATCCTTCCCCAGGTCTCTAACACCGGCTGTTTATTGTGTCAGTTAAAGTGGACAAGAACTCTGAGAGATGACCATCGCTTTCCATCTACTTACAGGGATACAGGCTTGTGAAGGTCAAATAATTTACCCAAGGTCATATGGCTAGGAAGCAGTCAAGATTTAAATTCAGGCATGCCTAGGTTCTCAAGTTTAGATTCAGACTACACAGACTGACAGTCCTGCGTGCTGTCTCCCAGGCCCCCACCACTCACACCAGAAAAGCAGCTGCCTGATGTGGGGGCAACTTTCACAGTTCTAAGGACTGAGCCAAATCAGAAGTGAAACTAGAAATAGTACCAGTCACCCAATGAAGCCTTCCTTAGCGCAGAAGGCAGGGTGGAGGGCTATGGAGGACAGACTGCAGAAGCTCCAGTCCTTATTCTACCCTCTCAAGAAAGAGGGGAGGAAAGTATCCTTCAGAAACAAACTACACTAAAAAAACAGCAAACAGTCAACTCTGGACCTGAGCTCCCATGTAGCTGCAGCTGATGGGCTGCTCTCTGCTTCCTATGTACTTCAAAGTAAAGAAGCCTGCAGCCACATGGCTCTCCTAACCTGTCAGAGCGGCCACACACTCAGGTAAAGTCTCTCTTTGTAGGTTTCCCACTAGAGAATACAAGAGTGGCAACCACCACCATCTTAGAATTCTGGTGGATTAACAGACCTGGGCATGACTGGTGGCTTCCACGCAGAGCACCAGGGAGATGGTCTGGCCCTCCTGGTGATGCACTGTAGTAGGCCCAGGGCCCAGCCTGTTACAGTGCTGTAAAAACTATGGCTACACACTCACTTCTACATTTCACCACTCTTAAAAACACACACAGACAAATGAATATGCTAAACCTGAGTCAGCAATCAGCAGAAGCCAGTTTGTGGAAGACGATAAAACACAATCTACTGTCACTGTTGCCAGCAAATGAACTTCACGGTCCAATTTACAGTTTCAACTTCGAGAAGTTCAGATGTCTTATTTGGTAAAAACAGATGCTACATCCATCGCCACAGGCCAGATGTAGTGGTGGTGGTTCATATCTTTAATCTCAGCATGTGAGAGACAGAGGCAGGAGGATCTCTGTAAGTTCAAGGTCAGCCTGGTCTACATAGCAAGTTCCAGGCCAGTCAGAGCTACAGAATGGTACCTTGGCACAAACAAACAAAAAAGCAGATAGAGCGAAACCATGGCATGTTCTTTGCTGTTCATGCATACAGAAGTGTGACATTCGAATACATTTTCCTATGTAAATTGTATAGTAGAATACAGGAATACAATGAGTCATTTTAACAATGGGTTACACAACAGGGAAGCGGACAGGAGTTGTACAGAGGCACAAGAGGGGGAGCCTGTAGCCTTTATCAGAATGGCAAAAGCTGGAAAAGAGAAAACTGCAGTGAATCCCACGGAGAGCAGAATCCTCCCAGTGGAGAAAACACAGTGTGGACAAAGGGCAACAGAGTCTAAAATAGACAACGTTGGAGCGGCTAAATGTGATGAGAACATGGATGCAGGGCATATAGGAACCAGATTCCGGTCCGAATTGGTTAAACAACTGCAGCCATTTTTAAAACAATGATGAAGACAAAATCCTAAGACTCACACTTTAGTCTTTTATAGTTTTTGCTGTTGTTGTTGTTTTTGTTTGTTTGTTTGTTTGTTTGTTTTTTCTGAGACAGGGTTTCTCTGTGTAGCCCTGGCTGTCCTGGAACTCACTCTGTAGACCAGGCTGGCCTCGAACTCAGAAATCCACCTGCCTCTGCCTCTCAAGTGCTGGGATTAAAAGTGTGCGCCACCACTGCCCGGCTTATAGTTTTTGTTCACTATAGCTCCAACCTTTCTCCTTTCAGTAGGGGAAGTATCTGTGACACTTAGGATTGTCTGTCTGGTTTCATGATCCCATAGCCTGGCCTTGGTTCTGTCCCTGCCTCCACCCTGGTCTCCTGATTAGCAATGTTCTCCTCATCAATGTTGATTTAGGAACAAATCTCTCCTAGGATGTTCACAAGCTGTCAAGAAAAATGGGGTTAGAGTGCACTAGCACCGCCAACTAATCAGACCAATCTGCCCCAGCTAATCCCAGCCCAGCCTCCAGTCTGCATAATTCAACAGTTGCCACTCAGCTTAGCCTACTGGTACTTCTGCATGCTCAGACTATGTCCAGTTCTCTGTCTCCCTGGGACGTGTCTGCAGAGGAAGCTAGGAGACGTGCCACAATAACTGATTGCTTGGGGGTGAGCCGGGGACTCTTCCCAGGGACTCTTCCCAAGGACTGAGCAGAACAGCCAGTAATCAGCTCCTCCTTACTGAGACACTGGAGTTGCCACAAGCTGACTTTATGACACATAGAAAGGCTAAATGTTTGAAAAGTTGTGCTCAACTTTGGTAGACAAAAGGTTTCCTGTTTTCTGTTGGTAACACCTGATTCCCAGTCAGGCTTCCTCCTAGTTCTGCTGCCTCCTCTCCATGACCAAATTTAAGCTTTTCCCCAAAGATAGCACTAATGGCTAACAAATTGAAGGGAAGAGTCCTGAGCACTTAAGCTGATGGTTTCCAAAGCAGCAAGTTGCATGAGGCAGAGAGTTAATGTCTGGGGCCCAAACAACGATATTTATGTATACAATCACGATTATGGAAGTTCCTATCTACGCTCCCCATTCAGGCCTGAGCAGTTAGTTAAGCATACCTCGGTCTTCTGAGGGGATGCATGTTGCTCTTATGTTTCTAGCATTCTAAAGCGTCCTTCTTACAGACCTCAGCAGCCTACTCAGGCTGTAACGAACAGTGCATACTTTCAATTATTAGTAACCACCATAACTTAAAAGAATTCCCAGGGCAGGGACTTAAATTGATAACTTCCGTATCAATGCCCAATAGAGTATCCACAATAGACAAAAGGCAGAAACAACCATATACCCATTAGGAGAGAAATGGCTAAATTGCATAAATCATGGTGAATTTATGCAATGAGGTATACAGCCATAAAAAAGAGCCAAGTATTGATAAATGCTAAAACATGGATGACCCTTGAAAACATCATGCCAAACAGTTAACCAGATACACACAAGCCAGTGTTATATGATGCCCTTCACGTGAAGTCCCCAGAGGAGTAAGAGTCAAAGACAAGAGGTTGAAATCAGTTTGCCAAGGGCCTGGGGAAGGGAAAAAGTAACTGTTTGATGGGAACAGGGTTTCTACTGGGGTAATGGGGAAATTCTGGCAGCAGATGGTAGTGGTAGACTCACAAACACTGAGTGTATTTCATGCCGCTGAATCATATACCTAAAGAAGAATGTTTTGCTGTGCTTATTCTACCCAATAAAAATTTTGAAAATGGAGGCTGGAGAGATGGCTCAGCGGTTAAGAGCACTAACTGCTCTTCCAAAGGTCCTGAGTTCAATTCCCAGCAACCACATGGTGGCTCACAACCATCAGTAATGGGATCTGATGCCCTCTTCTGGTATGTCTGAAGAGAATGATAGTGTACTCATATACATAAAAAATAAATAATTCTTAAGAAAAAATGGAAAATGCTCTTTTTGCCTTATTTAGTAACATGGTATCTTGCCTGCACTGAACTCCAAGTGTCACTAATGTTTACTTTCATCAGTCACCAAGCATCAAAGAGAATTTTCTGCTTTGCCAAAAATAACTGCTTTATCTTTAGAAGAAGGTCCACGTCTCTGAAATCTGCCTAAAAGGTAAACTGAGAGTCGATCGATGGAGAAAGCCAGTCAGGTTCAAAGAATATTCAGTGTGATCTTTAAAGCTCTGGCCTGCCAGGCGGTGGTGGCACACGCCTTTAATCCCAGCACTTGGGGGTAGAGGCAGGCAGATTTCTGAGTTCAAGGCCAGCCTGGTCTACAGAGTGAGTTCCAGGACAGCCAGGGCTACACAGAGAAACCCTGTCTCGGAAAAAAAAAAAAAGCTCTGGCCTAACTGCTTTAACACAGGCACACATGTGGTACCAAAGCCACAGGGCCCATGGATTTCTTCTGCACTGGGGCCACAGGCAGAACCCAACTTCAGAAGTCTTAGACTACATAGCTTAAATTGGATACCAGCTAAGTGTTGGACAATAGAGTTTATTATGGAAAGTCTCTTACTAATGCATGTTGTGGGTAGTAAGTTCACCCAAACTTAACATCACGGAGATGAGACTTATTCTCCAATACCTGTGAAAACACTAGAGGCAATGCATCAGGATGTGGAGTGCCATCTGGCTACAGAACCACAGGGATTCTGTCATTGTTCACACTATCAGAGGTCCCTCTTCGTCTTTATAACAGGCAGATGGTTCTGCAACAGTGTATCTGGATCGGCAACATCACTTATCACATTGGTGCTCATGAGAGATGCAGAGTACTGGTCTCTTCTAGACCTTCTGAACCTCCTGAATCAGAAATTCCAGATGTGTGTGTTTGTGTCCCTCTCTCCCTCTCTCCCTCTCTCCCTCCCTTCCCCCTCCCCCTCCCTCTCCTTCTCCCTCTCCCCCTCTCCCCCCTCCCTCTCCTTCTTCTTCTTCTTTTGTTTTGAGACAAGGTTTCTCTTTATGTACTCCTGGCTAGACTCAAACTCTGAACTCTGTGAGGCCAAACTCACAGAGTTCGAGGCCAGCCTCAACTCCGCTACCCTCCTGCCTCTGTCATCCAAGTGCTAGGATAAAGGCAAGTACCACTGGGCCCAACCAGTTCCAAAGCACCATGTAAATGAAAGTTCTTCTTGTAGCTTTTATTCTTTTGGTAAAAGCACCTTCAACTGTAGAAATCATGCTTTAATTTACATCAGAATAATGATGCTAGCTTTTGAATTCTTAGAGAACAGGCTGTCTCTTGTCACTCAGCAGAAAGGAAAGTTTTTCTGGGAAAGCAATTTTGAAGATGGAAATTTTGCTTAAATAATCGAAAACTGCCATGCCTTGAGACTCTGAATTTAACCTTGCACTGGGCAAAAGAGGGATAGAGGGACACAGAGGAGGCCATGAAGGTCCAGGAGATGTGTTGGTCCACAGCAATGGAAAGATCCACGGCTGCAATGACTTCTCTGTGTTGATGGGGTTAGGACAAGCAGCAAAACCAGATCTTATCTCAACTGGGCCAATTCTGTTTCTTTTCCAGCCAAACTCCATTCAGCTTTATCAAGGATTCTTTTCTAACAGGCAGATAAACGTTAACTTTCCAACACCCATCTTGTATAGATTATTAAATTCTGATGGCAGTTGTAAAACCCAATGAGGTCTTCATTTGATGTTCTGAGCAGGTAAAGTTCGCCGTGACGGTTCCTAGGAAGCATGTCCCTTAAACTTTTACAAAGAAGCCCTGACTTTCAAAAAAAAAAAAAATTAAATGGCAGAATTACTTATCTGATGACTCACAAACTAGAAGAAGACCCACTGCTCTTTTGAAAAGGGCAGCTTCAATAATATCACCAAAACCACAACACCCAACACACTGTGTCCAATAGGGCTCTATAATCAAGGGAGTTAAGTCTATATTAGTGGCAGAGAGGAAGGAAGATAAAAATGGGGTGGAGTTTGCCCTTACCACACAGGGCATCTGTGCCAAGCAGTTATGGGTCTCAGTGTCAGGGAACCTCTACCCTCGGAACCAACAGGACAATTCTAACACTGTCGGGGAAGATGATTTCGGTGCACATCAGTCTAGCCAGGGAGACGCTGTTAGCAATGCAGCTCTTTCCCCACAACAATGAAGTTTTCTGTGTTAACAGCATACCCAGAAAAAAAAAATATGAATCTGCTTTTCTATAAAACTTGATTAAAACCATTTCCAACTATATAGTCACTTGCACAGTTATCAAAATGCACACATACTTCCCTTGGCATCTAAAGTGCCTTCAGGCTTCTGCAGCTGATCTGTTGGACACAACCATTTCCACGAGGGCTGTTTGCACTCCTGTCAGCATCAGCTTTTCCCTTCCCCCTCTCTGCACCCTTCTCTCTCTCTTTTTTTTTTCCCAGAGCCTTTTCAGGCTTGGGCTCCAGCTATCAGGATGTTAGTTCAGCAGAGAACCCTGCAAATCTTCTCTGTGGCTTGTCAACACCTTCACATCCTCTCCTTTGGTGCTCCAGATCACCCTTCTGCAAGTGTCAGGCTGGTGTTGGTAGGATTAACACACAGAAGTTAGAGGCACATTTTTGCCTTGCTCTCTTCATAATGCTTCTATATTTTTTCTTAATTAAAAAGAGGGACTGCCCAGCCTGGAGAAAGAGTAAACTGAATATAACCTTGTTAATAAAAAGAGCATTGACTTCAAGAGTGAGTGCAATTGTTAGCTTTGATTGCCAACTTAACATGGCCTGGAGTCATTTGAATGAAAATTCTCAACTCAGGAATACCTAGATCAGATTGGTTTGTGGACATGTCTACTACAGACTGTCTTGCTTATTAATTGATGCAGGAGGGCCTAGTCCACCATGGGCAGCACCATTCCTTAGGCAAGTGGTCCTAGAACTATGTTTTAAAAAAAAAAGATAGCTAAGCATGTAGTGTGGGGGTGGGAGGCAGCATTCTTCTACGCAAAATAAAATTATTTACCATGCAAAATAAAATTAGCCCTAGCTACCTCCTGGCCAGCAAAAGGAGGAAAAACTCAAACAGTAGGACATAAAGTGAACCAGGCTATGAAGACATTTAGTCCCATTTATCAGAATAAACCCTATAAAGAGGAGAGGTAGAGACAGTGATAGAGATAGGAATAGGGATAAACAAACAATAGGTAGATAGGTAGATAGATGATAGACAGACAGACAGATAGACAGACAGACAGATCTGACTCTAAACCATTATTAGCTACAGCAAGATCTAATTTTTGGAAACAATTTTGGCCTGAACACAAGTTCTGTGAGCCTATTCAACCCAAGTTTTTGTCATAACGTCTTAGCCGATGACAGGACCCAGACAGGGTAAAGAACTAGACATGGCATGCCTTGGCTACCTCATGCCATTGCAGGTCACTGTTTCTAAAGATCTTCAGCAGAAGTGACATTGTCACAAGTGTGCTTGCTCGCATTATCACAAAGATAAAAGGATCCAACTTCAACCGATCGGCCTTTGTCTGCATGAGAACTGCCTTCTCATGCAGAGATATTTTTCAAAGTATCTACTGGTTCTGGGGACATGCTAATTTTCTGACCCATGATGGCAGCAAGAAGGGGAGGCAGCAAAGGTGCAGCAGGAGGGAGAGGCCATTACTACCCAAGGACACAGAGAGCATGAAGACATAACACAGGCCAAGGCCCTGCAGGACACGACCAGGTCAGATTATCTTTAATCTGGGGTTTCAGAGGCACCTCCACCATCTCTCTCCTGATAGAGGAAGTGTCAGTGCTGCCTAGGTGAGCTGCTTCAAAGATTCTCTTCATTATCCATGCCACACTCAACCCCCCAGAGATTCCCTGGGAAGGCTTTACCTCCATGATGGGACTGGATGCCAGGACCTTCTCTTCAATGTTGGTATCACTGGCTGAGCCACCAACTGTGGCAAAATAGCGCATGGCATACTTGGCTGACACCGTCTTCCCTGCTCCAGACTCTCCGCTGACTATGATGGACTGGTTCTTCTCATCTCTGGAAGGGAAAGAGCTCTGGTCAGTCACTGGCCATGGCAAGGCGCTACTGCCTGCCAAGGACTCTGATGCGGGCCAACCTGGTAAGAGGCATCTCTTGGGGATAAATGTGAATAACTGTAAAGCCTGCCCTCACTCATAGGCCTACATAGGCTCTGAAAATGGGAGGAAGAAGGCAAATTTGAACAGGGTTTTCAAACGGCACAGGCCCTCCCTACATCACTGAGTGGAAGTATAGTGTACCCAGCAGCTTACCCTACAAAGAGGGGCACAGTGCCTATTATCCTAAGAATATATACATCCTTTTGTCTTTGTGCCTCTGACAGGCCTACTCCATGCCTCTGAATTCCCCATAAGTTTTCTTGTAAGAACAAGGGTCTTCTCTTATGTTGAGTCTAGCTGTCGTGATGATTGTGTGAATTTGAACGGTTTTGCTTATACATATGTATTGCACAAAGGGCATGCTGCCATCCTCACTGCAACAAAGGGGACGAGAGGCTAAAGTCAAGTCAGGAAAAGAAGATACCTCACACAGGGTAAACAACTACAGTTATAGTCTTTTACAAGACAACGCAGGAACACATATATGAAATGAAAGGTGCATGCCTTTATGTCCCCCAAGGAACAGCGGTATTCAAAGCAGAGAAGAGTGACAAACATTTGGGACACAGCTGAGGGTAGAAATTGCTTAAGGTGGCAAACTTGACCATCATCCCTTTGGTTCACAAAACCACAAGAAAGGCTGACATTCTACTTCCAGTTGTCGGCCCTGACAGCAGATCCTGGTACCACATACGGACTCAGCACCAACTGGTGAACTGTAAGCAGCTTAGGGCTCAATGGATCTAATCCCCTCCTTTCCTAAATGGAGGCACGCTTAAAACTCAGGATTCCTAGTGTTGGGTCCCGTGGTTTCCTAGGCAGAGTGGGTAACAGAATAAATGAGAGGACCCCATGATGAGCTACCCTGCCTTGCTAGTTACTCTCAGCATGAGTGAAAAAACCCCACCAGCTGTCTCCAGGTCAAGGCCAATGTGGAGAAACCTGACAAGGGATGGTGATGAAAAGGACCTTGTGCTATTTGAGAGACAGACAGAAGAGACCAGCTGGAGGTGTGAGTACTGGGAAGAGTCATGTGAAAGACCTGGAGCAGGGAGTGAGCTGAACTGGATCCACAAACTAGTCCCCATGAGTACAGAACACTGAGGTCTCAGCTCACAATCACAAGCATTCAAAAAGGGACCCTGGGGGCTTTGAATGGAAAGCAGATGCATTTCAATGTACATATCTTTAAACTGGCCACCCAACCAACTATATGAAAACTTACGTAGATTTCTTCCTACTACTTGGGCAATGAAAATTTCCCACAGCTTCCTGAGATTCCCTCTTCATTCTAAGCTATTTCGCTCTTATCAGTGTCCATTTCTTTTCTCCTCGCTCCCATAACACTAAAAGGTAGCCTCCAAACGGGCTCACAGAGGTGGCTATTTCCCATTTCTTTCATTTTTTAATTATTAATTAATTAACTTATTTCCTTACTCATTTACTTATTGTGAATGTTTGTCTGGTTTTATGTATGTTTACCATGTGTGTGCCTGGTGCCAGAGAGGATCTGGAACTGGAGATCCAGATGTTTGTGAGTCACCCCATGGGTGCTGGGAACCAAATCCAGGTCTTCTGCAAGAACAACAAGTGTTCTTAGATGCTCTTAGATGCACCTCTCCAACCTCCATTTCCATCCATTTGTTGTTTGTTATTTTGCTTTACATTTTATCTGCTGGACCTCAGAGACAATGTTAGGTGTCACCTGTCACCTCTGCTCTCAATACATTTATCATCAGGTCCTTAGAGAACTGATACAAGCACATGCAATCAAGACGGCTGGGAGCATAGCCTGGCATTTCTGTATGGACTTGGGCCACCTACCTAGTGTTACCCCGAGAGCTCCCCGTGTGTAACAAGAACCAGACTGGGCAGTCTAAGACACTGGAGCGTTGCTCAGCTTTCATTCCATAATAAGAGGATGAACACAGGATGTACCGAGCCTTGGTCGTCAGCAGAGAGCCACTTGAAATGAAGAGGTACATACTATTCCATTTAACAAGGATCCAGGGGTGTAACACAGAATGAAATAGCTCTGTTGGACAGGGAACACGTCAGTGCCCCAGGCTTCCTGCCGCAGGACAGCACATCCAGGAAATTGAACAGCAAAGAGATCTGGGTAAAACATCTTCCTTGACAAAGACAAATAAGGCACAAAGCAGGGATCCTTATCACTTTCCACTCTTAGTGTCAAGGTGCCAATTACTTTGCACAACACAAAGGAGCAATGGAGACGGCTCTGAGAACAGAAGGATGCGTACAAGAGGTAAGATGCTTCAGGAGACAAGCAGCCTAGTCCAAAGGTAAGTGGCCAAGAAGGAAAAACAAAGGGGCGAGTAACACACGTGTCAAGAGTTTAAAAAAATAAAAGATTAAAGGAGTGGAATGATCCAAACCTAGTGGGATGAGGAGGCAAAGGCGTAACCAGGGGCTCATCAACACCACAGCTATCTCTCCTCGACTTTAAAAATCTTTGCATTGTCCTGGCAACAAGCCTCAGTCAATAGAGCGCTCCCTGCACAAGTGTGAGGACCCTGGTTTGTATCCTCAGTATGCGCATAAAAGGCTGATGAGTGTGCACCTGTAATCCCAGCACCGAGGAAGCAAGGACAAGAGCATCCATCCCCAAGGCTGGCTGGCCAGCAATTCTAACCAGTGGGTAAGCCTCAAAGTTAGTGAGATCTTGTCTCAAAGAAGGAGCTGGAGAACAATTTAGAAAGATAGTGTACACACACACACACAGACATACACACATACATACACATACATACATACACATACATGCATACACACATATACACACACAGACATACAAACATGCATACACACACAGACATACACACATGCACATATGCACACACACATACACCATATACATGTACACACACACATACATACACCCCATACATACATATACACACATCATACACACACATACACACATGCATATACAAACATGTACACACACATACCATACACATGAACACACACATACATGCACACACACACCATATACACATGCACACACATACATACATACACATACACCATACACACACATGCGCACACACACAGAGTTTCTGGATATGAGTCTTTTTAGTGACAACTACTGAAGTAACTGATTAATCTGGTGACTGTAAAGACAGGTTCTCCATATAGGTTCAAGTCAGATAAACCCACTTTTTAGACTCCCAAGTTCCTTTGAATAAGCCTGTGAGGTATGAACACGACTGTGTATCCACCCACAGGATGATGGGACAATACCACCTTCCACTTAGTTCTTCCTGTGTTAGCTGTACTCCTGACTCAGAACCGGAATCCAGGATACAGTCATTAAAATAGATTGAGTTTGAACTCAATTGTATTACTGGTGGGCTATCTGACTTTGCACATGGTTGTTAACTTAGCCAATCATTTCGGCGTCTCTTAAGACTGAGATCCTTGAGCCCTAAGCTGTGCTGAGTGGCTGCCTTGATTTGGCACTGAAGTCTCTAATTTATCCTTACACCCTTGTCAGATTAGCTTTCTAAATCGATGCTCTAATTACATTTTTGCTTTTTCAAAAAGTTAAATAGCTCTCAGCTCCTCATCAAATCAAGTCCAGGGTCCTCATATGGACCCCGCTACGATATATAACGCTGGTGCAATCTAAAAGAGTGTCGAGTGTGTTGAGCCCTGGGTGCTGACAGGCTCTGTAACTCGACCACGTCACAGAGAAAACTGTGCACTGCATATCTGCTGCAAGACTGTATGATGGTTCTGTGAATCGGCCACACTGACAACTTAGTCTACGTGCAGTGTGCCCACCCCGCCCCCCAGGACTCCATTTAGGGCACTCCTTTTACCTGGCGTTTCTTCAACAAAGGCCCCTGGGAGTCATCCCGACTCTCTACCCTAGGCATCTCAGAAGACGTTATTTCTCATCTCTTGAAGTCTAGCCCATTTCTTTTTGTTCGTTTTCTAATACGTTGACACATTTCATGTGACACTGGCTGCAGTCCTTGCTGCATGACATTTGTCTGCATCTTTCTCTGGCATCGTGTCTTTTCATTTCTAAATAGAAAGCTGCAATATGGGTTCCATATAAGTGCCTCAACTTTTGACATTCATTAATTCTACAACTCATATTAACAGGAGCCGTGAGTAAGAAAAGACTAGTTCCCAATTTTAGGACCTTTGGGGATGGACGTGAGGATACATGCTTAAATACAGATTTCTACACAACATCCTGCAAAAATACAGCCAATGTTGGCTCCAGCCATTCAGCCCACTTATAGAGATGACTTAGATGGTAACTTGAGTCAATCTGCTTTTCAATAAATCCCTTTCTCTTACCCCGGTAAAATTCCCTTAGAGAAGGCAAACCATGGCCAAGAAATCTAGTGCCCAGATGTTAGCTAAAGTCCAAGCTGTCTCTATGATAACATTTATTACTGCAGACAGGAAATGCCCTGAAAGGCCTCTGCCTCACACAAGAGCAGAGGATTCTGGGATATGCAACTCAGCTATACTGCAGCTTCTGGCAAAATGTCCAACACCAGCATATATATCTGTCTCTAATGCCCAAGACTGTCATATACACCTGCCTTTAATGCCTGACACTGTCATATATACCTGTCTCTAAAGTCGGATGCTGTCATATACACCCGCCTCTAACACCAGGCACTGGCACATACATCTGACTCTAATGCTCGACACCAGCATTCCATCTACTTCTAGTAACAACTCAGTCCAGGCCCCCTTTTTGGACCCACTAGGGTTAAGACTTGCTTTTAAGACTGTAATTTTGTCCTCTATGTTTCTCATTGTAGCACTTTAAGCTGAGATGAATGGTCTTCCTTGCTCATCATCCAGGTAGGTGCAGAAGATGGTGCATTGGGTTGTTTAGACATGTTCATTCAAGGTCAGCCAAGGAGCAGGTGGAGTTTGTTATCAATCACTTCCTGAAGGGTTGTTTTGTTTGGACTTCCTACAGTGTAATTTGCTACCCATGGTCTCCTGGTCACCAACATGCACACAGGAACCAAAGGAAAATCCTGCTCAAGTTATCTATGAGCTGAGAGATCTGGGGTCTGCTGTGGAGGTCTGACTCACAAGCAACCAACTTGGCTGTAACTCGGACCAGGTAACCCACCCACAGTTATGTGGCATCTCTGGCATCTCCGATTCTCCCACCTAATGCTCTGCCAACCACATCAGTTAGCATGTGTGGCACTGATCTAAGAGTTCCAGGTATTATAAATCCTTAGTGCCCCCATACCAAGACCCAGGGAGCCCAGTTAGAAATTGAAAGCCAGGACTTTCTTTATGCAGGCCACCTAGCTCTACTCAATCCCTCACACTAGAATACAGAAACCTCCATGTTGGTGAGCCTTCCCTCCCTTTAGAACCTAAATCAGCACATCCTTTACCTCCAGGACAATCTCTCTCTTCTCTGTAAACTTCAGGCCAGTCATTAAGTGCAGGCATTGGTCAGCAACTATCTAGCCTATTATTCTTGTCCTTTGCCATATCCCTGCTATGTGACTTCCCAAAACCAATGAAGCTCTACCTACCTCTTGCTGTTAACTCTTCCAGTAGCATCATTTGGCTTTTAAGGAAGAGCCACAACCCACTGAGCTCAAAGCCTAGGCCATCCAGTGCCCCTGCTCAGCCTCACTGCCCACCACTCTTCTCCCTTCTGACGAGATCCACAGCACAGCACAGCCTTGTCTTTCATCCCCTCCTGCTCCATGGCAGCCCGATGCTTCCCGAGATCAAACCAATTACCCACTTTTCATTTCAGAGCTTTTAAAGCCTGGTACTCAATCACCTCATGCCTCATAACACCTCATGTACAACTGCTTTTTAATTTAATTACTAGCCTATTTACATCATGCCCGGGTGTTTGCAAGGCCCTTAGTCATGCATTCCACAGTTAGTAGTCATAAAATCAACAGGTCTCAGTCTTTGTATCTTAAGAGAAATCAGAAGCTGAATAGGTCCAAGAAATGTGCTCCCAGTGCCTGAGCTAGAGAGAAAGAATACAAGTTTCTGTCTTTGTTCAACCTTCCCTGGTCCTTGCTGCATCTTCTTTATGACCAATCCTTTCTAGGGTAATGAAGCAGTGTTAGCAAATTTATCCCTAATACAAGGTGAAATACAAGTCAAGCATCCCAGGCACTGATTAGCTCACTGTCAACTCCTCTGCTGGAACACTGCATCATCGTGGCACTTACTAAGGTGTTAATCACTGACCTAATGCCCTAAAGCCTAAGTCTCGTGATAAAGAGTGTCAGATAAAAGGTCTTGGATGGGTCATCCAGCACCAGGACTGTGCTATGCACATAGCCTGCAGCCTTCTCGTACTCATACATAGTGCAAATGCTGAGCTCAAAGCCAGAGCCCCTTAAACTTGTTGTTCAGCTTCCTTCCTGTAAAACCAAACTGGTGATCCTGCCCTCATGGGTCACTCATGGCAGGAATGGGGCTAACCATGTGGAGCCTCAGACAGGCATAAAACTAAGTCTCTGAACTGGGATCTCTGTGAGAAGAGGAAGTGAGAGCATCATATGCTTAGGCTCCTAGTACCCAGCCTACTTGTAAATCAGGAGTGAGAGAACATCTTGTTTTGTCAGAGCAGAGAGGACACATCAGCTCTGACATGGTGTTCAGTCATTCTATTATTTTCTCTAGAGTGACAAATCATCTGTGAACCCGAGTGTCAGGAAATATTCTATTAACTCCAGGGATAATCAATCTACTCTTCCTTGCTGTCTGCTCTCTGATTACATTGTCAACACCAGCATTGATACACAGAGCATCCTCTATGGCAGCAATGGGAAACCACCATGCTAGAGAACAGGAACAAACTCTTCAATAAAACCGTGTCAGTACCATGGACAGTGGTGCTTGCTGGGAGACTATGGGAAAAGCCACAGTGAAACTTGGAAAGAATGACTATTTCAAAATGGCAACATTGTATCCTGTCCGTTTCAATAAATTCAAACACAATGAAACAACCTGAGATAGAGTATCAAGCCCATATTAATATAAAGCAATAAAAACCCGTTGAACAAAGAGGAGAGGTAACATGGGATAGACTGAGGACCAGCCTCCCCCTCCCCCATGAATGGGAACTGCCAGCTCCTTTGCTCATAGAGCAAGGGGCTGAATGATGACCCCCATGGCCTCCTGCTGACCCTTTATTCTGGGGCTCCGGACCTTAGGCAGTCACTGAGCTCTGGGGTGCATACCTTAGCATTTGTAATTATTTGCTGACCTCTAAAGCACAGTTTGAAACTAAACTTTGGGGTGATCACAGGAAACAGGAGAAACACTTTCTAGGACTTTGGACTTTATGGGTTTCTTGTTATTTGTGTCATTAGCTGGTGGTGATGATGGCACATATGTATAAGTAACTGTAGCTAATTCATTTAGTCCTGGACCTACTTCATCTTCATGGGGAAAGACATGTTAGAGCAAGATGAACTCTCCTTAGCCAGCTAGCCAGTTGAAATCTAGATCCAGGGAACTTAAGAAATTCACCTAAAAGACAAGCTCTTCCTCGCTACCACTGGCTTTCTTTGACCTGGTGATAAAATACGAGATTTTTTATTTCCTACAGACAGCCTCATCCCTCCATCTTGTAAAGTTAGGGCCTCTCTGAAGATAAATTGCGACATCACTCTCTCTTCTCCAGGTGACCGCTTAGGTAAGCTCATCTTTTCCCAGGAGTCTGCGACTTGCAAGTTACCATTCTCAGACACCACCTGCCATGACTAGCCTTAATTATCAACCTGACACAACCTAGAATTTACATGAGAGTCTCAGTGAAGGGCTGTCTATATTGGGTTGTCCTGTGGACATGTCAGTGAGGGACTGTCTTAAGTTAATTGACATAGGAAGACCCAGTCCACTGTGGGCAGCACCACTCCCTAGATAGGACATCCGGGACTATATAAGAGTGGAAAAATCAAGCTGAGTACAAGAAAGTAAATGAACACGAATGCATTTATTCTCTCCATTCTTGGATGTGATGTGATTACTTGCTTCAAGTTCTTGCCTGGATTTCCCCAACAATGATGGGCTACAATGTGGAATTGTAAGCAGAAGTAATCCCTCTTCCCCCTAAGTGTATCAGGATATTTTATCACAGCAACAGGTATGAAACTAACCCACTTCCTAACCCAGAACTGTCCCAAGAGTTACACCTGTATTATTCCTGTCTCCTGGGCAATTGGATGTGAAGACGCCCAAAGGTTCTATGTCCAGAGAGGAATTCTTCAGTTCCCCAACCTGTCTGCTCTTCTTGACTTCTCAAGACAGAAGTAACAGTCGGGATTCTTGGGAACCCTCTTTCTCTTTGCATGAAATCAGGATGGCTGTACTGCCTTGTTTTTAGAAGACAGCCTCTCAGCTCTAGTCTTTATTCTCTCTCTTTTATGCCCCATCATGGCATGAGTCATCTTTGTCAGTGCTATTCATGTCCTCAGTCCATCCTCCACTTACTGCTTCTGGGAAAATATTTCCAAAGAATCATGTGAATGTGTCCAGGCCCTCAGTGTACCTATGTTTGAGACATCTTTAGTACTGTGATGCTTCATAACCTATTCCCAGAGATTAGTCTAGGCAGAGGTGATGGGTGGGTACAAATGGTGAGAAAACACAGACAATGGCCAGGAAGAAACATAATGTCCAGAGTATTCAGAGAGCAGAAGGCAGAGCATGGCCTCTGACAACTACAAAGAAAAATAGTTTGCTTACTAGTAGGCAAATCTAAGTTGTATCCTTAGGACTGAAGTGTCCATGAGTTATGAATGCAACCTGACACACAATTGTAAACTTACTTAAAATATTTTGAGATTTCTTTTTGCAACAACAATAGGAGAAGGAGGAGGAGCAGCAACAAGCCTCAATAACTTGGTTTAGTATGAGCTTTGTAATCAACAATGTCATATCTTACAGTCCAAAGGCTAGACACACTTCTGAGAGTCTCCAACCTGGGTGTACAAGGCCAACACACTGGTCCTTACATCAGACCCGCAGAATCACAGTCTGTAGGTTGGGACCTGGAGATGGATTTTTAAATTCCACAAGAGACTCCATTTTTTTTGTGCCATGGGGTTAGTAACTACTTACCGCTAGAGCTTTGTTAAATTAGCCACTGAGTGAATAGCTCAGGCAAGTGAAACAATTCAGACACAGTGTAACTTCTTCATTGTCCATGGTAACCTGGATACATTTAACTAACAGCTTAAAACCTGGCTTGAAGAGACTAAACAGTCTGTAATTGGAAAGTAACTGCTCTTCCCAGCTGCAGGCAACAGGCGCCACTGCTTTTCTTTCTAAGCTCTTAGCACTCCCCTAGATTCCTCATTAACTGAATTTATATTGTTGAATTTCAGAGTGTGAGTGTAACCAGGTATGGTGGCACAACTAGTAACCCCAGACTCATGGACCAGAAACAGTTTCCTCAACCACTGAAATCACTGAGACCCTGAAGGCTTGTGAGGTGGGTCAGGGGGACAGGTGGCTTAGCATATGGTGGTGCTGTGGTGTCAGGGGCTAAGAAGGCCTATTCAGGACATGTGACAATGGTTAAATGGTACATAGCACAAAGAAACATTTATGAGCCACCTACTGCATGTCTAGTGCGCTGTTGGTACTCAAATATTTCATGATGGATGAATAGATACTAGGGATGAAAAAAAGAACCCTCAAATATTGCTTGGCTATGGAAAAACAGCACTAATCACACTCATTCATGCCAGCTATTTGATATCTATGACTAAATTATGCAGCGCAATGATTATGAATACCATTAAGCCTGATACACGAATGCTGCTATAGGCTTCATTCAACTGCAAAGATAAATGTTCCATCTTTTGTGTTGCCTATAGAATTTTTAGAATGCAATAGATTTCTCTCTCCAGGAACAGATGCATACACCTGCCTTGGGACCCTCACCTATGACACAGCTTTCCAGCCAAAACCCTTTGGAGTGATCTAGAAGCAGATAAAATAAAAGGTTTCAAACAAGTAAATAGCTTCTAAGGAAATGAGAGAAGAGAAACACTAAGGCTCATACTAAACAAGTACTTGAACCTCAGTTTCTCATTGACTTAACAGATCTGAGTGTGTTTTGATTAAGGGTTTGGGAACTAAAGTACCAAGAGACCCTGGAGATGGTAGTGATGGAGGATGATGGATAACTACTTTTCTTGGAGAAAAAGCAAGCTAGTGAGGCTGCTGGAACCTCTGCAAGGCCTGCAGGAATAAGTCTGGAGTCCATGTGGCTCTCATGTGCTGCTAACAGACTGCAAAGAGTGAGCACTACATCTCTCTCCCTCCAGCAGAGGCTTGGGGTAGACTGAAGTGTCTCAGGATTCTCAGAGAACACAGAACTAGGTGCTAAATGACAATGGAATGTTCTGTTCTCTTCTCTTGACATCAAGTAGCCAAGACCCCAAGAGAGGAATCATGCCCACACTGACAGTGAATTATATAGCAGCTAACTTTTTAGTCCAGGAATTCTTCTTCTCCAGTCTCAGTCACAGCTTCAACATGGCCCATGCCCCTCTCACTATGGTTACCATTAGCCTAGGAGCAACCAGTGAGAGCGACTGTGGCACAAGGAAGGATCTCATCTGACTGGTCACACCAAAGGAAGGCTCAATTTGGGTGGCTCAGTCAGACTATGGGGTAGATTCGGGTCAGGATTCCACTGTGTTCTGTGCTGTGGAGCCTCAGCAGGGACCTGCAGATCCCATGGCTCTGACTAACATCCAAGGTTGTCTATAGCAAGGTACACAGACTATGAGAACCTAGGGAATGCCATGTAGGATGTGAAGGCTTGGGAAATCCAGTGTAGACACAGAGAGGGAGACTAGAAATGGATCAGACCAGGCAAGCTTCATTCATTACCCAAGAATATTACAAGGGACTTGTGGTCCATTCTGAGTAACACAGACGGTTCAATCAAACAGCACAATTGGTGCTTGTTATTCAACCCACACTTTCTTACATCTTGCTGTGAAAATTCTCCCTTCTCTATCTCTGTCCCTTGCTCCCTCTTGAGACAAAATGCAAAGATCATCTTTGGGACACCTTATGAAAATTCTCCTTTAAAAGCGGACATTTCTCCCTCCAGGGGCCTCCTCTTACAACTGCCTCTTTTCTCACTTCTAAGTGAAAAAAAAATATTTGAGAGCCACACAAAGTTGTAGAACCCAAGCCAGACATCTTAAGTCCAGTATTCTTTTCTACCATCAGGTTAAGATCCTTCAACTACAGAGTGCATTCAACCTCTGAAGCAGCATCTCTGTGAAATGCCTGCTTCTCACTGAGATATTCAAGCAGATGCAATTAGGCTGCAGGCTTAGTTGATAATTCATGTAATGGCAGAGCTCAAAGCAGGCGCAGAAGCCACGTACATCAGTGCTATTCATCAACAGAGCTCACTTATTCACTGCTCTCTCTGGTACAATGTCCCTACACTGTGGATCCCACCCAGGTCACAAATGAATTCGATCCATAAAGTCTCTAAAGTCATTTGAGTCTGCAGAAGGCTCACTGTAATGAGCTGGAAGAGACCCAGTAATAGCAAGGAAATCAATCATTTAGGCTAGACCAAATCTCAGACATCCATCCAGCAAAACTAAAATTAGGGTTCTCCTTTCTCACCCACACAAGATCTGGATAGTGTCTGGTGGGTCCGACCTGGAACACAAAGTTGAGAAGAGCTTCCTCCATCTCTCCACTCTTCACAGCATCCCTCTCCACCCAGAGCTGTCTGATGTTTTAAGGTGACAAAGACAAGAGAATACCACACTTAGGTCAAGGGCTGAACTTCACACTAGCAGCCCCGGCAAAACCAGACAACACTAGTCAAAGTAAAACAAGATCTGCCAATACTCCGCTGGGTGGGACTGTAATCAACATCTTGCCTGTAGCCAACAGTGTTTCTGTTGATGCCTTACCTTCCTAGCCTCTCTCATGTTCCTTTTTATATAGTACATATGAGTGTCAGCATGTGCAAGTATTTGTGCACATGCACGCACACACACACACACACACACACATGCACGCGCACTCAAATGCACACATGCACACACACACACACACACACAGAGTCAGGAGTGAGGAAGAAAATAGAGTTGGGTACCACAAAGCCCGAAATTCACCATATCTATTCTACCTCATTTAAAGCCTTAATTTACCCTCAGCTAACATTCCTTCACTCTCTTTACAAAGCAAAGCTTTAGTGATTTTTTTTGGGTGGGGGGCCAAGATCCTGTTGCTACTGGCCCATCCACTGCCTAACCCAGAAGAGTATGTGACAGGGACACTCTTCACAACTTCAAGCATCAACTGCCCTTGGACAAGGCAGATGGTTTTTCTGGACTGGGCAATGAAATGTTAGTCAATTTGTCCAGTTTATTTCTTCAGATGTTTTGTGGAAAAGACTGGTAAAGGCCAGAGCACATGTGTCATGGCCTGAAGATACAAAGAGGGCCAGCAGCCTCAGCTCACAGATGAGAAATGAGTCTGCAGAATGACAGTGATTGGTAACCTATGCTGGAGAATGCAGCAGGATTACAGGGAAAATGAACAAGACCACAAGGGGAGGGGGGCCACAAAAACCCAACCAGTCACCTATCAATGACATTAATGAGGATACAACGGCCTTCCTTCAGAGGGTTTAGAGGGACATTTCCAATTTGGGTAAATTCACTCACTTATTTGAGCCTTGTTTTCCTCAATTGTAAAGCCAAGTCCTAAGAACTTCCCAGTTCCTCAATTAGGGGGTAGCATGGCAGAGGATGGGAAGGGCCAGGATTTGCAGACATTCATCTCTCAGCTGCAGCAGCAGAATCCTAGATTCTCCAGTCTCCTCAGAGCATCTTGGGAGACACAGGCGTGTGTTGCCTTTGTTCTTCATCTAACTGCATCTGAGCCAAAAGGCCTTTACAACTATTCTCTGAGGAGCCTAACAGGAGCTTTCTCCAGCACAAAGGCCCAGGGAACAGCTGTAGAAGAAAGAGAATTCATTATCCTCACACCACCACTTAAGAGGCAGCACTGGAAATTAGTGGCACTGGAACCCAAGAGGATGTATGTAGTTGATGACATATTCGGCACTTGGACACCTGAAGTGGGGGGAGGGGAGGCAGGAGAAGGGGTGGTTCTCCACCTTTTCTGTGTTGGCTGGAGGTGCTGCCAAGAATACGAGTTGACTTGTGTTTCGTCTTCTTTGGCCCTGTGAAGTGGGAAGTGTGTTTGTTTTATCTAAACACTGCCAAATACTCAGATGTGTGGGTGTGGGCAAGGGCTCAGCTGCTCCAACCATTTGGGAATTCTTCACCTTTGGGCTGAGGAGCATGGGAATACCACACCTGAACAAAGCAGGACCTTGTATTCCAATACAGAGACCATCAAGGGTCCAGTGGTTCAGAAAAGGGGGCACCCAAGAGGACCAAGGCTGAGGATAAAGGTTTTCTGAATCGACAGTCATTAAGTGTCCAAATATTGACAGTCAGAAGATTGATCTTGACAGAGAGTTAGAAGTTTATATAGAAGGAGGGGAGATCCAGAGGCAGGAATTTGCTGTACATAGAGCCAGACTTGGATGTTTGTTTCTTCCTAGAAAAGAGGCTTGGCAAAGAAAAACTGCAAATATTTATCTACCCCATGCTCTGAGGCACAGAAAGAACTCTCCTAAAACAGTCAACTTTCTTTTTTGGAGGGAGTTGGGGGCTCTTAAGTAGTAGCTCCCCGTTATTTTCATTCCCAGTACCTTAATTTTATTTAAAAAAAAAAAACAAATAACAAAGCATTGGCTCCCCAATAACCCTCTAAGAAGTGCAGTTGCCCAAGCTTCTGATTCTGTTCATCTTCTCCCTGCAGGGTCTCCCTGCCCAACCTGTGACAAGTTTAAGTTAGTAAGGGGGGAGAAGCAAAGTCCACTCCCATTCCATTCCAGTCCAGAGCAGGAGTGACAGGTCCCTAGGATATGACAGCAATGACCCCAACCCAAGCTCATCTGTCACAGGCTCTCAGAAGATCCTTTGCCCCACCCCTCAGTTACCCATCTCTTAAGATACAATCCCTTCACCTGGCTACCGGGCTACCTCAGGATCCACTGCGCACCATCTTTTTCAACCACTGCAATTCAACTGCAGACTTTCTCTTCTTTAAATGTGTGTGATTCACTCCTGTCCAAACCAGGGATTTATAGGAGACATCAGTATGACAAGGAACACAATGTCCACCCATTATTTACCGTGCATCTCATTGTCTATCATATACTAAGACTGTAACAGAGCTTAGCAATCCAGGGGAAAGATCCTGAAACCTTTCCTCAACTTCTGGTCCGTTGCGTTAACCTTCCCACACCAGCTGCAAGACCAGAGGCAGTTCTGATTTCACATCACACCAAGAAGAGAAAAAAAAAAAACTTTGTCTTCCTATTGTAATTATTTGTTTATTCATTTGCATTTTAACCCACTGAGTCTGCCCATGTCTGGACAGGCATGGGGTTACCTACCTCTCCTTGGCCAGGCTTCTAAAACTAAGTGACTCTCTGTCCTTCTATAGCCACCAACTGGCAATAGCTCCTCAGCCAGGGGTTGGGGTCTTGAGACACCCCTCCCATCCCAAACTATTTTTAAGAAGCTCTGATAGAATGGAAACCTCTAATCTTCAAGGCATTTTGACTGACAAAAAGAACAACATTTTATTATAAACATTAAGCTATAACGTGTTTACAAAACTATGGACTTCTCATAGGACTGGTTTACCTCTGACTCCTATAAAACCCACTTTACACTGAAATCTGATCAACTGCATCCTTCCCACAGCTGCAGAAGCCGCCCATCCTCTCCCTGAGGGCACTTCTGCAGTCCAGTTCTCTCCCCACTCCACCACTCTGCTCAGGACCTGAGCTGTTTCCGCTCCTTGGCCTAGGCTCTTCCGCTCCGGGTGGCTCGTTCCCATCAGCATTTACAGAGACTGAAATCTTAAAAACAGTTTCTTTTTTAAAAAAAAATTTCCCCTTCTGAGTGAGGTTTCACCAGCCTCCCTAGGGCCCTCCTTATTACTTAGCTTTTTGAGACTGTGGATTAGAGCATGGCTATCCTGCACTTTATGGCTAATATCTACTCATAAGTGAGTACATCCCAGGCATGTTTTTCTGAGTCTGGGTTCCCTCACTCAGGATGATCTTTTCTAGTTCCATCCACTTGCCTGCAAATTTCATATTTCTCTTTTTAATAGCTGAATGGTATTCCATTGTGTAAATGTACCACATTTTCTTTATCTGTTCCTCAGTTGAGGGACATCTAGGCTGTTTCCAGTTTCTAGCTATTATGAATAAAGCTGCTATGAACATACTTGATCAAGTGTCCTTGTGGTGTGACAGAGCATCTTGTGGGTGTGTGCCCAGGAGTGGTATAGCTAGACCTTGAGGTAGAACTATTCCCAGTTTTCTGAGAAACCACCAAATTGATTTTAAATTGTTTATACAAGTTTGCACTCCCACCAGCAGTGGAGGAGCATTCCCCTTGCTCCACATCCTCGCTGGCATGTGCTGTCACTTGAGTTTTTAATCTTAGCCATTCTGATGGCTATAAGATGGAACTTCAGAGTCATTCTGGAGGTGGAGGAGGAGGAAACTGGATGGGAGAGGGGGTGAGGGGGGAATGGAGATGGGGATCAGGTGTGGGAGAAGTGGGTGGGAGAGGACTGTAAGAGAGAATGAAAATTGATGGGAGTGCATCTCTGGGACAAACTGGAGACCTGGGACCTGGTATGGGGAAGGGTCCCCGGAGTCTATGTAACTAACCCTAGCTGAGACTCCTAGGAGCTGGAGATATGGAGCCTGAAATAGCCATCTCCTGTAGCCAGGAGGAACTTTCAGTGGAGGGAGGGAGATATCAACCCTCTCACAAAACCTTTGCCCCAAAATTTGCCCTGCCTATGAGAAGCAGAGGGATAGAGATGGAGTAGAGACTGACGGAATGACCAACTAACACAACGGTCCAACTTGAGACCCATCTCTTAGGAGAAAGCCAACTCCTGAAACATTAATGATACTGTGATATGCTTGCAGACAAGAACCTAGCATAACTGTCTCTGGAGAAGCTTCATTGAGCAGCTGATGGAAACAGATGTAGGGACCCACAGCCAAACATCAGGCGGAGCTCTGGGAATCTTGAGGAAGAATAGAGAATAGGATTGAGGGAAGTGGAGGAGTCAAGGATACCATAAGATGACCTACAGGGTCAACTAACCTCGTCCCATGGGGGCCCAAAGAGCATGAAGGGGCTGGACCTAGGCCCCCTACACATTTGTAGCAGATGTGTAATGTTATGTGGTCTTTATGTGGGTCCCCTAACAATTGGAACGGGAGCTGTCTCTGACTCTGTTGCCTGCTTTTGAATCCCCTTCCCCTAGCTGGACTACCTGGTGGGGCCTCAGTGGGAGAGGATGCACTTAGTCCTGCTTAGACTTGAAGTGCCAGGGTCGGTTGGTACCCATAGAGGGCTTTCCCTTCTCTAAGGAGAAGGTGAGGGTGTAATGGGGATAGGGCTTCGAGGGTGGCACTGGAAAGAGAGAAGGAAAAGGGGGCTGTGATCAGAATGTAAAGTAAATAAATAAATTAATGAAAAAGAAAACAAAACAACCAGTGGATGACATACTTATGAGTCGAACACCAGCTCAGGGACTGCGGCAGTGACCCAGGGGAAGGCAGACAAGAGACCTGAGTCACATTTCAGAAGTGAGATGTAAATGGCATTTTCCATCTTAGAGAATATGCATATTTTAATAGCTTTTGACTCAGAGATGACAGCAAAGGTAACACTTTAAACAAAGTGACAGGCCAGGAGATGGATATTTCTCCAGCAGGAGAATCTCTGGGCAGTCAACTCATATAATATAATATGAGTTGCTTGTCTATTGTGACAATTTCAAATTCCACATGGACTGATAACCCAGGGCTCTCAGTTCCCCATTCCTACCAGTCAGATACAGGGTGGACAGGGAAATGTGCAGACAAAAGAGAGCAAAGATTATATCCATCTAAAACCCAGTACTGGCCCTGTACTCCCTGTTCACATTATGGGGACATGTAGGTACATGCCAAGGGAAAAGCATCACCTGCCTTGTGACACTGTTTGAGCAGCCATCAGTTGCAAGGCGGCTACAATACACTTGATCTCCCAGGAGACTGGCTGTGCTGCTGTTGAGAAAACTTCCTACAGGAAAGAGTTAGTTAGTCAGCATGCACATGACACTTTGGAGATCTCTCTCTCTCTCTCTCTCTCTCTCTCTCTCTCTCTCTCTCTCTTTCTCTCTCACACACACACACACACACACATACATGCACACACACATGCACACACACACGTGTCATGTGTCCAGGCAAGAGCTGAAAAATGTGCAGAAATACTGGAGGGACAATGGCAGCCTGAGGTAAGAAGTCAGAGTGTGATTCCAGACCCAGTCTTTCTGCTCATGACTTAGTAACTGACCCTGACCCATCACCCCAGGGCCTCACCACTCCACAGACTATTCTTCTGCATCCTAGAGTTATAGAGAATAGCTACAAGGTAAGGGAAAGATAAAAAGTCAAACACCAAAAAAAACATGGAACTAATGTGAGAGCTACAGAAAAAGCTAACAATCACACTGCCTGCTACATACTGTCTGATGGGAGCCAACACTTACACACAGAGGCTTTACATACACTGCACTGCACTCTGCTACAGTATACTATACTACACTGTACTGTACTACACTGCACTGCACCACACCACACTATACTGCACTATGCTATACTACACTACACTGCACCACACTGCACCACACTGCACTGCACCACACTGCACTACACTGCACTACAGTATACTATACTACGTTGCACTACACTGCACTGTACTACACTGCACTGCACCACACTGCACCGCACCACACTGCACTGCACCACACTGCACCACACTGCACTACAGTATACTATACTACGTTGCACTACACTGCACTGTACTACACTGCACTGCACTATAATATACTCTGGACCCCTGGCCAACACCCATGAAGTACCATGGTGCTGTGCTCAAGCCCTGTTTGCCTCAGGGGCATCTTGAAACAGATTTTTTTCCTTTTTGCTCGACACAGAAGGCTCAGTTGATATTCACTCACAAGGTTGGAAATTTACATTCCTCTTCTATCAGAGTTTCAAATGTTGGCTGTCCTCAGGGCTAGATCTGAATGGTAACTTCCTCCCAACATTCTCCCTACTGGACACCATCAGTTCCCAAGGTTGGGTACCACCCATAGGCCAAGATCTCCCTGGACTGCACTGTATGCTCAGCTACGAGCCACCTCTCCATGTATGACTGAAATAGGACCCAGAATAGAACATGTCCCACGTAAATCCCTTCTGTTTCCTCTTTCCTCAGTAGTCTCCTCCTCCTTCCTACTACCCTGGTCTCAGCAGACAGAATTTCTACCTACCCAGTTTCCCACACCAGGAATCCAGGCCTGTCCCCAACCAGTCCACATCATGGGGGCAGGAGTTATGGCTTCCAGGTCCATAGTATCTCTGCCAAGCAGTCACATGTCTTAGGAGAGATAGGTAATTTCTCCATGGTTCTACTGCTAACTCTATAAAACGGTGATTGTGTTCTAATGTCAATTAAATAATACCCATACATCACATAGAAGAGCTGGGACATTCCCCTCATTATCATGCATATCAACAATGTGGGGAAATGTTTTTGAAGTATATTAATATGCTTTCTTCTCCCACATTTCTTTTTCTTTTGTATGACATTCTCCTTTTTCAACTCGTGGCATTAATCTGTCTCAGAAGATTAGGATTTTTATAGTAGGAAGACAAAGATGAATGAAAAGTTAACAAAGTTCAACCTTTGATGACCAAAATAAAACATTTTGGTCCCTGGTATGACTGCCTTGAAATCCTGCCAGCTGCTGTGGAGACCGGGTGTCTCAATGTCTATTAATTTCTACTTAGCGACTCTGAGCCACGTCTGCAGATTTTATAAGCATCATGGCCAGAGAGAGTTCAGAATGTGGCATGATATGGATCCCATTGGCTGAGGGGAGCAAGAAGAAAAAAGGGCAGAAACAAAACCCCATCAATTCTCAAGGCTGGGTACCATCCACAGGACAAGGACTCCCTGAATTGTACTGGGTGTTCAGCTATGAGCCACCTCTCCATGAATGATTGAAGTAAGGAATCTAGAATAGAACAAAAAGAAACAAAAGAACAATAACTTCGCATTATAGAGACTAGCTTCAAGGTAAGGGAGAAACAAGAGGTCAAAAACCAAACTATAGAGCTAATGTGAGAGTTACAAAGGAAGCTAACAATCACAGCGTGAGCTGCCTACTGTCCGATGGGCGCCAACCCTTAGACACACAGGCCTGCCCGATACATTATAGCCTGCTCTACACCCGTGGCCAATGCCCATGAAACACTGTGGTGCTATGCTCCAGCCCTGTTTGTATCAAGCAAAGAAAAAGTGTGTGTGTGGGGGGGAATCTGTTTGAAGATGTTCCTGAGGCAGAGCCTTTACCCCCACTTCTCAGATTCAGAATGGATTTAGAGAACCCCATGGGATGGGCTTAAAAAGAGAAACCTCAAGGGAAGGGTTGGATTCAGCTTTGATACCTTCTGGTCTCTGTGTGACAGCAGATTAAGACCATGGGAGGCAGTGTGTAATGAACCCATGGGATGTGCTGGGAGGTGTCAGGAGACAGAAATGGTCTCTCAAAGTTAAACAGCATCTTCCTTCTCAAGAGTAAGCATTGCTCTAGTCCTACAACTCTGCTAAGACAGCACCTCTGCTCTGTCCTATAAAAATCTATTTTGGCAATTCGCCATCAGGACAGCAAAGACTGCCATCTTTAATTCTAAGCACATCACTTCATCAGATCAACCCTCCAGCAGAAAGAGCACACAAAGCCTGGATTATAGCGAGGACACAGCAACTTAGCTATGCTGCAAGACAGTCTTTAACCATGATGGGCCCATAGCATTCTCCACAGCAGTGCTTAAGCAACCAGCACCACAGTGTGACCAGAGTCCAGAGACACAAAGGGTTATAGCAACCGTTGTAACTATCTAGTAATGCAACTCACACATATCTAGGCTCCAGGAGAATGAAACAGAGCCAAAATCTATTCTAGTCAGACTAAAGATGGAATTCTAGCTCAAGTGTGAGAGCACCGGAGTATAGGATAGTTAGAAAAAGCTGGATCATGTACCCAATGAAGTCTGTCAGAATGGTAAGCTAGCACAGGACAGATGGTAGTTGGACCAGGAAGAGTTCAGCCTGGTGGAGACAAGACTAAATGGCCATTCCCAGCTGCTTCAGAAAGAGGCAGATGCTTGGGTGGGAGTGAGAAATGGGGAGGCAGACGCCTGTTCACCTCTGAGTGCTTCCAAAGAGTGGAGTGGCAGAGTCCAGAGGGAGCTGCAAGTTTCCACCAGACTGGGTATCACACACTGCAGGATGAAAATGCTGAAGTAGAAACCTTTAGTCCCAGATGGTGTAACCTCAGAAGCCTTTCTC
Organism: Rhabdomys pumilio; assembly: GCA_030674055.1. Lineage (NCBI taxonomy): Eukaryota > Metazoa > Chordata > Mammalia > Rodentia > Muridae > Rhabdomys > Rhabdomys pumilio. The sequence goes on from JANHMN010000013.1 coordinate 14,395,541, forward strand.
TGTCAGGAAGAGACACACACTCTTCACACTCTCTGCATCACATCACACACTACAAGATAAGATATAAGAGTGCCTATAAATGTAAGAAAGTGAAATGAACTATCCTGTGGAAATGACAGCCCCACACAGATGCAAAGAAAAATCTCTGCCCAGGACTGCTGAGCTAGACTTTGTATGTGTCAGGTAATTATGATAGATCAATACGGGTAAGGACAAATGCAAGGTGCTCAGGAGCCCAGTGACCCAGTGGGGAAGCAGAACAAACCTGAGTGGGCATCGATCCTGAACAACCCAATTGAAGAGCACCCCCACACCCATGTCAGCTAAAAGCAATCAGAGAGCTGCTTAGCTCACACCTATGTCAGCAGGCCTTCAGCCGTCTCTCAGGGATGCTAGCTATTCTTAGCTGGTACAGGCCAGTAATCAGAACAGTTACTGGATTTCCTCCTTCCCCCCTCTTTGCTCCTGGGTTCAAGGCATAATCTAAAAAGAAATCCCCCATAATTCTAAATATTCTTGGTGAAGACAGTTAATTCCATTTTTAACCAAAAGAACAACATTATTGTTACACTAAATCATTGATCACGAAGCATTTTATTCTTTGGTTCTGGCAAATTAGTTTCTGTCATCTGTTGGCTGCAAGTGCTACTCCTTGGATTTCCAGCATCTCTGATCTCTAACATGGGGTGGGAGCCAGACAGACCTAAATAGTATCTGTCGATTTAAGAATGTCCCCTGAAGTTACAGAGGACACATAAACATGGACTGCCCTGTGGTCACTACACCACCTTTCTGTCTTTCCACCATTGCTCATTCACAGAAGACTCTTGCTTCTCGAGTCAGGGACACCTGGGCTATGCAGGCAACTACAGCACACTTCTTAACCTTGCCAGAAGACAGCATCTGCAGATACCCACACCCAGCCTCTGCTAGGAGGTGGCCTGGGTTTTGGTCGTTTCAAGTCTTCCCTGGGTTTTCTCTAGTACAGCTATGGCTGAGACTGACTTCAAGAGGTGGGACAGCTGCCAAAATCAGAGAATCTAACTAGTTTCCAAATTCTGAGACCTCTTTCTTTGATCAATATATGCCTTTAGATCATTACTTCACAAGGAGGTGTTAAAAGCAACCCAGCTGAGCATGAAGGCTGGGAGACAATCAAAACCATCACAGGGGGTCTGGGACCCCAGCTCTGAACATCCTGAATCACAGAAGCTAATCCATTCCAGAACTTCCCTGAACACTAGCCCAAAGACTTGCACCTTTTCAAAATCACTAATAGAGCTTTTCTAAGAATGCAGAGGTCTCGATGCCACCTGCAAGGTTCTGACAGAGAACTGCCAAGGACCTTGTTATGATCTTAATGTAGAATTGTTAAGGAATATTTAATCTGTCCCATGCAAGCCAAGCCTGGTCATGTGCTGTGGCATGACTTTTCCAAAGCATCTTCTTACCCTAAGCCCAACACTGTCATGTCTTGTTCATGCCCTGATATAATAACTGCAGAGTTACACAACAGTTAAGTGCTCCTTGACCAGGCCTAGAGAGGGGACACTAATACAGAGACAATAGCTATGTACTCTTAACTGTATCCCTTTTGAGGGGAAGAATTACACAGAGTCAAACACCTCTGTCTCACCATCTAGGAAGTACTAACAAAGACCACCCTAGGTGGCTAAGGGACAGTTCTCCCATTTGGATCATGAACACACAGATGTTACATGTGTGGTCAGAAAACTCTGACCAGTAAACTGTAGTCACCTCTCACTTTACAGAATGTACCTGTCAGTGAGGAAAACTGTAAGCACACCCATCCCCATATACATGATTTGTTTATGTTCCCATATCACTATACATTTATAAGTATACAAACGATATTTCAAAATTCATGAAGACATGAAAGAAAGTTTTAACATGTTTTCCATGCATAACTAGTGGAGTCATCCTAAAAATCTAATGTACTTAAGCAGTTTAAAGACCACTGCTCTGACTGACAACAACTGCAGTCCACTTCCTCTGGCCATGTGGACAATCATGTAATTCCTGAAGACTAAGAGATGACTGTCCCTTGGCTTCATCTTACAGATGTGCTCACCCAAAAGGTAGCATTGATCACACTCAGACAGTGCAGCAGAGATGCCCAGACACTCACAGTTTAGTATCTCACATCATTAAACTGGAATTTTCTACTGTTTCATGTATGACAACAAACACATTTAAGCATAGTACTATGCTCCCCTAGACAGATTACAGTTGGGTTTGTAGACCCAGCTCTGGTGATATATACCTATAACATCAGCACCAAGGAGGACTAGAACAAGTATAAGGCCAGCATTCGTGATACAGAGGACAGCCTGGTTTATGAAGCAAGACTAAACAAACAAAACCCCTGGAATTGTAGAAGTTACTTGTGGTTTCCAAACAGAAGCTTATGAAAAAGTCTGCTAGAACTTCACTGGACACATATAACTTACCTGGGTGGCTCTTCATTTACTGGACTCAAAGTAACATCAGATCTGAGATTGACAGACAAGGGACCCTAAGAAAGTATAGCAATTTCTTCTGAATTGGAACAATCCATTCTTCAAAGGAGCTGGTTACAACTCAAGAACTAAGCAAACTCACAAGTCTCTTGAAGTTCCTGAAATTTACAAGACTCACAAGGCCCCTTTGCTAAGGTTATATAATGGGTAATAATTGCGGGGGAGAGGAGACTCTCAGATGTGTGAGATTTTCAGGCAGCCCCATGGATGCATCTTTTGTGAGCTGTCACCCATGCTGGGGTGGGCTCTTTGGAGATTCAGCTGCCTTTGAGTCATCCCTGTTCCTGTGAGCAACCTCTCACCCACATTTCTACAAGAGCCTCAATAAGGTAGGCTTAGATGGAATCATTTATTTGGTTTGCTGTTGGTGTCTTAACTGGGGTGAGTAGATGTTTGTTCCAATCTCTCCCAGGATAAGTCATGCAATACCTACCTAATTTTGAATTCTCCTTCCAGTATCACCTCTTTTAGGACACTGCTATCACAGCATATATTACTCTGTCATCACTATCAGTATATATCACTACATATTATATATCATATATATTATGATTATATATATCATTACACATTACTATCAGTAGTATCACTCCTACCACCATGCCTCATATTCAATGAATGCCCTGTGCTTACTAACATTAAGTATGTGTACTTATCAGCCTGTTTAATTCTAAGTCTCATAAGCTACATATTGTACCTTTATTTTGTTGACAAACATGCACCAGCAACTACAGGGAAATAATTCTACAAAACTTGGTTATCATCCCACCATCCTGGACCCCTGGAAAACACACACAAACACACACACACACACACATACACACACACACACAAACACACACCCTGTCTTGGTCTGAGAAACCAGTATTATTCCTGTCCTTGGGACCCTGTACTTGGTCATCTTGTTTCGTGCATCTTCCTTTGGTACTACACTCAGGCATGTCAGCACATGGCACTTAGCTGCTCTGTCTACTGGGATACAAAGGTGAAAATATGTAGTTGAGAAAGAAAACGAGTGGTTAACATGGCGTGAAAGGCATTTCTGCGATATAAATAGGAACACCATTCCATCCTGTAAGGCTTCAGATTCTATTAGCTGTTTTCACTGAAAACCATTTCTGACACCTTGAAAACAGAAATCTTACTTACATGTCACCACCACTATTAATTTCAGAGAAGCAGAGGGTGTGACAAGCTAGACATTGACACTTAGAAAAAAGGCTATACAATGTGAATGTTATGAAATAAACTCAAGAGACCACCTCTGGGGAGCAGAGCTCAGTGCTAGGCTCAGTCACTCCACACATTTGAATTCCTTGTGCCTTTTAGGAGGCAGGCACACACACACACACACACACACACACACTCACTCACACACAGCCATGTGCATGTAGACACACACTCTTGTGCTCAACAGGACAGCTGAAGCACAAGCACATTACTAGGTGGAGCTGGGATGCGGGTTGGGTCTGTGCTGCTGCCCCCGCTTAAGACACAATGCAGAGCACACCTGACCATACTAGCAAATACACAGGCTTCAGCAGGACTTTTAAACTCTTATCTTGATCTAGCAGATTAAATGAATGGCATTTGGAGGCTAACTAGCAACTAACTAGCTGGTTCCTCTATTTATGGGAACTCATCAAGATGAACACCTTCTTGCATGTGTGGTGCCTGAGGTTGAATCCAGGGCCTTGGATATGCTAGGTGAGTGCTCTCATGGAGTGAAATGCCAAGCCCTTATTGATAAAAAACCTAAAACAGAAACACCGAATCTACACATGTACCAAGCTAAGAGAGTCACATCTGATGCAAGAATCAGAATGTAGAAAAGGGACACTCAAGGAATCACAGCAAGTTCAGAGGTGGAATATACTAGAGAATTCTGATCAGCATATTAAAAAAAAAACTCAGAAGCTCAGGAAACAAGGGCTGTTGCCTTTGTTCTTGAGGTGGTTAGAATTTACAGTCAGAGAAAGTGGGTCTGTGGTGAATTTTTATCTCAGGAAACTTTTGGGAGTAAGGGAAATGTTATGTTGGATGTGGTGATGGTTACATGAGCTGCACACACGAGTCAGCATTTGACAAACTAGACGCCCCTATGTCTAGTTGCATTACAGTCTCAATCGCTTGAGACTGGCTTAAAGTGTTTTACTGTATTGACATGGTTGAGAGGGGACTCGAGTTTACATACTACAAACTTACTGAAAAAACGACATAAAGTGATCCTCTAAAGTAAACATTGTCTTCTTTCCCAGAGAAACAGTGTAGTAATTTCATCCCACTCAGAAAACCATGTCTAGAGCCCATACGGTAAGAAAAGATGCATCAGAGACCGGTGGTTACATACTACTCAGACAGCCCTGCTGGACATGCTGTCTGGCACAGTCATGGCTGCAGGTTCTTTCCTAACTAGCTATCATGCTCCAGATAAAAGAAAGACTCTTAGTGAAGTATCTTGGAAGTATATGACGGTGATTTGGGACTCAACATTACAAAAGAGGCACCGCAAATACATCACTGTTCAAGAAGATTTATGTCGTCTTGGGGGCATGATCAGTGCATAGTGCAACACCCAGGACATGGTTTTAAAATCATCCACAATGTCAAAAAAGAAATACAGAACTGCCCTGGGTCTACCATCTGGAGGTTCTCCTGACCCATGTCCTAACACAGCTAAGAGCCACGCTTACATTGCATGGAAAGATAGAAAGGCAAACAAAACTCCATGCAAAGATCAGCATCAATCATGTCAGGGTTTCAGGTTATTGTGAAATTCAGCCGAGCTGTGCTGCGCACTTATGAAGCTCCAGGGATGTCCTCACTCACATGTAACAGCAGTCACTGGTGTGACCCATCACCTTTAACATGTAGGCCCCAAAGACCGTGATAGACAGCTGTCAATGACTCTCTAACTTCATTCGGACTCAATTGTTCCAGAGGCAGCAATAGTGCTGTCCTTCAAAGAGGACGACCACGAGCTATAGAAGGCAGGGGGCAGGGGAGTGTCCATCAACACTCAGTTCATCAGGAGAGCGACAAGATCACCAGGTTGGAAGCCTAGCTCCTCATGCATACAAGTGACTCACAGGGAAATCAAACTTATCCCTGCCTTGGACCATCAATAATGTTCTCATCCCAAGAAACGATAAAGGCTCCATTAGAAACAATTTTATGGACCAAACCACAACAAAGGAACTAATGAAGATAAAATAAATAAAGCAACATACTGTTCAACTTAGCTGATCTCAAAGCAAGCTCTGAATTTGGCTTACAGATAATTGTACCAATCCCCCTTCCCCTCAATCTCAAGTTCTACCAAATCTGCAGCTAAAAGACATACTGGCACACCCAAGTCTATTCTCAGGCACACAAGACCCTACCTCAATGACTACAAGCCTGTCGGTTCTATTATTTCTATTCCAGAGACTCACTCCTCTCCCAACAGGCTCTTATTGTGTAGAGAGGAGCCAAGGTGACATCTTTCGGTGGTCGGTAAAAAGAGAGCAGTCTTCCATGCCCACTGATACCATCATCCTGAAAAGCCCTTCTTCCTGGTTGCCACACAGGGCTATCTTTAGCTTTATACTGGAGGCACTTTCTCATACGGACACACATCTTCTCCAGGATGCTCTGGAAGGCTCTCCCATCCTCTACCAACTCTATGCACTAGGGGGACTCAAGCTAAGCAAGATGTTTGCTCTCAAGAGCCTAGTGAGGGCCTTGAACTAGACACTGTTCTCACTGAATGCAGGCTTTCCTCTTCCTGGGCTCTATCTCTAGGAAAGCAAAGCTCCCACTGGGCAAGACTGTGCATTCAGCCATTGCCAGGAGCCATGCCACAGGTGCCCACAGCTTCACTGCCCACACTTGAGTTCCCGGCAATGGCAAGTCCATCTTTCATTATCAGTCACGCCTTGGCAGTGTTGAGCAGACAGATGGGGAATGTGGGTGCTCAATTACCTTGGCTACCTGAGCAAACAGATTGGTTCGGCAGTGCTCCTATTCATTTTCGGGAAAGCAATTTAAAAAAAAAAATACAAACAGCTTTTAGGAAGAGTCAGACCCAGCCAGCTCAGAAATGTGACCACACCCACCGACGCTGGGAAATGTACCAAATCGAGCGCCCTACAAAATCTGAGTTACTTCTAAACCACTGAGGGAAAAGATCTAGCTCAAGACCCTGGTGTGGCTTGGGCACCGGAGTCTGTTCTGTTTTCACAAGCTTATGGGAACAGTCAATGAATACCTGAGGAGGTGGCGTGCTTCTTGGCTAACACAGGAGACTTTAGGAAACCCACTTGGTTTGAATTCCATCTCTACCCATCTGTTTTAGTTAGGGTTTTACTTCTGTGAACAGACACCATGACCAAGGCAACTCTTGTAAGGACAACATTTAACTGGAGTTGGCTTACAGGTTCAGAGGTTCAGCCCACTATCATCAAGGCAGGAACATGGCAGCCTCCAGGCAGGCATGGTGCAGGAGGAGCTGAGAGTTCTACATCTTCATCTGAAGGCTGCTAGCAGAATACTGACTTCCAGGCAGTTGAGATGAAGTTATTAAAGCCACGCCCACAGTAACACACCTACTCCAACAAGGTCACACGTTCTAATAGTGCCACTCCCTGGGCCAAGCATATACATCACACCATCTGATTTGAAGACACTAGAGTGTTGTCTAGAGTCCTGACCAGTGTCACAAGGGTAATGAATCTTATGTAAAACTGTGATAAACAAATACACCAACGTGTTAATTATTTTTATACATTCTTGAGCAACAATCATGTCCTGGGGTTAAGTTGAGTTTGTGTGAATTAAGAAAGAACTCTGAACCACAGTCTCCTGCTTAGTTCTGTGCTGTCTGCTCATTCTGCATGGGTCGGTAGGCAACTTACGGCAAAATGAGTTATTTCTACAAGTAACCTTCTCATGAGATTGTACTCTTATCCTTGGTAATGGCAGAGAAGGAGAACATTATGAAACAAGACCCACCAGAGAGAAGCTGTTCTCTGAGTAGCACATATATCGCATCGTGTTCTTACCAATCAACTAAAACGCCCCCATTGCTCTAGACCAGTGTTTCACAAACTGTGCTACACAGAACACGGCTCCCCTGAGGTGATCTTTGGAAACAGCTTTCTGCCTTAAATTTGTAAACCAAGCAACATAGAACCCATTGGTGGAGATTCAGAATGCATCCATAGACTCTGAGAAGCTCTGCTGTGAAGACGGTCGATTTAGGATTAGCTCCGTATCCTCACACTCTGTATCTGTCCACCTTTGCTACTCTTGCACATTTCAGTGGCCAGAGATAGCCACAGTCCTCCCTGGCTCACCTCTGCAGCTCAGAACTCTCTATGGACCATCACAAAGGTCAGACCTGCCTGTGAATTGTGCCTTGATTGCATTTGTTCATTATGGCTTTAATACAACAGATATCTCGAAGTCATTTAATCCCATGTACTCAACCTGGGCCTTCTGCACTTGTGGATTGTTTAAGTTCAACCTACCTTTAAGAGAACACTGTAGCTAACTTTACTTGCCTTAGACTGCCCATGAAATTAACATTTACAAACCCAAGTTAATACACAACTTTAATCTTAAATTATGTACCCATCTATGGTTTTAACTCAGTTTTGTTTTTTGGCATGAATGTGTGTGTGTGTGTGTGTGTGTGTGTGTGTGTGTGTATGCACATATACACATGTGTATGCTTCTGTATGTATGGTGTAATGGTAATCACTTGTTAAAAGCAGCCAACAGTTTGAAAGCAATCTTAAAACAAAACACATATCCCATACACGTTGTAAATGTGTGTTTCCAGGTTAATAATCTATGTGTAGTTTGGGGTGCTATTCTGGGTCAGGGGAGTCAGTAAAGCAGCCCCCCTTGTAAGACTCTGTTATATTTCTGTAGAGAGAGCTAGAGCGAGAGAGAGACAGAGAGAGATATGCTTAAGGACCCAAACAGAACTCCACTTTCAGGTTAAAATCTAAAATGCACTAGGAACAGCTAATCACATGCCGTTCTGATTTACAGCCACAAGCCTTGCTACCTCAACAAGTTGTCAAGGAGTCCTCGTTTTTTCAAGAGTCTATGGTGAGAGGATGTGGACTGGACAGCACTAATAAACGGTGGTGCCGTGAAATGGCTCTATTTCAGCAGTCAGGGAGTGACAAGCGCAAGGGATTACTCCATTGCTCAAAACCAGAAGTAAATCTACGCAAGCACCGGTCTCCAGGTACATGGACACGAGAAAGAGTGGAGGGAAGAGAAACCTGGGCGGCTCTGCTTCCAAGAGCTTCTCTGGTCCCAGTCTCACCATCCTGTGATCAACAGCAGTCAAGTAAAGTCGACACTCCCCTTCACGCCCTTTTCTCAGGAAGCGCTGAGTGGAGGTGCTTCTCACCTGGCCATCTGCTTGTAGGCTTCTTCTGCCACAGCAAAGATGTGGGGGTCCATGTCACCCATATTTTGGCCACTGTAGGCATAGATGACATCCTGTCCGTAGATTGGCAGCTGCTCATACGGATTGATGGCAACAAGCACAATTCCTGTGAACAGACAAGATGGCAGCCTGAAGCACCATTCTCCCGGAGTCAAGCTGACGAGGGGAGGGTGGAGTCTAACCACTCAGTTACGTAAAGAATTACCTTGAGCGTCCATGCTAGGCTCTTGTGGTGGAAAGAGTGATTAGGACACCACCCAGGCCTCAAGCTGTCCCACAAGAACAGCATGGACACACTAACTCACAAGTACTCAGCAGCTGAGTTCATGAAACAGATGCAAAGCATTGTGGGACCAGAGAGAGGAGGTTTAACTTAAAACTCCACGTAAGAATTAAAATCAGGGAAAGACATTTTTTCTTACTTATATATGAGCTATTTACACAAAAATATAAACTTGAGGACAGCATACTGTCTAATATTGACTTCACCAGTGACTGTGTACACTGGCTACTTGTCTAATCTCTGTGTCCCTCTGTTGTCTCTGAGAATAACAGACCTAGGATACTTTCAAGATGACAGCCACTGGACAGAATGAACCCCAGAGCAGTGGCCTGCACAGAAGCCTCTGTGGTTTCCTGTTAGATCACACCTCACACCTCTGCACCTATCTCTCTCCCAATGTCTGCACTGCAGTGGATTCAAACATGCTGATGTACCAAGGAGGAAATCCTGGTAGGTTTTAAACCTCTTTTATGGATAGGCAAGTTGATAGCTGAGAATGTACAAAGGAAAAAAAGAAAATTCCATCTTTAAGAAATGATAACAATATGTCTTTTTTTTCCTCTTCCATGAGATTGCATCCCAGATATCCCAAGGTCTGTGTACTAAGACATAAAAATAGATGTTTTCTAGTCATCTTGGAAAGAGAAGGGGGGACCCCAACAAGAAGAGAAGTTTCCTTATGTCATATTCCTTCCTGGTGGCCAAGAAGAAAGAGAGACACTTGCACCTCTTTCAACAGGAGTTTGGGGGTCAGGGGAGTAAAAACCCTGAGAAATTCCACTGAGGCTAGACACGTGGAGAACACTCTTAGGAGCAGCCACACATCTGGTTCTCAGAGGGTTCAACTGAACTCACATGACACGCAGCTGACATTTTTATCTCATGTCCTGAGGTCAGCTATTTCTCCAAAACACTACAGGCCCTTTCACAGAGCAGAGAGGGACACTTCATTCACAGCTACTGCAATCCTGGGTAGCACTGGCTCTGTTGACAGCTGATGGGACACTTTATCATCTGAACATCGTCTGGTCTGTACAGACAACAAGGCAATTCCAGGGGCATTCCTTGAGCTTGGAAAGCTGACGGTCATTTAGCCATTTCTGCTAAAAACAGAGGCTTTGCAACAGCTCTTTATTGGAAAGAGGTTTTCTGGAGTTTCTGATAGTTGATATTAATTCTAGTTGGGTGTTAGGGAGGGTTTTGGAAACCATTCTCTCTCAGTATTAAAACCTAGCAAAACAGTTCACCCAGGATTGCCAACTAAGAGGTCAACTCCAAAGGCCAAGTAGAATATAAAAGTGGAAGATTCCCCAGGCCTGAGTCTTCTCTGCGGTTACAGTGAAGCCAAGATCTTTAAGACCACACCCACCATAGACATCCTGCCCAGTCTGATTCCCACCAGGCCCTTGTTGTTTTCCACAGACAACTGCTAGAAGGTACGTTCTTAACACACTACCAAATAATACTCAGGGAGGGAGGGAGGGAGGGAGGGAAATAGAGAGACAGAGACACAGAAAGACAGAGACAGAGAGATAGAGAGAGAGAGATGCAGAGGGAATGAGAACCTATTTAAAATTTGGGCTATATACACAGACACAGAAATTTCAAAGAAATTAACTTCAGGCCCTTATGCTTTAAGCATTTTTATTGATTTCACACATTACTTGGACAAAGTCTTCAAGCATCACACTTGCACCTGGGCAGTGAGGACACCAGCAAGGAAAGCATTCTGTTCAAGCACAAGGGGCAAGCCAGATTCATGTGGTAAGCATGCATGCTTCCGTGATAGGGCATGCTTCCTAGCTGGGGTGCAATGGAAGGCTTTCTCTTCTACCAACTACAAGCAAGACCTAAACCAACTTCCCCAGCAGCTGAACCCATTCTTCCCTGGTGCTGCTACTATTAACACCAGGCATCCCACTGACCATAGACCTCGGCCATCTCTTATGCAAAGTTGATATGCATGAGAGCAGAGTCATGATTCTTAATGTTTGAGTTTCATAAGTGCAGTCTAAAGGTGATCAAAACACACACACACACACACACACACTGAGAGAGAGAGAGAGAGAGAGAGAGAGAGAAGCTCAGCAGGTGCCTCCACTTACCACAGTAAGTGTAGATGTGGTTGGATTCCAGGAAACGAACTTTTAAGTTATGTAGCACTGCAGGCTCATGGAGGTGGCTTAGTGCAGTAAGGTCGTTTTCTCCTACTAAGATATCTGGATTCCGCAAGAATGGCACCTGGTTACTTTGGACATCGATTGGGTATTCCAGAATCTAGTAACAAGCAAGCAGTAGACACACACAAAAAAGCACAATTATGAAGCATTTAGCCCATATTTGCTGTCTTATCTGTTTGGCTGGGATCACTATCCTAGCAAAATCCTAAGGCATAAACATAAGTAACATTCTAAAGAAAGGCAAGATGAAATCAATACTTATGATTCCCATACACACCAGGCCATGTGGAACTTTGACTACATATTACCAGCATATCAAACATGAAAGACTCATGCCAGAACCAAGGATGCACAGCCAGATTTAAGGGTGGTTGACTGTGTAATAAAGACGACTCTGGGCGTTACATTCCAGTTAGCGTGGGAGGGCTCTCCCACTAGCAGACCTTCCTAGACTGCCCTCCCTACCATAGGTGTCTCTTTTCTAGTTCTGTCTTTTTCTTTCTTTATTTTTAAAATTAAAATTTTAATTAAAAATTAAAATATTTTTATCACATTTTGTCCTCACCCAAATTCCCACCAGAACCTTCCCATCTCCCTGCTCATCCAACTACATCCTGTTCCCTCTTTAATTCTCTCAACAAACAAACAAACAAACAAAAAACCCAAAAGACTACCAAAGCAAATGAACAAAACCCCAGTTAGATTAAAAAAAATTGAAGGAAACAAAGCTCATAAAAAAAAAATTGTGGAGTCTATTTTGTGTTGGCCCACTAGCAGGCATGGGGTGTGATGAAGTGCCCAGAGACATTTGGTTGAAGCACACTGAGTTTCCCTTTACCAGTGGGTTTCAATTCTTGGTTGTTCTGCTGGGTCTTCTTTTTTCATTTATTTTTTTCTTCTTGAGACAGGGTCTTTGCATGCCTTGGCCATCCTGGAATTCACTATGTAGACTAGGCTGGCCTCGAACTCACAGAGATCCACCTGCCACTGCCTCCCAGTACTTGAATTAAAGGCATGAGCCCCAACACCTGGCCTGTTAAAAATTTCCCCAAATTTATCAATACTGCTTTCTGTCTTTAAAAGCTCTGTAGCAAACTTTCTCCATACAGTAAATTACTTGACAGTTATCATGAAGAGGACACAGACAAAAAAAATCTAGAAGGCAGAACAAGGAACTGGGGACTGCTAAAGGCCGACCTCTAGCTCGTGAAACTCTGGAGTTGGTAACTTTTAAGATCCTCAGCTTCCAAAGAGGAATGGCTGGCTTGGGCTGGGGATTTTGGAGGTTTTGGTCATGATTGCTTGGTTCCATTCCTTTATGACTGATAGCAATGCAGAAACTTACGGCAGAGAAAGAATGGTAGGGCAGAATTGCTCAGCCCAATGAAGTCAGGATACAGAGATAAAGAAGGGGGCCAGGATCTCAAGGGCACATCCCCAGAAACTAACTTCCCTTGTAACAGGCCTTCCTAAAGTTTGCACCGATCCCTAACAGTGGCCGTCAGGCACCTTGCCGGTGCACCGGATTTTGTGAGCTGCTGAGTTAGTGGTATCACTAACTGCCAGACCTCCCTCCCAAAGTGTCCATCCCATCCTGCCCTTTGATTTTCAAACTGGAAAGCTTTAAACTCAGACCAGCGTATTGACACTCCAGGACAGACACATGGACTTTCCATCATTTCCGAGAGGATTCTTCTCTCAGAAGACCTTAACAGGCAGGAAGAGACAATCACATATAAAATTTGGGGGGAAAAAAAAAATCCACAAATAAGCTAGTGGTATTGGTTACAGAAAATTGATAAGGAGTAAATTCCAAGCACAGCAGAAGAGAGGTAAGAACTGCAAACTCAGCACTCCAGGCCACAGACTCTTCAGTTTGAGGGTGTCCAGAGGGAGTGGGAGGGGAAGCCTAAGAGTAGGGATTTTTTTCCTACCATTGACAAGAAGAACTTGAATTTAACATTACTATCAGAGTCCAACATTCACAGATAATCCTGGCCCCAAAGGGATTCACTCAGTATTTGTAACCTACATCAAGACACACAGAGAATGGTCTGCCATATAGAACAAGCGTTATTGCTCTTCCATGTATTCCTACGGGGGTGAGGCCATGCATGCTTAAAGAAAGATGCTGCTTCCTTACACTGGCAGAAGGGTGGAGGATGAACAGGGCTGCAAAAAGCTTTACTCTTTGTGAAGTTATTTAAATATTCAAAATAATGAAAGTGCTAGATAGACTTAAAGCACTCTCAGTAATTGGACCTATGCAGGATTGCATCCTTTCTCCTCAGTCCTGCACACTCATGGTTAGGCTGAGATGTGTCACATCGTGGGGAGAGCATGCCACGCTCTGCCTGTCTATCTGAAGCCTCCTGCTCGAAAGCATGCACACGGGAAGCGCTTGCTAAGGCTGCTTGCCACTTTATACTGAGTTGGAACACAACAAAGTAGAAGTATACAAAGGGAGTTATCAGCCAGCAGAGGGCAGGAGTGCAACAGTTTGCAAGGGCGGTGGGGAGAGGGGGAGACAGAGAGAGAGAGAGAGAGAGAGAGAGAGAGAGACAGAGACAGACAGAGACAGAGACAGACAGAGACAGACAGAGGGAGGGAGAGAGGAAGGGAAGGAGAAAGGGAGAGAGGAAGGGAAGGAGAGAGGGAGAGAGGGAGGGAGAGAGAGAGAGCACACTTGACTTTCCTTAAGCTCTACTCTGGTCAAAGCATAGAGAGGCCACTCCCATCAATCCAAGGCTAGCATTCTCAAAATGCCCAGCATGGTCTAAAGGCAGAGAACGAGGCTAAGTATCAACACACATGCACCTTACTTGGCTCTAGGAAGAAAAAAGACAGATGACACTTTCCTTTTCTCCAGAGAAGTCACCATCTTCTCACTGCCTGCAAGACAGGACGTTAGGCTAGGTGACCTAAGCCAGTGAAAAAGGCACTAATACTGCATGATCCTACTGGTATGAAGTACTGTGTGCAGCTAGAGACAGAAGGTGGCCCTGCCGTAGGTGGTGACGGTGTTCAAGGCGGAGGTATCTCCAGTTTTGCTGTATAGAAAGGCAGCTTGGTGACAGCTGCACCAATGTCAGTGCCACTGAATTGTTCACTTAAGGATGGGTCACATGGCTACACTCTCGTTACACGTTTTACCAGAAGAAATAAATGAGCCAAGTGGGAAGGGCATCTTAGAGGAATGGTGAGAATTCTGAATACCTTATCAGAGGAAGCCCTTGGCAGCTAAGTGCACAGTTCTGTTATGAGCCCAAGGTTGGAATGCAGCTTTTTTTTTTTTTTAGCAGAAAATCTGACCTGCCTATTTTTCTCTTTGCTTCTGCACTAAAACCAACAGCGATTTACTCTGCAGGCTGGGAGGTCTACCAGTGTGTGACCACAGGATGGCTTTAGCCTCACAGGAAATGCTCTTAGGGTGTTCAGCATCCAGCCATACAAGGTCTCTGCCCCTGTCTCAAGTGTACAGTGCCCAGATACTCTCAGGGCAAGCTTCAAGCCAGCATAACCCATGGGCAACAGAGAGAGACTCAGATGCTCAGAGCCTATGCTGATCTTCAGCCCAGGCTTTCTTCCAGTTCCAGAGTGACCATCCTAGAGCCAGAGAGGAAGAGATAGGCCACGGGCAGCTTCCAGGATTCATCACGCAGGGACTCAAGCATCTGCTGTTTTAGCAACATGATGGATCATTCCTCACTGCCTCCACTCAGCTTTTTAAAACACCCACCCACTCAAAAAGGCCAACTGAAGCGAAGGCTGCTGGAGCAGAAGGCACCCCATTCGAGTGGGTGGACTAATTTCATTTTGTTTCGGGTGTGGGGTGGGAAGTTATTCAACATGGCAAACAAGACTCCATCTGCTAACGGTTTCATTTCTCCCCTCAAAACCAAGAGAGGATTAGACCGGCAAAGCCTGTCGTCGAGGAGGTGAAGTACACAACCAACCAACTCAAACTGAGCGGCCCCAACGCTACCCTCAGCGACTCGCTCCAAGTTCCTACAGAAAGAGTTGGTGGTTGGAGAATGTTCAATCAACAGGTTGTTCAACCAACCATTTGGAGTGGGAAGCAGAGCAAAACGCTTTGAAGACTGCACAACAGCAGGCAGTTAATAATTCACAACTAAAGGACACAATACAGACATTCCAGGCACTGGAGCTCACCCAACACAAACCTTCCATCTACTCTGTACCTGCTCTGTGGCCCACCTGTCCGTCCGTCCGTCTGTCTGTCTGTCTGTCTCAAAGTCAGTTCTTCAGGTCATCTCTCTACTTTGTTTATAACCAGCCTCCTTGTGTACATCTTGTATGTCATGGCTGCCTGTCACCCCTGCCTTATGCCACCTAGGTCTAGGTTCAATGGTTTACCTTCTTTCCCTTGTCTGCATGTAACACTGGGGTCTGGGCACAAGTAGCACCTGCATAAACACTCCCTACTCTTCGCCTGAGCCCAGGCTCCTTCCACCCGCTCTACTGTTCCCCCACCCCCACTGATACCTCATCTTACAGCATGCCCATTCTCTTCACTCCAACATAAAGACTCCTGTCTCAGCCACCACCCGAGTCCCAGTTGCTAACCTACGTGGGCTCTTGTTTCTTATGCGACATCCATGGAACAGGCTCATGGTTTCACACTTCCCACTGCCATTAGCAGTGACAAAGAAGCATTTGGAGTTCAGAAGCTCCACTGGGCAGACCCAATCGGACACCCCCAAGGACCAGCACTTACTGTGTCATCTTCCAGTCTGAGCTGCAGGCTCTCATCGCCCTCTTTGTAGTCCTTGGTTAATTCAGCTGAGCGCCACACCTCATCTGGGTCAGGGATCCAGACCCTTGTGTACTGAAAGACGAGAAGGAAAGAGACTTAGATATAAACCAAAGGGTCCAAACTTCCAAGCGTGGGTCAGCATCTATGAAAGACTTGCTGGAAAAATACTTTACAGCAACATGTATGCACCACACTTCCTTTCAAAGATGTGAGATGATCTGACATTATAAATAATAAATATTTCGTGGGATTAATTTAAAACAGCACCCTCTCAATCTTAAGGGAATGTGACAGTGAAATTAAAATTCTGCCGGGGAGACAGCTTAGCACGGGCTTAGCTCTAACCGTGAGTGTTTTACACCATCCTTTTAAAGACACAAAACAGCAGTCAGAAGGACAGGACATGCTATAATCAATGAAACAATACTGGCCAACTACAGGAAGCAAGGCAATGCTTTGGAGTTCAGGTCACTCTACTTTGATATTCTACACTCAGTAGAAGTGACCATAAGTCAAAGGCTCCCTGTTAATGGTATGAAGCTAAAATTTCTCCTGCAGCTTCATGTTCTAAATGATTTTGGGTCCTGTTGCCACTAAATGCTGGAGGCCATGGACCCGTTTAGGAGGCTAGGCCTGGGTGGGAGTATGACACTAGTGGACTAACTAGGTGGGAATATGACACTAGTGGACTAGCTTGGGGTGGGGGCTATGATGGTTACACCTGCCCCATTCCCTATTCTTATTGTGTGGTCCACCATGATGTCAACAGCCTCAGCCACACACTCCTGCTACTGTGATCTCAGCTCTTCTGCCATGCCTCCCCTGCTTTGATGACTGAGCTCTCTAAAAACAGGGAGCCAAAACAGATCTCTCCTTTCTCAAATTGCTTCTGTCAGGCCGGTCACAGCCACACAAGAATAACCAATGCAAGCATCTTGAGTCGTCAGCCGCCAGCAGTTACTTGTGCATTCTTTAAGCCACAAACATTACAAAATTCTCAGTCGCTCCAGCACTGCCCTGTAAATAGTCATTCAATCTGGTCTAGTTCTGGCAGGGAAGAAGATACCTTTCCTGTTATATGAAATGACCGTCAGTAATTAGTCACCAGACTCTCAGCCCTGGTTACGTTACAATATATAGACAGACTTTGTGATTAACAAGTCTAGGTTAACCACAGAGCAAGTCAGTCAGGACTTGAGGTGACGTGTCACTTCCCAAGACGGGGCGCAAGCATTTGTCATACAGAACGGCAGCATCCAGACCCTCTGCCACCAGTTACAATCTTGTACTTTACACAGATCCAGACAAACTGCTGAATTGTTGCTCAGGTAAGAGATTTCTACAGGTTCCGCTTGTTTTAAAAGCCATCTGTGCGCACCTGTGTATACACTACATGGCTATGTCACATAATATTCTTAGCGAACCTACATGGCCCTTTTGACCAAAGGCTGAACTGTGTCCCTGTGTCACTGTCAACTCACGGTCAGTCAGCTGCTGTGTACTGTAATCATCTGGCTTTGTGTCCTGCCTTTTTTTTTTCTTATGCCCATGATTTTCTCCTAGTATACACTACTCTTTTATAAAACCAATACTCTGACTGCTGTAGCATTAGTTCACCACTGAGTAAAGTCCTGTGGCGACAGGATCAGAACATGAAGGAAGAAGAAAGCAAATGTCGGTACATTCCTTGACATCCCAACCAAGGGTTGGCCATGAGTCATTTCTTTTTAACTTTAGAAACAGATCTGGAGAGTCACATTCTCTGAGCCTCTAGCCCCACCTTACCAGGTATTTGTAGCACAGCAGACAATAGGCTATAGTACAGTATAGTGCCTGGCAGGGCAGTCAGAAGAGCACTGCACAGGATCAAGTCCCCCGAGGAAGCGGAGCCTTTCGCCCCTCCACTGCCAGCATCCGTTCTCCCCTCTACTATTTTCACTTAGCTTCTCCGCTGTGCTTGAAGCCCACAGTCTAGCCAGCTGCAGTAAGCTGTAAGGTGCTCTCTCTGAGTGTTCAGTCGGTAGCCTTTCCTCCGACACAGAGCAGTTCTCTCTGGTCACTGGGCTCCCTCTGGCAGTACACCCGAAACTTTTACTCAAAACTGACCTTATATTTTGGACAAGGCTTATAAAGACTGCACAGAATGAGAGTTAACTGAGAAGAGTAGAGGCAGCCCAGGAGGGACTGAGGGGAGGTGATAAGTCACAGGGCCTGGCCTCAGCTCAGTGAGTACTCCTGGGCTCTCTGCGCGCATCCACGTGTTCCCCATGCATACACGTGCTCCCCACTGCCCCAGCACTGCAGAGAACTGGCTACACCAGGCTCCATCTGCTCATTCCTGCTCTGTGAGTTCATCTTTCCACCTCTCTCTCTCTCTCTCTCTCTCTCTCTCTCTCTCTCTCTTTCTCTCCTTCCCAAGCAGCAGACTGGAAGTGCCCAGAGGGCAGAAAGGTCACCTCTGTTTCCTAAGTGCCAGGGCATAGTAGGACCCTTGTGGCTCTCTATTTGGCTCCTTTCTCCTCTGTATGAAGATCTGGCGTTACTGTCAACCAGAGTCACTCTAGAAATGCAGGACCTCAGCTTCCACTCAGTTGCACTCACTCAAGACCTACACAGCTAGGTACTAATGTCTGTCCTGACAGCATGTTCCCACACATCGATTCTACAAAGGCATCAGCAAACGAGAGATATGGGCTGCATCTGTCACTAGGCCTGTTTATGTATGACCCATGAGTTAAGAATTACCTTTAACTCTCAACCAGAGGGTCAAAAGACTGATATTCAAATAACATGAAACATTTCATGGAAAGTTAATTTTGGAACGCAGACATGGTTACTCATTTACATGTTACTGTTTTCACATGCCAGTGACTGAGCTGTCAGGAATCCTATGGCCCTATGTCTAAAATGTGTAATCTATGGCTTTGACAGAAAGGACTGTCAACTCTGTTTTGTACTTGCTGTTTCCTTGAGTCAGTCCATTCCTCATATATGTATATGGTCAGAGTCCTAGTTCCAACACCTTCGCATTGAAGGCTATCATTGCTGTCATCAGAGTCAGCCCTTGAGCTGCCACAGTAAATCTGTCTCTGAGCTTGGTTTCCGGCTTCAGTCATTTCTTTCAAGTGAGTTTCATCTCATTATTGCAAGATTGTCTAGGTACATTCCTGAGAGCCTCTGCATCCTTAGGAGTCAGCAGATCTAGTGGACGAGCTCAGTGATCAAGAAATGGAACTCATCTTACACGCGTCTTACACGCGTCTTACAGGGGAACCTGGCTTTACTTAGAGCATTTTGTCATGAGCATTATCAACAATCAAGGACAGACGTGGAAATCTATTCCCCGAGCTTCAGAAATCTATCTAGTAGGGCCTATTCGGTGACAAGACAACTCCTGAGGAGAGGACTAGTTACTCGGTCAATGCAGAAGAGACAAGGAAGGGCAGGGAAGAGAAAGCCAGCTGAGAGAAGAATCGGGCAGCTCCAGTCTTGGTGGCTTTTAGAAAGGCATTTACATATTCAGATCTTATCAAATGTCAGACTCAAATCCAGTAAACACTTGGCACCTAACCTGTGCAGCTTGGTGACACATGTTGCCATAAACTCTCTTCAGTCTCTCTCTCCAATAACAACCCGTGTGGAAGCCCCAACATTACAGTCATTCACTGCCCACGCGGAGCACTTCTCCTCTGTTCTGCAGGGTGGTACATCTGCAGGCCACCCTCCTGCCACCTCCTGCCCCTTACACTCACCCTCTGTGGCTTCTCCACTCAAAGCTGCTACAAATGACCAGACAGGGTCATTAACTCCAGAGCACTCCCAGCATACACCGTGGGCAATGTTCAAGGGTGATTTAATGATAATCCAGCTTTGCGGTCTAGCTTTGGGAACAATCCCCACTTTCCCACATGACTTAAGATGATACATGGTCTCTGAAATGTGTACAAAGTATAATCAGCACAAAACAGACAGCAAGACAAGGAGATGCACACGCTGAAAAGGGAGAGACAAGTGCCACAGTAATTAGCAAAGGCCTAAGAAGGGGGCGCAGCCAGGTGCGTTGGAGCTTCAGGAGCGAGGGGGATTTGAAGGCGACATTTCCTCTCATAGTGACACAAATGCCACACAGCTAGACAGAGTAAGCGCATTAGATGTGACTTAGAATCACATTCTGCCAGTTTCCTCCCGCTTAAAACAATGTGAATATAAAACCTGGAGTAACTCAAGAAACAAGGAAAGTACAAAGGGACTGGGTGGAAGCGGGGGAGGGGCGAGCCATGGGGGGAGAGAGCTGCAGGGAGAGGCAGGGTACAGGTGATTTGAGTGGGCCGTTCAAATGGAGAGATATAATACAGTAAGGATGTGTGGAAAAGTTATAAGGAAGCATACTATTATCTACCTACCTGAAGTTACATGTAATATACTTGTCCACGTATATACATACATATACAGTGGAGATGGAATCTTCCCATTCCCGACAATACTACCTCCAAGAGCCATAAGCTATTTAACAAAACCCCAACACCAAGCATGAGAATCCTCCTTTTGAGTTGTTGGTCAGGATTGTCTTTCAAGAGACTTCCAAAATATTATGGGCTACAGCCCTTGGTTGCCCCCAGAGACAGAAGGTAAGTCCCTATCGCTGAAGACATCATGCACTTCAGATACAAGACCCAGAGGAGTGGAGCTGGAATTGGCCCGAAAGCCACCTCCCTGAGGGCTAGCTTTCATGGTAACAGAAGGAGCCATGTAATCTCCCAAGGGAAAAGAGAAATGGCCTTCCCCAGAGAAGAGTCCCACAATTGGTTACTTGATGTTAAGTGGTCAGCCCTGAGACCATATACATACAGGAGATGTTATAGACTGAGCAGGTCTATATACATATACATACATATATGTATATGTAACAATAACTAAGACCATGAATTTGAAAGTGGGGGCAGGTGCACAGGAGGGGTTAGAGGAAGAAGAGAGAAGGGGGAAATGGTGTAAAATGCAAACCACAATCCTCCTCTTCTCCTAAAGCACCCCCACTGCTGTACTGTAGGGGTACAATCACTATCGTGTATGCAAACTCTCTCATCATACATTTTACTGATCAGCGCCTGTAGGAAAGCTATAACAACACATGTTTTCAGAAAACCTACCTGCTTTTTATGTGTATGGGTGTGTGGCTGCCTGAGTTTATGTATAGCAGGTATGTGCAGACACCTGCACAGGTCAGAAGAGAGCCTCAGACCCCCTGAAACTGGAGCTAGAGGTTGTGAGCCACTGTGTGGGTGCTGGGAATCAAATTTTTGCCCCAGCACAAAAGCAGTAAGTCTTCATAACTACTGATCCATCTTAGGAGCTAGATAGAAACAGTTCTGAATTGGGGGGGGGGGGGGCTGTGGGGGCGAGGAATTGGTGGATGAAACCTAGTGTCTGGTGTATACACGCTAGACAAGTGCTTTACCACCGAGTCACGTGCGGCCTTCTGACTTGTCTCTTAGTTTTCACATCTTCAAGGAATTCCTCTCAAACCTAACCTCTACCGGCTTTGCTTTATGGAAGACAGCAGATGGTCAAAGATAAGCTCACTCACGTAACCTAATTGCAGAGTTAGGGAAACTGTCCCTGTTGTATTTTAACAATGCTCAGCTTCTATATAAAAAGCAAATGACATAGCAAGTCTGACCTAGGTAACATAAGAGGCGACTTGGCAAACAGCCTGTATATTAACTAGGGATGCCTACATCCAGTGTTAAACATCAGCACTGAGCTGCTCTCTGGGCCTTCTCTCCCTTTCTTTGTCCCCAGTGACAGCCCCACATGCCGGTAGAGAGTGGCTGCCTGTGACAACAATGCTCGGAGTTCCGGCTGCACGGTGCAGTCACGTGGAAAGCTTGCTAGTTCCCAAGCCAGCCAACACTCTAGACGGTCTACATCAACCTCTGCGGTTGGACTCAGGCAGTGGCTTGGAAGCTTCCCAGTGAATCCAGTGCATCAGCAACTTGTGTCTGAGTAACCACTCAGAGGGGCCTCAGCAACCCCCATGTGTCCAGAGGCGTCCCTCTACCACACTTATCAAAAAGTTGCACGTGTATGTGCAAACACGTGTCTGCCAGCGCACTCCCTATGTCCATGTATACACATGTGCATGTGGTTTAGCACTGCGGTAGGTGTCTGGGCTCTACAAGACAGTTTAGTGGCCGTGACCTACTATCTTGAGTGGGCGAGCATCAGCCTCCTCAGATGAACAGGGCCAATGGTGTATATAAGGCAGGATCCTGGTATTGTTATCTACAATACCAATAGGAAAGATAAGTCCGGTACTTCCATTACCTTAGTGTCTTCAGGTCTCCGTTCTTAGGCAGCTATATGCTATCTTGAGTTCAGTAAGTAGATCTTGCCCCTTTCTTTCTAAAAACTAAGAGCAGTGATGCTTGGTGCTGGCTGATGGGTAAGAACTAGTTGTAGATCTTTATAACACCAGGGCACTAACAGCCATGCCCCACATTTGAATAATTAAATCTCTAAGGGGTAGAATCCAGAGCATTACGTTAGAACAACAAAAGCCCAGACTAACTTTCCAAATGATGGATGAATGCACGTAATTACAACCGGTATTCAGCGAGCCTCGGAGCCGTAAGAACACCAGGCATCTGAACCCTTCTCTTCCTGGCATTATTAATGCTACCTTATGGTACACAAGTCCTTTCATCCTTTCAACTTAGTCTCAAATCCAAGTCAATGAGAGTGGGAGGATTCCTCTCGCTTTAAACAGAAGAAACCAGATCATTAGACACAAGAGACAATCTACCCAGGCTGCTGAGGGCTGAATGTGCAGGGGATTTGCAAAACTGAAATAAAGATCACAGCTCTGTCTCCAAGTCCTCCACTCTCTGATCCTCCTAGAGAAGGAAACAGTCCTCTTCCTGGGGAGGGGTCCAAATCTTACTGGATAGGGAGTCTATATGAATAAGGTGTCGTGTATTATATTTGAAAAAAAACGTATGAAGGCATTAAGCTAACCCCCCCCCCACACACACACACACACACACACACACGGGGCGGGGGGTGTTTCTGTTATATACCAGGCACACTGAGAATTCAGGTGCAAAGAAACTTTGGTCTAAAGCAAAATGGCTGAGATTGTGCTCCCCACGAGGAGCCAAAAGGGGGTAGATAGGTAGCTTAACTTGGTGGCTGACAGCATTCTCTGTTTACCCACCCTTATCTGTGTTGGGAGCCAAATGTAGAAAAATCACCTAATTCTGATGTGTTCGGTGCTGTAACTAAATGCCACTCAGAATCACTTAACCCAGGCTGGGGATAGGGAGCTTCTAACAGGGTGGAAAACACAGTTTCCTACTCTGTTAGTTTGGTCAGCTAGTTTGGTCTTAGATTTCTATTGCTATGATAAAACGCCATGATCAATAGCAATTTGAGGAGGTAAGGGCTTCTTTCATCTTACACTTCTGGATAACAATCCATCACAGAGGGAGATCAGGGCAGGAACTCAAGCAGGACAGAAACCTGTAGGCAGGAACTGAGGCCAAGGCCAAGAAAGACTGCTGCTTATTGGTTTGCTCAGCCTGCTTTTTTTTTTTTTAATGCCACAGTGGTCTGGGTCCTCCCACATCAATCAACAGCCAAGAAAATGTACCACAGGCTTGCCCACAGGCTGATCTGGTGAGAAGATTTTCTCGATTGAAGTTTCCTCTTCCCAAATGACTGAAGCTTGTGTTGAAACACAAGTAGCCAGCACTAGGCATAAACTCCATCTGGAACCCATTAAGGAAGGTAAATTTGAGTGAATCAGCTTCCATCCTTCAAGGAGCACAGAAGCCAAACATCTCCAATTAAGCAAGTCTGAGGTAGAACATAGGACCTGCTCAAAAAACGGAAGTCACCAGCATAGAAATGAGTTGGTAGCTGGATCATCAGTTTCCGAGGGAAATAACCATTAAAGGGTAGCATCTGTATCACTTGCCTTTCAGTTTTTACAATATTTATTTTAATTTTTAAAATTATGCATATATGTGTATCTCTGTGTAGTTTACACACAGAGTGCAGTGTCTGAGGAGGGCAGAAGAAGAGCGCCTCAGATCCCCTGGGGCTGGAGATACAGGCAGTTACAAGCCCTGACATGAGTATTATAAAGTGAACTCAGATCCTTTGCAAGAGCAGTCTCTGCTCTTTAAACACAGCCGTCCCTTTAGCCCATTTAGTTTCCTTTCTCATTGCTATGATAAACTACTTGACAAATGAAACTTAAAGATTATTTTGGCTCATGGTTTGAGAGCACAGTCTATCATGCTGGGGAAGGAAATGCAAGAGAAGCCTGAGGCAGCTGGTCACCTCGAACCCACAGTCAGGAAGCTCAGATGGATGAATACTGATGCTAGTTTGAGACACCAGCCCAGGGCATGGTACCACTCACATTCAGGATGGGTCTTTTTTCTCAGTCAAGTCTTTCTGGAAACACACTCACAACCACAGCCAGGGTGTGTCTCCAGGATCAGCCTACATCCTGTCAAGTTAACAGTGAGGACTAACCATTCCAAACACCTGACAAAAAAAGCACAGGCGTGGCTTTCTCAATCTTAGTAGGAGGGAGAGCTGACTATCTAGGACTAAGAGAGACCCTAGATCTTCTGGGTAAATGAACCCAAGCCCCTTAGAATGGAGACGTTAGAGATCAGCTCTTCTAAGAGCTCAGACAAACACCTTTAACTATGGATCTGTGGGCCCAAGTATCTTTTGTTATGATTTCCTGACTGACACAGCAGGGAAAGAGAATAAAGGTCAGAAATTCATAGAAATTAAGTCAGCGATTCTATTTCAGAATCACCAAATGGGCACTCTCCCAAGTGACCTGGTACCTGGTAGTAACGGTCATGTGTCTTAAGAAATATGAGGATGTCTCACCTCAGCTTGCTTACGGAAAGCCAGACACATTCCACTGTCTCCAAAGTCCTCAAGTTTAGGTAAGAAAAAAATTAGGTCCTATACCAGCTGAGTGGAAACTCACCCACTCATCCCCATGTTCACTGGTTTTTCAAGATAGTGTCTATGAACCCAGACACCAGCTGCATCCAGTGATGAACCACTGCGTTCTGAAGTTAGCTCCCCACAGGCAGGTTGCTGGCAATCTTCCTTTAACAAGAAGTTAAAAACAAACAAAAACTGAATGGTAAGGTCCTTGCCTCCACTCCCATCGACAGGTGAAATTCTGTACTTCTGCAAGTCAACTTCCTTGTCTGTAAAGCAGGAAATAACTGCTCTGTCAGAGCTGTTGCTAAGACTCAACATGTACATAAAACATTTAGCACTGTATCTGGCACACAGGGACTAGTTAGTGGCTATGGTTGCCATGCAAGCTCTCAAACCCTGCATCTGATACCTTGTGGATGCTCCCTTGAGGAAGGCACCTTACCACCCCAAATCCCACCAGAAGCACATGTCCACAGGACATTGTAGGAACAGGCCAACTCCTGGCTTCCCATTTATTTCCACATTGCTTAACTCCTCTCTGCCCCCACAGCAAGCCAAGCCTCTTAGCTTCCTTGTTTATCCCCAAGAAAAGCTTAATTCATATTTTATATCTGTATCTCAAGTTTAAAAAAGAACCGAGTCTCCACTCCAAAATTCACCACTCCACAGATATCCTGAAAGAATGCATACAATGTCCTCAAGTAACAATTTGCTGGAAAGGACATGCGTGGTGTACAGGGAGAGTGACTGTCATCATATGGAGTTGGCTCATGCCAGTCAGCGATGGGAACTGTAGGGATACTGAGGCTGAGAGAGATCACTATGCAGAAGTGTGTTGGTGTTGACGCATCCAAGACTTCCTGCATTCTATTTGCTCAGCAGATGTATTACGTCTCTCTCTCTCTCCTGTATGCCTATTCCCAATGAACTTGGCTATAAATCCGAGTCTAAACTGAGCACTGGAGATATTGTTTAGAGAGAGACTGGAGTGATATAACTGGAACTATCATTGAAATCCCTCCAACTGAAAGGGCTGCGTGTCAGACCTGATCACAGTAAGAAGTGATGGTGAATGTGGTGGTTTAAATGACAATGGATCTCACAGGTCCATATTTCAGTACTTAGTCCACAGAGAGTGGCACTATTTGAGAAGGATTCAGAGGGCCTTGTTGGGGTTGGTGTGGCCTTGTTGAGGTGGGTGGTGCCTTGCTGGAGAAAGTGCGTCACTAGGGTAGGCTTTAAGGTTTCAGCAGTCCACACCAAGCTCAGTGTGTCTTTCTGCGGATCAGTGTGTAGCGCCTAGCTCCTGTCCCAACGCCATGTGTCCCACCATGATAGTGGACTGAGTCTCTGAAACTGCAAGCAAGCTCCCCAATTGATTCCTTTTATAAGAGTTGCCTTGGTCATGGTGTCTCTTTATAGCAATAAAACAGTAAGTGACAGTGAGCAAATGAATGAATAGAAACTTGCTATGCATGTAGCTATATATTATACAAATACACACATGCACACATTCCACCAATGGAAGACAGTTTATTTCTAAAGCTATAATAAAATTATTAGCAGTTTGGGTTGGAGAAAGAGCTCAGTGAAGTGTCTGCAGGCGAAGCATGATGGCCTGAAGTCGTACCCCCAGCCCACTGAGGACGTAAGTTTGAGGAGGCAGCTTCCATCCTTTAGCCCAAAGGCAATAGTCAAGTCTGGGTTAGGGTGCAGTGTCTGATCAAAACCAAATGTCAACTGCAGAGAACTGAGGTACTAGATGACCAGTGAGTTACAGGAGAAATAACAGTTGAAAGGAGGAAGCTGAGGGGAGGCGGTCTGTACTAGCTGCTTTTTATTTTTTCTATGATTTTGTCATTTTCTTTTTAAATGACAAATATATATATCCTTGAGTGTGCCCGTATGTGGGTTTATGCACCGGAGTAGTGGAGGAAACCAGGAGAGAAAGGTGCCCTGGAGCTGGAGTTGCAGGCTGTTGTGAACTGTCCCAACAGGAAAATAAAGTCAGGTCCTCTGCAAGAACAATATGCAGTCTTCAATGCAAGGGTCATTCTCAGTACAGAGAAATTTAATACCTAAATTCATCAATGTTGTTATGTTTAAAATGTGATGTTAAAAACTTTAAGTTGCTTAGGACAGTAATCCAAACAGGCTAACAGTACGAATCGTCATCACTAGCCAAGTTTCTTCTTCGTTTGGTGAGTTTATCCTCTGTAATAAAAGGCTAGGACATGGCTTACTTCAGAAGAAATAGTCTTAAGATCACAACAACACTCATCAGAATGCCATGGTTCTAAAAATCTTTGCTTGCCCCCTCTTGTTTTAAGCCTGTTCCATTATGTGGACTTGTTAAGCCGAAGTTGGCACAGCACCGACTTAAATTATTTCAGGGTTAGGTCTCTCTTTTAGAAACTTGCTTGATCTATGAAAATAAAGTAGCCAGTGAGAGACTGACTATGGTAAACAATTCTCTTGTTAAACAGTTGCTTAGAGGAAACGGCTCTTTGCATATGGGCACAGGAGCACACAGGTATGTTCTTTATAGTCTGCAAGTGGCAGAATCGCCTGTCTCAAAACTTAAATGCCTCACACACTTGTGTTTGGAACTTAAGGCAGCTCAATCTTCCTTCTTTAGAATCCAGATTTCACCGTCCCAAATTGTTCAAGTATTCCACCTTTGAGGTCGTACAACATCTTTTACCTTCTAAAAGTCTCCAGTGAATTTTTGACGGGGGTCTACACGCTAGAACGTGGGTTCTAGTCTTCCAATCAACTGTCCACAAGACTTAGTGAACACCTCTATGTGACGGGTAGAGTGTGCAGACACCTCTGTCTTCAAGGAGCTCAACCACACTATGTGGCTCATCTACTGTGATAGTCAAAATGACTTTAACAGCACCCCCATCACACAACAGGAGCCTAACTCATTCTAGTTATCAGCAAAGACCACACTGAAGATGTAGGAGTCAAACTGATTTGTGGATAGGAAAAGGACTTAAGTCAGAAAGATGCGGGATGGGAAATCTCTAAGCTGAGAGGATAGCTGAGTCACAAGCATGAGCAGAAAGAAGAAATGTGGCTCAGGGGCTAATGGAGGTGGTAGTCATGGCAACCCAGAACATCAAGAATCGGGGCTCAAAATGACATTGGGAAGAAATGTAGAATCCAGATCCAGTCAGTTGTTACAGGTCATGTTACCGACTTTTAACTATTCTATGTCCAATGGAACATGACATTTTGGGTACTGAACAAAGGCACAGTAGTAGAACTAGAAGATCAGGTCTTAGAGATTAATGTATATGGGAAATGTTCAGTGTGAGAACACAGTATTCAGTGTTTCAACTTTCATGATCCCATTTGGTCCCATGATCAATGACAATGACAGGTACCAAGGACATCAATTATCCTCCCTGCTTGCAAAGTATCTCTAAAAGTTGGCTTCTGAGAGTGTCCCTGTTAATTTTATTTTACTTTTGTTTTTGTTTTGTTTTTTGTTTTTCGAGACAGGGTTTCTCTGTATAGCCTTGGCTGTCCTGAAACTCACTCTGTAGACCAGGCTGGCCTCGAACATCAGAAATCCGCCTGCCTCTGCCTCCCAAGTGCTGGGATTAAAGGCGTGCGCCACCACTGCCCGGCTTATTTTACTTTTATTACTGCTCCAAACTGCTAAATTGCCATTCTTACCAACGCAACCCAAGATACACACACAACTTTTGAATCCTCTTCATCTAAGCATTGTATTCATCAACTCTGAGCTTTTCCCAGGATTTTGTCACATCGAATTTATTCAGAACTTCATAATTTTAACACTTAGAGGAAGACAAAGCATCCAATTTGGGTACCTTGGCAGCAGGCACAGTGACAACACTGAATTCTTGAACCTCAGGGGAAAGACGCTCCAAAGCTAACACATGCGCACGATGAATCACAGCCACTACACTGGTTATGACCAGTGGGCCAGGAACTAGCAAGGATATTTGCTCTTCATATTCTTATGACCCAAACACATTAAAAATATGCCTAATTCCCATGGTGGTTCTGGAAGGAATATCGAACGGGTGTTACCAATGAAACAGTCTGCGTATTTGAAACCTAACCGTTCTCTACAGAGACTATCTAGTATACACACCAGGAAATGGAGCCACTGTGAACCCCAGACTTTCCAGGATGACCATGGCCACCTCACATTCCTCTCTAGCAAGGGATCTTTTTCAAAGACAGTCTGAAGTGATACTAAAACATTCTCTTGTCTTATCTGACATCAGTGGGAGGGGAGGCCCTTGGTCCTGTGGAAGCTCAATGCTCCAGTGTAGGGGAATGCTAAGGTGGTGAGTCAGGTGAGTGGGTGGGGGAGCACCCTCAAAGAAGCAGAGGGGAGGAGAAATGGGATAGGGGGTTTGCAGTGGGGAAACCAGGAAGGGGGTTAACAACTGAAAAGTAAATAAATAAATAAATAAATAATTATTTTACTAACATAAAAAATAAAGTAAAATGTGCATTTGTGCCCAGGTGAGAAGCAGGTGTGTAGCTACAAGGTAGCTGTCTCTACCTGGACTTCTCTAGGCCTAAGAAGAGACCAAGGAGAGCTTGGAAAAAGAATGAAGGGCAGAAGCCACCATGAAATGCACCCCTTATACACCTCAGTGTTAGGAACTTGGGGAGAGGGCTCATCTTAATGAGAACTCAAATGAAAAAGCAACTTGTCTCAATGTAAAATTTTGCCAAAAAATATAAATAAAATAAAAAGTATCAGAATGAAAATCCACTCTAGGAGGCACTGTAAAGCAAACAAGGGCGTCGACATGATTCCCTTCTCTGTACAAAGAAAAGTCATGGCTAGACTCTATGTGCTCCAACGCAGAAGCCTTGCCTGCTGCCTTCCTGCAGCTCAGCTGAGCAGCAATACCACCAGGTGAGGAGGAGAGCAGCTTCTCCAAGGTTGCTGCTTGCCAGGGTCTGAGTTATACTTTCCTATGAAGAACTCAGTGACCCCTGGGGACCTGTGTTGGAAGAGGCATTACAGCCTCATACAGGCTACAAGAATAAAGCACTTTCAACCTGGAAAAGCTTTGAGGGCAGATAATATCGGAAACCCTAGGGCAGAAAAATGATAAACCTCACTTTCCAACAGGATTCTTGCATCTCCCTAGATCCCTTATGCTTCAAGTAACTCGTGAGCTTCTGTCAAGTGTGATGGCGCATTATCTACAGTTGTTGGAACAGACACACAGCACTAGTTTAACAACCTAGATATCTGGCTCTTAAAATAGATACACGTGCCAGCTGTTCAGTTATCCAGGTTCTGGACACAGCCGAGTTACACTGTTTCCCCCAGTGCCATTTAGTTTTAAAATAGAGATGTGTCCTGAGTCTCTAGATCTGGTGTTCCCAGGGAAAACACAAAGGCCACTCCCCCACTGTGTCTGTGAGGAATGCTTTGTTGAGTCTATAGTCACCGCAGATACAGGTCTGAAGAAGAGCATCGTGTTATGACACAGCCATAGCTCACAGCAGCAATGTCAACCACCCCGACACCAGCAAACCGATTTCTCCTCCATTCCAACCACCCAGGTCCACATTCAACACCTGGTTGGTAGGATGGTACAAGCACCCGGGAGGTAAGTGCGATCTGAACGAGCAATGTCCCCCTATGGTGGTAGGGCTGTTTGGGGAGGTTTAGATCAGCAGTGCTCAGCCTGTGAGTCATGGCCTCTTCAGAGGGGTTGCATACCGGATAGCCTATACTTCAGATACTTGCATTAGGACTCATAATGGTAGCAAACTTAGTGATATGATGTAGCAATGAAGTAATTTTATGGTTGGGGAAGGGTCACCACAGCATGAGGAACTGTATTAAAGGGTCACAGCATCAGGAAGGTTGAGAACCACTGGTTTGGATGATGAAGCCTCGCTAAAGAAAGTACGTCAGAGAAGGGAGTTTGGGAATACGAACTTTGCCTCCTCTAAGCTTGTCCTTTCTGTTTCATGCTCACCGTTGAAGATGTGAACACTCAACTTCCTGCTCTGGTCCCCATGACACTTGCTGCCCTGACTCTTCTCCCTCTGGAGCAATGAGCCCCAACAAACTCCTCCTGCAGAAGTTGCCTTAGTTATAGCGTTTATCACAGAAACAGAAAAGTAAGTAATACCGATGGCTCTGGGCTGCTGCTGACCATCCGACCAATGCAGGGCCGTCGTCACAAAACAAACGAAAAATTCTAAACATACATACTGCTCAAGTATTAATAAAAATGATTCTAGTACTGCCTACAAATATAGAAAGACGAGAACATGAAATAATTCATCCTTCAGTGTCAGAGTGCTTAAAACACCCTTTCACTTACAGGGGAAGGCTCATGTCAGACATAATGATCTGGACCCTCCTGACCACACCCTCTGCACTGCTATGCTCACATCTCCAGCCTCCAGTCACCTAGTCCAACACTGTCACTACCTCTCCTGTCTGTGCCCCTTGGCTTGTTACAGTCTACATGTCTACCTAGTCCCCTTTTTCCCTGCTATTGCTACTCCAGGGTGCAGCTGAAGTATTCCCTTGGGCAGAGAGTTTTGTTCCTGCTGCCTCTAGCTCCTCCTCTTCTTCTTCTTCTTCTTCTTCTTCTTCTTCTTCTTCTTCTTCTTCTTCTTCTTCTTCTTCTCCTTCTTATTTTTTTTAAGATTTAATACGAGTATATTGTCTCTTCACCAGAAGAGGGCATCAGATCCCATTACAGATGGTTGTGGGGCACCATGTAGTTGCTGGGAATTGAACTCAGGACCTCTGGAAGAGCAGTCAGTGCTCTTAACTGCTGAGCCATCTCTCCAGCCCTCCTCTTCTACTTTTAATGCAACATTCTTGAAGTTACTTCATTTACTTGAATGTATCTCCCTACTCCCCAGAGCACGAGTAACATGCTGTCCATCTTTATGCTGCATGCAGATGGGACAGTCCTAGAAAAGGGCTCAGTGCATGCTGATGGGGATGGCTGAACACATGAACACACTCCAGCACTGTGGATTCTTGTTTCTCCCAGCAAGAAACTACAGCCTCTCTCACTCCAGAAATGCTAAGTGTAGTTCCAACTAAATAACCCGCCAGCACAGAGATGGCGCCAGCTCAAGAACACCTGGGCACCAGATTCCATCACAAGTCTGTCAGCTCTGCTCTTCCCTCTGCAGTATTGCACAGCCAAGGATCCTGTCACTTCCAGATCTTGTCTGTGAGAAGTTCTAAGCACTGACAGATTGCGCACTGAAGACTCAAGAAGCTTTGATGCAAAAGATGTCGGACCTGAACGCATGTTTGGTTCCTTTAAATGAAAGAGCATCAAGAACAGTGTTTCTAGCACCAGCCTTGTGACTGAGGGTCATCTAGTGACAGGCCACTAAGTCTTGGGCCTCTGTCTTTTAAAAGAAGAGTCAATAGCTAACTTCTCGAACACACTGCACCAGAGGCAGCAAGCAACTCCAGAAGCCACCTTACATAATCAACAACCATTACAAAAGGAAAGGATTATGAAACGCCCAATGTCCACTATTGCCTGTGAGGAGAAAGCAGGGTGCAGTTCCACTGAGGCTCAAGCGACATCCAGTCCCAAGGCTGCCAAGCACCGCTGAACACCTCTCACAGCAGAGATGCAAAGAGGGAATGCCGAGTATTGGTGCTCAGAATGCCTTGGAAATCTGGACATGGAATGGATGCTGTTCATACCAGTACCCTTCTCTTAGTCCCTCATTTGTAGAGTTGCCTGTCTGCCTCAAATGGCATCAAGAGAGAAGGGCTTTCCGCTATTAAACACCTCATATGTGCATGCAAAATGACAGTGTGAGGCACAGTGGCATCTTTGATGTGACTTTTCTGTTGGGAGCTCATGGCATAGTTACACAAAACATACAAATGGCAGCACCCAATAAGTGGTACACCACAGAGTTAGAGAAAATCAACATGAGGTTAAGCCTAGTGAGTGGGACCAGGCCTCAGAGAGGCTGAGCAGGGAGCTCCCAGGGCCAGATAAAGGCTACACTACTCGCTGAGAATGCCTGGAGGCAGAAATGAAACCAGGGTTCATATTTTAGGCAGGAGAGTAGAGGAGAGCTCTGAAAAGCCAGGCCAGGAGAGCAAGGAGGCAGGTTGGATTCAAAGCCTGGCATGGCAGAAGATTTAGCTACCACCAAAATAATAATAGTGATGATGATGATAATAATAATAATAATAATAATAATAATAACAATAACAATAATAAAATTCTTCTCATCTAACTCTTTATTCAAAAGAAACCAGAGGAAGCTCATGAGTGACCAGTAAAGGAAGGAATTGGCGCATGTTTAGAAGGGACAAGCATAACATAAATACCAAGCTTCATTATTGCTTGACTAGCATCAAGGACGGGGTACCCAGACACAACAACTGAAATGACTGAAAACACCAACCAAACCATTGAACAGTTTCTATGAATTTAATCACTCAGTAATGCGCTCTTGCAAGATGGGAAAACACCAAGAGCCTCTTAAGAAGCTGAGCCAACACCGTCGTGCCAAAGTTAATTAGGAGGATGCCCATCCTACAAGAATTCACAGAGAGAGCAATTAGTTTTCCAACCCATCGTCCTCCTGATGTGCCCTGTCCTCGCTGGTCAAGGTAATGTCCAAACTTCCTCTGCTCCACTCACCTACTCAGCCCCCATGTTAGCTACATGCTATAAACTGCTGGTATCCTCTTGTCCGGCATCTGGCTACTACCTCATTGCACGACTTGCCAAGGACCCACACTCACGTATCCCACACAGTGTCCGGATTTGGAGTCTAATGTGTATGATTAATATTTGAAAAACTGAAACCGAACTCCATCTCTTCCCTGATCTTCTCTCACCTCTGAAAATGGGATGCCAATCTACTTGGTCACTATGGCAAAAAAGTCCAGGTGTTATCCATCTTTCTCTCTCTCTAGACATTCCATCAGTCATTAGCCTCCTTAGTTCTGTTCCCCTAAGGCACCTTGAATCTGCTACATTTCCATTTACCCTGTATACTGCAGGCTAGCCCAGTGACCAGTGTCTTCTTGGAAGGGTCTACCAGATCATGTTGCTTCTCTGCTTAAAATATCCCCCATTTAAATGAAATCTGAATGTAGGCTGTCTCTGATCTCATCATAGCAGCGACACCAGTGTCTTCCCTTCAGTCCTTGAAATTATCAACCTTCCTGACCATGCTCTGCCCGGGGGATTCTCATAGATTGTGCTCTCTTATCTCACACTCTCAAGTCTCACCTCAGAAATTAGTCTAAAAACAGGCTCATAGATCACTTGTTCCCTGACAGAATTTCTTTGCTTCTCCTGTCTGAATAGCTCAGGTTCATTTCCTGTCTCTATTAACCCTCTCAATCTGAGTTCCAGGCAGACACATCTTGTTCTGTCCACTGGTCCATCGCCAGTGACTGATATGTGGTGGGCACTCAGGCATTTGTGGGGGACCCTCATTCGGGCCTGAATAGCCCATGTATGCTACAGATGCTTCACTGCTGAAACAATGGACATGTTTCTGTCGGTATTGCTTCCTGCTCGCTAACATTCAGAGGGAAAAATCTCTCTAGACCTTAAGAGTCTAGAACAAATTCACAGAAAAGATATAGGCTGAACAATAAGATACCTCAGATAGGTGGTATGGTCCCGAGGAATCTATGTGTATATGTGTCTGGGGCGGGGGTTGGGAGAGGGGGTTTGTGCACATAAATGCAGTATCTGTGAGGGCAAGAAGAGCGTGTCAGATCCCCCAGAGCTGGAGTTACAGGCAGTTGTGAGCTGCCCTACCTGGGGTACTGGGATATGAACCTGGGTTCTATACAAGAGTAGTCCACAGTCTTAAGCCATTTTTCCAACTCCAGGAATCTAAGTTTTAAATACCCACTAGACAGTGAAGGTGACCAAGGAGGTCCACACATAGGAGAGGTGTCACTCATTCCACAGTGCAATGTGGCCTATGGTTTCTTTTCATGGCTATAAGACAGACACATGGATCAAGTCCCCTGGGCACTATTGTGTGTCGGCTGCCACACTATGTTCTCTAGCCATTGTCAGTGAGTTCTCCAAGCCCTTTGGCGCAGCATTAGTGCTATTTGTAAGCATCCAGGCGTCTGCAACCCATAGAAGGCACAAGCATCTTTTTCTGCTCAAGGCCATGCAGCAAAGGCAGAATGAACCTGGACCCTGCTAGGATCCTTCCCTTTGTAGCCACACTGTTGTGGATAGCCCCGCCTTGTATTTTGATGTTAATTCCACTGCAGAGGAGTGAGTCAGTGACTTCAGGTGAACCTTCTGCCCACCTTAATTTGTAAAATAAAGGCTAGAGCCAGTGATTGGGCAGAGAAGGGGAGGTGGAGAAAAAAGGTTTGGGGGAGAAGAGAGGAAGAGGAGGATGACAGAAGAGGAAGATGGGGGAGATGACAGAGGAGCAGGAGGTGGAAGGACAATGGAGGAGAAGCTTGTGGCCTGGGAAAACTGAGAGTTATAAGGGATCTCATAGCTGGAGAATAGAGCAGTGCAATGGTGAACCTGCCCAATCTAGGCGTGCAGTTTATATTCATAATTATTGAGTTGTGTTTTCTTGACCAGTCTTATTTGGGTTGGAGATTTACCACGAGACCACACTACCCTCTTCCCCTAACACTCAATATGGACCTAGCTTTCAACCC
Organism: Rhabdomys pumilio; assembly: GCA_030674055.1. Taxonomy (NCBI): domain Eukaryota; kingdom Metazoa; phylum Chordata; class Mammalia; order Rodentia; family Muridae; genus Rhabdomys; species Rhabdomys pumilio. The sequence continues at coordinate 14,431,435 of JANHMN010000013.1, forward strand.
TAAGCAGAAGCTGGAGCCAGACTGACTTCCAGGTCAGGACACTCCTTCCGGCCACCGCGGTGGTTTCATAAAGTAAGCATGGGTGGTGACTTTCAGTTCTACCAGTAAATGCCTTCATGCCAAGTCACATACACTAGCTGAAAGTCACACCTCACCTTTTCATCTAGAACTGACTGTTACTGACCAGGAAAGCTGTTAGTTCAGAACCCATTTACCTAGTTAACAGCCTTCATCAGTAAGGAAAAGACAATGGCTCTGGTGAGTCCACCCAACATCATGTATCCATTCCAAGCAACATTCACTCAGACAACTTGGCGCACTGTACCAGAAGCCAGGGGAGGCGCCAGTCAGAGACATGCACAGTGGCAGTACCACCTCCCAAGGCCTTCCAAAGTAAGTACTTCCCAAGGCACATGAGGCATTTCTTCTTGCCCTTCCTTCCATCAGCTTGTCACAAGCCTTCAGTGCATGAGCTGAACGGAACTGGAACTGATAGTTGCTTCCCATAAAAGTCCCAAAGCCAGTCCAGAAACACGTGCAGCAAGCTATGTCATCCTTTACAAACTGGCCCTTCCCAGGCCTGGCTGGAAACTCTGCCTCTATAGTCTTTGAACCTTTGTCCTCTCTGCCTCAGGATCTGTCAGGAGAGGTTAGATAAGAACCAATTAAATAAACAGAGGCCATGAATTTAAGAGAGAGCCAAGAAGGTTATATGAGGAGTTGGAAGAAATGATGTAATCATATTTTAATTAAAAAAAAATAAAAGTCATTAAATGAGTAGCTTGACAGTGACTGATAATCTCCCTGGAGTGTCAAGTCAAGGTCACATTGGTAGGCTTGCATTTGAAACCTTTTTTTTTTTTTTATTTTTTTTTTTTTTTTTTTTTTGAGACAGGGTTTCTCTGTGTAGCCCTGGCTGTCCTGGAACTCACTCGGTAGACCAGGCTGGTCTCGAACTCAGAAATCTGCCTGCCTCTGCCTCCCAAGTGCTGGGATTAAAGGTGTACGCCACTACCGCCTGGCTGCATTTGAAACCTTGACTAATCTCAGATTAGTGCAGGCCGAAGGAAAGAAAGAAGCTTCTTTGTGTAGCAGAAAACAGTTTTTGTGGAAGCTCATAAATGGTCAAAGTACATAGAATAAGTGAATGAGGGTGCTCACACACACACACAAACACACAACCTGGGGAGATGCTCAGACACACACACACACAACACCTGGGGGGGTGCTCAGCCACTCAGGAAGCATCTGTATCATACACACACACACACAGAAACACACAACTGGAAGGTGCTCATACACACACACACAACACCTGGGGGGTGCACTCAGGGAGCATCTGTATCATACACAAACACACATACACACACACAAAATACCACACCTGGGGTTGCTCAGCTCAGGGTACATTTGTATCAAACACAACCCATATCCCCAAGGCCCAGACCATACACAGAGGGAGAAAAGGACTGTAAAAGCCAGAAGTCAAGGAGGACCAGGGTGAAACTGTGCCCTCTGAATGTGGGCACCACTGTTTTCGTGAACACACAGCGGCTGTAGCTGTCTATACAAGATCAAGGTGGTTAACATTATAGCCAGGAGTGGGAATGGGTTCATAAACCCTCACCTTAACTCAGGAGCCCTCACCCCAGCTGTGGATAGCTGGGAGGGAGGGAGAGTTGGTATGTGTGTGTGTGTGTGTATGTGTAAATGTGTGTACAAGCATGTGCATGTGCATGGTATGGTGTGTTTAAGGGCATGACTCTCAAGAAGGTCTACCATGCTCCAGTGGAGGGTCCCACGACCAGGAGAATATGGGCAGCGCAGACTGGTGGGTTAGTAAAAGAAAGAGAAAAAAAAAGAGGACCCAAAGTTGGGGCTCAGGGAAGTAGGGGTGGTTCTGGTGGAGTTAGTGGGAAAAAAAGGAGAGGTGAATACGGTCAAAGGTTAATGTACGGCATTCTAAAGTGATAAATACAGTTTAATAAATAAAACACAAGGGCTTGTATGCTTGTGTTTTATCTTATTTCCACTCATATATGAAACCCAGGAACTGGGGGCCACTGTATCCATGGTCCAGTTTGTAGTAACATGCCGTGGCTTTGCCTTTGAACAGGATTACAGAAACTGGGATGACACTTGCCTCTCTGCACACTTACTACAGGGAGAGGCCACGAGAGAACGGGGAAGGGGAACACTCAGAACAAAGCTGAGAGGTAACCTGTATGAAGACGCCATGATTCAACCTAGAGAAAGGTGGTCAGCAGGTCACAGCAGGTAAAGTGTAGCAACCTGCTGACCACTGCTCTCAAGGTAAGTTTCCTATTACAGATCAGAAGAGCCAGAGGTCAGGGAGCACAGCTCCTCCACGGGTCCCTCCACGCTGCAAAAAAAATACACTAGCCTTCACCCAACACACTCCCTGGATTCCCCAAGTCTCCCTGATATTCCCAGGACAACAATCCATTGTGAAGTGGAAGAGAAAGTACATGTTCACATACAAGGCAGCCATGCTGGGACTTACCCGCAGCTCATGCTCTCTGAAAGCAACAGAAGCCAAGCAATGAAGGCCAGAAGGGAAGTGAAGACAACAGAAATACAAGCATCTTTGGGATGTTCCTTTTTCCCCCGAGTCAATCCACCTAAACACAGAAAATGGACAAGACTTTCCAAAGACTGGTATCTGTTAAGCTAAAGCCAGAGAGGAGGCCCTACAGGGGACAGGCCACCTTTCCTAAGTCAATCTCAGACCCCTGAGCACCCTGGGAACAGGCTTCCTTTAGGTCCCACAAGGTTTGAGAACATACTTCAATGGCCTTTATCAAACTTTTCTATTTGTGTCCCCTAATGGCAAGATGGGGTGGGCACACAGCTGCCCACCAGAATTCTTTTCCACCTTTGTACACATGTGAACTGTCAGAAGCGTTCAACCTTAGCCTCTAGAGAATTTTAAAACAATGTGACTCTATGAAATACCACAGGAGAAGAGAGAGAAAGGGGGACAAGGAGGGGAGGGAAGAAGAAAAAGTAAGAGGGAGGAAAGAAAAGAGGGAACAGGGGAGGGGAAGGAATGAAACTCTGACAAGAGATATGAATGGATGTTCATATGGGTTATCCATACATATGTTTCTGGACATACAGAGAGGGAAACTGCTCTGAGAATCCACCGAGGTCATGTGCGATGTCTTCTGTGAGAGTGATGCTACTTATGTGCCCAGAAGACATGCCTATGCATGTTCACCAAGGCAGGAATGAGACGATTACACTCAGCTTTTAAAAAAAACAATTGTCCAAACTATGAACAACCAATGCCCACTAACAATAAAATGGACAAATCTCAGGCTATTCCTATCATAGTTAAAATCAGCAATGACACAGACCAAACCACAAGTTCACACAATGCTAATTCCAGCTGTAACTCAAGCATAACACACACTAAATACTCTATGCAAGCCCCAAAGCCGGGCAGGGGACAAGAGTATTTGGACACCCTTATCCTTGGGAAAGAAATGGGGCTGCAAACTGCCAAGGAGAGTCGCCTCAATAGCACGAGTTACATTTTTGTACTTTATACTCTTGTGTATTTTCCTGGGTGTGTTTTATTTGTTGTATTTATTTCAGCACAATTAACAAGGAATGTGGTGACACTTTCATTCTGGTCTGCGGCATCAGTGTAACTCTGTCTGGTTTTCCTCAAATCTTTCATTAATGCGCACATTAGGTTTAAAAACTATGTTATAGGAAAATGTGACACAATCTGTGGCTATTCCTCCTTCTCAGATGCTCAAACATAACCACCCCCCTCCCACAACTGCTCCACTGTGAGCAAGGCCTTAGAAGCTGCCTTCTTCCCATCAATCACTGTCACACTTCCCCCACCTTCTCTAAACAACATGCCTGGTTAAGAAACGAAGCCCTCTTAAATTCTTCCTTTGGGTTGCAGAGCCCCTCACTCCAGCAACAGAGCAGAGAAATCTCACTGTTACTCCATTACTTAACAGTCTGCCATCTTGCCAACACTGGAGACCATGAATGGAAAACAGCATGAATGACTGGGCCTCTTCAGCACAGTCACTTGGATTTCAGTGAACCTGGTGTCCCCTCCAGAGTTCTGCCAGATCATCCAGGCCTAAAGCTTGGGCAATGGCCCAGCTGGGATGTGTCAAACAAATGTCTGCCCTGGATTCTCCTGAGTCTACCATAGCTGGGTCTCCTTACCGCAGGGCTACAAGGTACCTTTCAGTCATTGAACAGAACTTCTGGTGGGGGGAGGGGCTGCTGCTCTTACCAGTACTATTCTTGTCAAAGTTCAGTTAATTATACTGAAATGTCATCGATACTTAGCATTTTAGTCATTTCTAAACAATCTGTGGTATAAAATATATTAAATACATTCACCACCATCAAGCCTCTAGGATTTTAATCACATCAAACAAAGTGCACTGGAGCCATACCTTTGGTTACTTTGTGGGTTCTTTTCTCTTCCACCCTTCTCCACTCCTCCTCTTCCATACTTTCAACCCCCTAACATTAGATAGGAGAAAAAAAAAGGATAGAAGGGAAAGGAGGCAGAATTACTGTTAGACTAGTCCCTGCTGGTTAGGGGTGTCAAGTTCCTTGGGGCAAGTTTGATCTCCACCATCAGGATATCTAATTTTTTCTTCTTCTTGTTTCTTCTTTAGGCACTATTACTGAACAAACCAAAACCAACAAGAACAGCAACCAAACAACAACCCACCACTGCCTCTCAGGGCCTTAACATTTACCTACCCTCTGAAGAGTCCCCAGAATTCCAAAGATCACACAAATGCAGAAACTGTCTGCATCTGGCAAAATCACTCCTCTGCTAGAGCATGAGGCAAATCATAGCTGCTGTCATCGATCTGAAGCAGCCCCATATTCCATATCTCGGATTAAAATGAAAACATTCGCCAAAAATACCTTCATGTTTTTCAAAGAAACCAAAATTCTCACTACGGTACACACAAGAGATAACTTATACATCAGTACTATTTTCAAAGGCACAAAGACAAAAACATTGAAATAAATAAAATGGCAAAATGGCACTAGGCAGACAAGAGTGCAAAGCCAGTTAGTACAGCCTGTTCAGTGTTGGAACAGCCTGACAGATCAGTGGGCTGGCTTTAGTGTCAAGGTTAAGAGGCATATGCTCCCAGTTCTAGAGACTCTACATCTTAGTTCCCAGAAGCCATCTGGGCAGCCTCTCAAGCCACAACCTTCCAGAGTAGACCTTTACAAGGACCTTGTTGTATAAATAGCATTTGACCTGAGGTCAACAGGTCTAAGTGCGTTTACAGGCAATCCCCAGTCAGCAGAAGGCTCCTCAGTATTAGGTGTTAGATGTAAGAAAAATGGGAGTGGAAAACAAGAAGAACACTATCAAAACTGTCACCGGACTTATGCTAAATAATATGCACTTATGAATCATGTACTACATATAAAAGACTGCATAACAAACTGTCGACACAGCCTAAGGGAACTCCATAAAGACTGCAATCATAGTGCCGCTTGCTGAGAGTCCCTGAGGCCAAGGTCAGGCAGCTGGGCAGCTGCAGCCTTTGATCTCTGAGTCACTGGCTGCCATCCTACTCTGACCCCAGCTCTATGGTCACCTTTAGCATTTCCTTCAGAAGATCAGCTGGGTAAACCAAGAACTGACCAGGAAGCAGACTGTAGACAATATAGATTTTTTACATTGTGTTTTGCAAGCTGAACTTGGAAGAAAAATTTGAATGATGGCAACTTCCAATGTCTTCCAAGAAAACACCTGCCATTTTCTTCTCAGGTGACTTTATAATCATCCTCCCCCTCCTCCTCTAATGTTCAACAGATCACCTAAGCAGGGATTTGTGCTAGCCCTTTCAATAGAGGTCTCTCTTTGAGATTCTATCTTCCAAACAGTCCTTATATAGCTTATATACTACTACTTGAAGTCACCAAGATATTTGACAGTTCTGGATAAAGAAAACCTATTTTCCAGAGCCCAGGAGAGATTCTCCAGCTCACTCCCAACCTCTTTATCCTCACTGAAGATCACAAAGACCTTCAGGAAAACAAAGACCTTCCATTTAAAAACATCTCACTAACAAAACACTACCTGATGTCTCTGGACTCTCTCAGCTGACTCACCCAACCTGTACACAGGTGAGTTTCTTACCAGCTACAGTACAGGGAAAAAGAATATGCAATCCACGAGCCTCAAGTTATGGCTCAGTCACACAACACTAGTGCCCAGGAGAGAGGACAGTATAGCAGGTCTCATGTTTCTGTCCATGCTGCCAACCTATCAACTGTAAATGGGGGAGGGGGAGGTCCCCATGATTCCCTCATTTGCTGAACTTGCTGGACTACCTCATAAAATTTATGCAAGTGCTTTACCGGCACAGTTCATTATAAAGGGTGTAACAACAGCCAAGTAGAAGTATACAGGATGGGGGAGTGAGGGCTCAGTCTCCATGCTTCCTCCAGGGGTACATAGTCCCCTAGCATCTCCATCTCCAACCTCAAATTGTTTTCAGACTCCATCATTTAAGGTTTTATGGCAGTTTCATTGACATAGGAATGATTACTTAAGCTACTAGGCAATGGTGATTAACGTCACCCCAGCTCCTCTTACCAGAGGCAAAGCAGTAGAACTGATAATTAGTTAAAACCCTCTCTCTAATCATGCCTTGCTTGGCATTTTTGGCATCAGGCCCCCATCCTGAAGCTATGTAGAGGTTGCAGCCACCTTGGTAATATAAAAGAGACACTAACTGCCAAACTAGAGAGTCCTATGGTTTTAGATGCTATGCATCAGGAACTAGAAATAAAGACCAAACAAACCCCAGGCATACATATTGTGTGTGATATGTGGGCACCAGGCCCCCCTCCTCCAACACACACACACACACACACACACACACACACAATGACAAGAAAGATTTCTTGTCCTTTGATCAAGGACAATTGACTTCTCTTTAACATGTGGTCAATTATTCTTCACATACACAGGCTGACTTGCAAAATTGGTCCCCAAGGCCACATATGACAATGGGTGGGATAGACAGTACATGCTACTGGTACACCCAAGATCATCAGGTATTTCAAGTTTACTCATCCTTAAGACATCTGGTCTACCTCCAAGGAGACTTTCACTTTAGCAAATTAACAGTATCACAAGGACATTTTCATGAAAAATTACCAAATGACTTTCACAGAAGACACACTCTAGTCAGACAGCTACAGTATCTGTGCAACTCCAGGGAGTAATACAGCATCTCTTGTGCCTTGGTGTATCATGAGGTCTCTTCTAAAAAAAAAAATAGGTGGAAGAATTCCACAATACAATAAAGCTTTCTGAACAAAACCTGGCACTGACTGAGCCAACAGTAGCACATAGTGTCTATTCGAGCTTCATTTTTCCAACCTGTAAAATGAAGGGGAAAGGCGAAACCACAATCCTTTACTTAGGATAAAACAGGCAGCTGGGTACTCATCCTCTCCGCTCTCTGTGTGAGTCATATTCAGAGTTTTTATGATACCATTTCGACCATTTACACTGCTCTCTCTAGGCCCCTTTATTTCACTTTTTCTTACAGTAGATTCATAGAGCAGAGACTAATACGTCCATGAGGGGTCTAAACCACACCACTGGTGAGAGGGAGTGACTAAAAGGAAATAAGTACTCATCCCGATATCCTATCGAATGGATCTCTGGCACAGAGATGGTCTTATGCAATTTGGACTTAAACATTTCAAGCCCCAGGGAACTTCTTATTCACACAACTGCTTTACTAGCTAGAGGTTCTTCTGCCTTCCGGGAAATTTCAAACCTATAGTACATATGGTCGACAGCTCACCACTCACTCTAATGATGATGGCAACAGAACTGTTTATCCTTTGGAGAATGTAAAATTGCTACTGAGTTCAAACCTCAGGATTCCTTCTGAGCTATAAGTGGGGAAGAGATATTTCCCTCTCAAGAAAATGTGGTGGGAGTAAATTTGCCTAGCTCTGCCCAGTCTTATGATGCATCAGTCTAGAACAGGTTTCTTTGGTCTAAGGCAGGACTTTCAGATCACTGTCACCCACCTGACAGTTCAGAACCATAAAATCTCTAGGCAGCTTCAACATAGTATCAGCAGCCTGGGAATCTGTCCTGGTATGTTGCTTAGAACATCACACATGACCATTTTTCCATCATACTAGCAGCTTGGGTTGTTTTCATTAGGAAAACACAAGCATCACTGGAATCCCATGCATATCCCTTGCTTTTTACAACTTTATAAAAATTGGAATCCATAACATCTATAGCAGTGACTATCCAATAACCAGCCCAGCCCATTTCCAGGCTAAATAAAAAATGCTTAGCGTGTTACCTTTCCCAGAGACATCAGCTACTCACCCAGCAGTGCCTTTTTGAAACTATATATCAGATGAAACTGGGATAACCGGTTGAAACCTTAAGCTATATGGTGATGTAATAGACCATAAAGGCACACAAAGATAATTTAACACACAAATGCTGTTTGGGATAGAGCTACTGCCCACAGGCAAGGGCAGCTACTCAGAAAGGCAGAAACCTGCCCTGTTTTATTGCCTGGGAATCTGGATTTCTCATTTCAGCGGTCGTCCCTTTGACTATGGATTGAACACAGTGTTCACGGAAGGAGGAGGAAAACAAAAGACATGATTGTACATCTACTCTTACCCCACCCAAAAGTTGAAATGCCTCTGAAAATGTTTCAATGATTTCTTTGTGGGAATATGATGCTTTTATGAAATTTCATTTTTATTAAAATTTTTTGAGAATTTCACATTTGAATTCTTTATTTACATAATTTCTACTCCTTTCCCCTTCTCCAATTTCTTTGTGTCCCTTATTCTCTCAAATTATTCTTCAATTCATATTGACTTATATGTATACGTACACACACTGATACACACACATACACACACGCGCACACACACACACACACACACACTCCATAAACTCCATTTAGTGGTGCTCATATGTACACATGTTTAGGACTGAGCACTTGGGATTAGATAACATATCAGGGATCTCACCCCTTAAGAAGACTGATTCTCCTCTCAGAAGCCATTGGATTTCTATAGGTCTTTATATAGGGGTGGTGTCTTATAAACTTTCTCCCACTATCAATAGCATGCTGATTGGTACCATCATAATCAAGGTCTTCTTTAGGCAACCATATTGTTCAGGTTTCATAAATGTAGCTTCCCAGTCATGTCTAGAACACAGTCTCTATCAGCAGGTGTCTTGTTCCTTTGGCTCTTACAATCTTCCTGCCTCCTTTTCTGGATTTTTTTCTGAACCTTATAAGGAAAGGTTGTATTGTAGTTATAGAATTGGGTCTGGGCACCCCACAGTCACTTTCTGTCTGCATTTTGACCATTTATGGACTTCTGTAATAGTCTTCATCTATGACAAAAGAGTTTTCTTTGATGAGAGGTGAGAGTTACATTATCTGTGGTTATAAGAATGTGTATTTGGAATATAGTTAGAAACTACATTAGTCTGGAAAAGTCGCAGTAGTTGGTTCCCTCCAGGGTCTCTAACCTTTCCATGTATGAATATTTTGGCTATGTTTATAGTAGCAGACATAAGTTTCCACCTATTGAGTGGGTTTTAAGTCAAATTACAATACTATTGGTTATCCCCAAGATACCAGGCACCACCATTGCACTATTTTAGATATCTTGCTGGGCTGGTTATTGTTGTTGTCCATAGACTTTGGGTCTGAGGAGGAATA
>JANHMN010000013.1:14441220-14453279 GCA_030674055.1 Rhabdomys pumilio
ACACTTTACGGTGCTTGCCCTCTGCTCAGTTTGCTGAGATCACATGTAGTGTCACACTGAGTTGTTAGACAATTATGTGAGTAGCCAATCATAGTATAAAAAAGTCAGTAGAGATGTTCCTTAAAGAGCTGCCAAAACATCTGTACAAGTTAGGCCTTCGATGTTAGCTGCCTAGCCTGAGCTCAGGATGGAGCTTGGCTACCATATAAATGCCGGCCATTATCAGTATATTGGAAAAGGTAGTTTTCCAAAATGTTTGATGTCTTGGTACAAAGACCTGATATAGGCACTGTTGTCTGTATTGCGGTTTCCATCTGTCATGAAAGCTTAGGCTTCAAACTGAATTTCTCAGCATGACACCTGGTCTATAAACACCCTTTTAAAGAGTTTCACTATAAAACAGCACAGATCTTTTTTAAATACAGAAAAGTTACAACAAGTATCCATATCCCCGATGCTCAGTGTTAATTTTTTTATCCAATTCCAAGTTTGGAATTTAAAAAAACAAAAATCAAAATAAGACCTTACGTCACATCTGTGGGATCCATCCCCAACCCAACATTGCCGTCTTGACCCTAAATCCTGTCCGTTAGGCTACCTTGACAGTGGGGTTGATTCTTGCCCATGTCTGTGTGCCATAACTTTATAAACAGAAATCCTAGGATTTCTAAAATTTTGATTGTATATTTCAGATAAATGGTAACATAGTATGCATTCTGTAAATTTTAGAACCACCACAGACTTCATTATTGTTGCTCTACACATATCTGGTTCACCCATTTTAGGATTCCAGCATATGGATATAGCTATCCACCCATCCCTCTATTGCTAAGCTTTGAACAGTGTTTAGCTACTAATTCCTCAAACTATCACCCACATGACTATGTGTGCCCTACACCATTCATGCACTGGAAAACCACTGAGAAATTATATGACCTTCGGAACCAAAGGTAAAACTTCCTTGTAGAAATGCCAAGCAAATGAACTGGGTCTTTGTATGGGGAGCTCACAAATAGACAATGGTTGGGGAAATAACTCAGGGGCTTTATGCATGATAGACAAGCACTCTACCCCTGAACAATAATAACCCAGCAACAAATCTTCAGAAGATTCCTGTTTCTCTATCTAAACTCTACACTAGCTCATAAAGAATAAACTGGAAAGAGCAATACCATTCTTATGGCCTTCATTGTGACATGTCCTCTTATACAACCCAGCATTTACCCTTCTTCAAGGACCCTATATTTAAAAAGAAAACAAACTGTCTCTTTCTACTAATTGTCAGGATTCTGCATTTGAGCACACTGCCATTGAAAACATATGCAGCCACACACACATCATCGTATAAAGTGGTTTACAGCATGCAGTTCATCTCAGTCTTTCCCAACCTCTGCTTTGCATGTCTATCTTATCTATACATCTAGATCATAAATTTCCTTGGAAGATGACTGGTAGATAATGCATCTTTGCTTCTTCCAAAATTCTTGGCCCAATAGAAAGCCTATGCTCGTGCCTGACAAATTTTTGCTAATGAATTCCATTACTCCCAGCTCCAGGAGTATCATGGTAGGGCTGTCTCCCTAAAATAATCATTTTTCTTTGTCAGTCATGTGACCTTCTGGAAGACAAGGCATCATTTAAAGGTACATTTTAACTTACTTTTGGCCAATACATAATCATATATTTTTTTATAGGCTACAATAAGACATTCCAGTACATGGATACCATTTATAACCATTGGGTAAGGGTAACTGGTGGTCTGGCTTCTCAAAAATTTGGTTTTGGAAGAATGGAAATCCTCTTGTATTGGTTCTTAAATATTTAATTGCTGTTATAGCCTGAGAGGTGCAGGGCACTGGGAGTCAGCCCTACGTTCAGATCCAACCCTGTGTATATTAACCATGCTCTCCACTCATGATTATACTGTATTCCCAGAATCTAGTATAACCATATTCTAATCTCCTAAATAGCATTTTAAGCCATTCTCTGAAGATCAGTTTATAGGGACCTATAAGGACCTGAGATGTAAACTTAGTTTCTTTCTGAGAAAAAATAAAGAACAAAAGGCCTTTGTTTGGCACACGCGAGTCTCCCCCCCCCCCCCCAAGAATGAGACCACTGATCAGAGACAAAGCCCAGAAGGATGGCATCCACTATTATCACCTGTCTGTCAGTGGGCATGTCTCCACACCCAGCTGGGACTCACAGTCAATATTCTACAGTCAGCATTTTCAGTATTCTGAGAAATTACAACTATCAAATCTTGAGTGTGTCCTGCCCCTGCACCCCGTACCTCTACCTAACCTCTCTTTTGGGGGATTTTTTCTTAAATCAAAGGTTTTCTAAAGTATAACTTGAAGTCAGTAGTGCTCAAGCCTTTGATGTGCTTCAAGTCTCCCTGCAACTGACCTGCCATGTATTATAGTGCAGCACAGAGGAGCTACTACCTCTTGGATCCATCTGGAAGGGACATCACTGCATTACTGCATCCCGCATCCAAGGACCACAGCATCCTCCAGTACGAACAAAGAACTTCCTTTATAGAGATGCAAACAGGCTACGTTCCAAGTTCCAAGCTGGAATTCAGAATTCATGTTTTTCCATGGCAACCATCCTAGAACGGCTAGGTTCCCAGGATAGCTCAAACAGTCTGGATGTATAAGATGCATCTCCGGTCACACAGCAGGTATGTACTTGGGCCTCAGCTAAAGACAAGGAGGGGCAAAGATATGGGAACATAGATATGGTGCAGACACTGGCTGACAGATCCAGCGAAAGTGGAAGCAAGTCCTTGTCTGTCATTCAAATGCACTGGGGTGGTGGTGGGTTATAAAGGACTTGCTAAATGTTTGAGGCACTATCTTAAAAGCCTTGACTGGCCAATGCGCATTTACTAGTGTAGGTGTCTATTTCCCTCCTATGTCTACACTGATTAACTACTAAATCCCCTTCAGGGAAGAGAACTCGTATTTGACACATCTCTTAATGCTTTTATTCTTTTCCCCTTCATTGCACTCCATTCTTGTGTCTTTGGAAATTTAGTCACAACCATCACCTACAGTAATAAAGCTACAGTTTATAGATGATACTTCAGAGAGGCCAGCATCCACAGATCTCAGCCATTATCTTGAGGATGATGTCATGAGACGGTGCACACTCAGAAGAGTTGCTTCAACACAAAGATGCTAGCAGCCTTCAAACATTGGCTCAGCTCTGCCAACTTTTCTGTCTTATTGGCATCTGAAGTGACCTCTGCCAAGGTACAGTTAAAAGAAGACTATTTGTTTTTAAGATGAGACTCTCTGCCTCAGAGCCTCCTGTTTGAATACTACACCCAATTAAATGGAGCTCAGTAGCTCTGCCTTCTGTTCAGTTTCTGTAGAATGAACCTTCCATTTGCACACAGACGTACCTTGAATATATCCAGAAGCTTTTATACTAATGGACTTACAGGAACGAGGGGAAATGGGGCTAAAGAGACAAACTTAAAGGATGCTCATGCATGGGGGCCATCCTCAAAAGTCTAGGGAGCAGGAGACCAATGAGACTGCTGGTTTAGGACAGCCCCAAGGAAAGGGCGCACGGGAGCTGTATGGCCCAATCCTCTACCCATCGACTTAGGCTATTTCAAGGCTGTTACTTCATGAGATTCATGCATCTGGTCTGCTTCTGCAGGTTTCTAATTTCAGCTGCAGAGACAGAGTCCAGGAAATGAGGCAGACACATATAAAGGCCTTCAGAAACAAAGAAGATTCCAAATGAATAACTGCTTGCCTTGAAGGGATTTCAAATAAGAGGCTCAAAGATGGAAAGAAAAGATTAGAAGAAAATGATAGACCAAAAAACCCACAGAAGCAGACACAGCCTGGAGCTGAAATTCAGAGAACTGTGATGCAAGAGGCATTCCTACATTTGAAATCGAATGGAGCCGAGGAGGAGAAAGGTTTCAGGACAACCAGGAGCCCAAGGTCAGACAGGGCGATGGGGAGAGGACTGGAGTATGCAGCTCTGCTTCTGGGTCCTTTCTAACTCTCCCAAGGGTGTGCTTATAGCTCACAACATTGGTTAGGATTCAGTAAAGTAGCTTAGTCTACTCTCAGTAGTGTAGATGAGTTACAACAGTGCCATGGAAACCAGAGGATGACAGGAACATCTGTCAGCTGCTTAGCTGGACTTCGAGACTTTCCAACAGGGCAAACCTCAGCTTCCTAAAAACAAAAACCTGCCATCACAGATGAACGCCTGTGACACTCTGAGGCTCAGAATAGAACAGGAGGGGAACCAGTGAGGACTAGTGAGAAGGAAGGAGGCACGGAGGGTGTCCTGCAGCAAGTGCCTATTATTTTCTAACATTTATTAGAGGAGAGGAGGAGAGGGGAGAGGAAGGGAAGGGGGGGGAAGAAGGGAAAGGAAGGAGGAGGAAAGGAAAGAGAATGCAAGAGAAGTGGGAGAGGAGGGAGAGAAGGGAGGAGGGAGAGAAAGAAGGAGGAAGGAGAAAAAGGAGGAGGGAGAAAAAGGACAAGAAAGAAAAAGGAGGAGGGAGAAAAAGGACAAGAAAGAAAAAGAAGGAAGGAGAAAAAGAAGGAGGGAGAAAAAGGAGGGAGAAAAAGAAGGGAAGGAGGGAGAGAGGAGAGGGGGAAAGAAGGGAGGAAGGAGAAAGTGGAGGAGGGAGAAAGTAGAGGAGGGAGAAAGTAGAGGAGGGAGAAAGGGGAGGATAGGGAAGATAGCAGGAGGAAGAAGAGGGGAAGGAGGGAGGAGAGAGGGAGGAGGGAGAAGAAAGGGAGGAAGAAGAAAGGGAGGAAGAGGAAGAGAGGGAGGAAGAGAAATAGAGGGAGGAGGAAGAAGAGAGTAAGGGAGCTGAACAGAGGGGAGGTGAGAGAGTCAGTGACTCAGTCAGTTGTATATTAATTATGAAGATCAGGCTTTCTTCAGTTTCCTCTCACCCAACCTATCAGAAAAGAAGCATCGCCAGCCCCACCTCCGAGCCTCGACTGTGCACTTCTCCCATTCTTTTGGAGCACATGGTATCTGGGTGCTCCATCACTCACACACTGACCCAGACTGCAGATTGTATGAACGCAAATGCCGCCTTGCCGTTGCTGATCCCCCATCGTGATTAACTACTAGATCTATTAGAAGACCTCAAAAGGACTTGTATAATTGTGGTAATCAGACTTGTTCCATCTGTGCTAATCTATAAAGCCTCTCTGAACTCAGTATGAGGCATTCCAAACCTCCTGAGCAAGTGCAGTGCTGTTGGATGAGTCCTAACTTGACTTAGCCAAATTTATTTAGCTACACAAGCTACAGTCTGTTAAAAACCATCGCTATAGGACAGTGCTTCTCAGCCTTCCTAATGCTGTGACTCTTTAATGCAGTTCCTCATGTTATGGTGACCCCCAACCAGAAAATTGCATTTGTTGCTACTTCATAACTAAAATGTTGCTACTATTAACTGTAATATAAAAATCTGATATGCAACCCCCTATAAAAGGGTTGCTTGACCACCCCAAAGGGGTCGTTACCCACAGGCTGAGAATCTCTTCTATGGAGCAAAGTAGTCAATACACCTAGCAAGAGTGTTACCGTAATCACCAAATGCCAGCCAGTGGTTGCAAAGCACAGAAGAGCCAAGCCTCACCAGGTTCCCTGGCCTGTCTTTGCCACCTCAAGGAGCAGATAGAGGTAGTTATAGATCTGATGGCCACAAGGGCCCCTCAGCACTGGATCATGTGCCTTGTAAAATAGAAAGCAACCAGAGGAAACAGGAGACATCTTGGTTTTGGAAAGAAATCACCAACCAGGAAACCAAAGCTCATCTTAAACAAGGAGGGTGCTACCACTGTTCTGTGCCCAAGAGCACAGCAGTGTAATGACAGGGCAAGGGCCAACTTCTTACGGTGTGGGCCACAACCAAGGTTCACCAGAGACTCCTCAGGAGCAGGATAGTAGCTCCTCCCGGGTGCTACCCACAGTGGCGTCCCCTCCACAGTATGATTTGCCTTGACCCTTCCGCCAAGCAGATCACTGTGTATGTTTGTGTGGGGCTGTGCTTTACCGACACCAAAAGATCTGTGGTCTCACATGCTGCTGTAAGCAGCTCACTGGTTTATGCATGTACTGTTCAAGTAACTTAGGAGACTGTGTCAGGCTGTAGTTGTTGTTTTAAAGCAACAGGCACCAAGCCCAGCCATCCTGTTGTCTAGTTTCTTTTTTTTGTTGTTGTTGTTTTTTGTTTGTTTGTTTGTTTGTTTGGTTTTTGGTTTTTTTGAGACAGGGTTTCTCTGTGTAGTCCTGGCTGTCCTGGAACTCACTCTGTAGACCAGGCTGGCCTCGAACTCAGAAATCCACCTGCCTCTGCCTCCCAAGTGCTGGGATTAAAGGCGTGTGCCACCACTGCCCGGCTGTCGTCTAGTTTCTAGTTAAATTATAATATTGGTATTAGGTGTCCCCAAAATCCTATTAAAACCAATACTAGATTATCTTAGAACTTGGCTATTTCTCAGGATAAAAATGTTCCGGAAGGGAAGTCTTCCATGCCTTATAAGTTTCAATGTAGATTTCAGAACAGTTGAGCTGTGTGGTACCCATCAGCAGCATAGCTGCATGGAATTGGACTGGCAGGGGAACGATTCCAGCAGAGGCAGGATTTCAACAGAGGACAAGGAAAGACAGACTCAGAAATAAATGGAGACAAATCTCATGTAGTAGATCCTGTACAGAGCCAGCTTTTCCATGAGATCCAGGCAAGTCCATGCTCTTGGACGGTAAGTAACTCAGAACCAGCAAAAGTCCCCTGAGTGGTGAGCCCAGAGCAGTCACCTGAGAACAGCTCAGATGATGGCACCTTGGATCCATGCAGCCTAGCTCCTGCAACAGCAGGAAATGTCCCAGCAGGTTAGATGATCTGTTCCCCAGGTGCTGTCCTCAGTACCCAGGCCACTGTCAAAATCTTAAATGTGGACACTCCTCTGGATGATGAGAAGAAAAGTGACTTTCACGTGAATGACCACAGAATAACTACAAAGCAGACGTCCTTTGTACCCACTGTTAGATGTCAAGCACACGCAGTCCATCTTGTCCCCAGCAATCCATCTACCACGGCATCAACCCACATCTACCAAGCCTCAATCTGAAGTTTCCCAGCGAAAACTAAGCATGTGGGTTTCCAATCAGAGAGATATTTGGATCCTTGTATGTTGTACCTACTGCTCAAAAAGTAACTGACTTTGCGAAAGAGATTAAAAACACAAAAACACACCTAAACAGAAAATGCCCATCAAGCATTGGATGGGGATGTGTTTGGGGATGTTGAGCTACACAGTATAGGGGCTTTTTCACATAGGATGCCATTAGAGGATTCAGACTAGTCTAGTGACATATGATCACTGTGTTTCAGGACACTGGAGGCAGCACGGTGACATGCCGAGACACAGGACAGGGAGGAAAGAAGCTTGACAGAGTGCCATGCACGAGGCAAACTCCTTCTACTCTCACAGGCCTGCCTCAGGGGCAGGGCCTTGCTGCCTTGCCTCAGAGTACAATCTAGTAACTCATGGGTCTCATCTAAGAACATGGGATCTTATTAAAGTAGGAGAAATGTAGGCCTTCAAGAGGCATTTTGCAAGAAGTAGAGACATCCATCATTGAATTTTTACACTGCTTTTATGTGGGACTGGGCTTCTGAGTCCTTTCAGTAGTTGTATATGTTTGCCGACACTTTGACTAAGAAATAGACTATCTTATTTCCCTTGCAAGGTCACCTGGCCTCACCAAGGCTAGTAAGCATTTCATGTTAGACATATAAAACTTATCCCCTACCAAACAAACTAATTGCCAATATTTAGTAGTACCCCTCCCCACCCTGTACCTCTCATGGTCTCTCTAGAGTAGCTGGGAATACTCAAGGGAAGGCAGAGGCTTCAGAGTCCAGACAGACGCATTCATCTTCCTAGGCCAACTTCAGAGATTTGCTTCCTGCTCCTCAATGGGCACTTTCCAAGCTCACAGCCAAGTTACCCAGCTGATATGTCAGCAGAGGCCTGGCTGCGAACTGGAAGGGTGGTTTGAGGTGGTATGTAAGCACAGGGCAATGACAGAGGCAAAGAGCATCCTTTCTTTACTATGTGGGTACATCTGTTCCGATATTCACTCTAGTAATTCTTAACTGACTAGTTCGCTTTCACTGTCAAGATTAAAGCAAAGTATTTTATGTGACATCTGCTTCTGCTAAATCAGACTCTCATTTCCTCCTGAGCTGTCACACTGAGGATGGGATGCACGATGCCGTCTGTGCACACGGAACAGAGAAAGTCACCTTCTCAGATAAAGGAATCCTGACTTTCTTGATCGAACGAAGCCTCTACTCTTCCTAGTCAATAGACCTATTGAAAACAAGACCTCAACAGCTAACGTGCAAAGACAGTGTGTAAATTATGTCTAAGAGAGTCATTGTGTGAGCCAAGGGAGATCTTAGCTCTCTCGTCTCCACCCAGAACCCCAGGACAGAAATCACTGATCAGGCTCCAGAGTTTCAAGTGGTAGTGGTTACTGCCAAGCATGGTCATGGGCATTGAAGAAGGCAGAGCCACAGACAGTGCATCTTCCCTCTCATCCCTTCAGACCAAGAAATCAGCAAACAAAACCAGGGCACAAGCTCCCTCAGTGCTGGGCTCTAACTTGGCCACCATTTCCTGTTGCAGAGGGCATTTCTTTGCAGAGCATGCTAACACTCCTTGATACTGATGTGGCCAGGAGAGACCTGAAATTATGCTGCAACTCCCACTTCGGTTTGAGGCCAAGCATTTACTAAGAGACAACAGACTCTTAAAAGTAGGACATATAGGAAGCTGACAGTCCACACTCCATTGAAAGATGAACAAGCTCTAGAGACCAAATAATGGCACGGTGGCTTTGGTTAACAATACCTCATTCCAAAAACAGCTGGAAGGTCCAGTGGGAGGGTCTCCTGCCACATTAAGCCAGACACCAGGACAGGAAGCATTAAAGAGACGGTGGCACATGGTCCATAAAACCAACCTCAAGCTGACCCAGTGGAGGTATACACCTTAGGAGTATGTATGTACTTTTTCAGAACAAGGCAAGCACTTAAGCACCCCATACCCAAACACAGGGACAGAAGATAAAAATATCTCGCCTTCCAGGATGACAGTAATTGAAAGGGTAGAGAGCTGAGGGCAGCCTAGATACAAATGCAGGGTTTGGATATTACATCTAATATGGAGACAGAGATACTTGCTAACAGTGATGGTGAGGTAAGAGAAACTAAGGCACTGTGGACAAAGGTCACGGAATGGGGTAGTTTGAGTAAACAGATCCCCATAGACTTGTTATGTGAATGTTTGGTTATTAGAAAGTATCACTATTTGATAAGGATGGGGGGGTGCCCTGGTTGGGGGAAGAATGTCATGGGGGGGGGGGGGGGGGGGTGCTTTGAGATTTTAAAAGTGAAAGCCAAGCCCAGACAGTGGCTCTCTCTTCCAGCTGCCTGAGGATCAAGACATAGACCCCTCAGCTACTTCTCCAGCACTGTGTCTGCCTGGGTGCTGCCATTGTCCTACCATGATAAGAGACTAAATCTCTGAAACTATAAGCAAGCCCCTAGGAGCACATAAGGAGGGACCTATGGCTCCAGCTGTATATATAGGGGAGGATGGCCTTGTCGGGCATAGGTGGGAGAGGAGATCCTTGGTCTCATGAAGACTGGATGCCGTGTGGGGAATTCGAGGGCAGGGAGGTGAGGGTGGGTGGGGGCACATCCTCATAGAAGCAGGAGGAGGGGGGATGGGATAGAGGGTTTCTGGGTGGGGGGAAATGGGGAAAGGGGATAACATCTGAAATGTAAATAAAATATCCAATAAAAAATTAATTTCAAAAAAAAAAAGAAAGAAAAGAGTGACCTTGGCTGTCTCTTCATAGCAATAGAACACTAAGAAACGAAGTTGTCAATATACCAAGTCTCTGCACAGCCCTAGAAGAGAACTTAATCCTTCAAATGCACAGATGTGCACACTTCAGGTAGCATCTCCTCTTACTAGGCCCCGGGCTGGAAGCAGATGGAGAAGAGGCGTTCCAGCCCTGCTGAAAGGTACACTAAACTCTGGCAATCAGAGACAGCAGTCAAGCAGCCACATCTGGGGGTGGGAAGAGGGATGGTTCAGGCTCAGGGGCAAGGGCTACAGTGGAGCTCAGAGAACCACCATAGCCCACCACACTAGAACACTCAAGGGGTGCATAGAAACATCTGGTAATAGAAAGTAAAAATTTGATTTCTGGGCCTTAAAAACCTGCTTCCTTAGAGAGAAGGGGGGCACAAAGGAGGGAGGAAGGGAGGAAGATGGAAAGGGAGAGGGAGGGAAGAGAGAGATGGGAGGGGAACACAATATAACTGATATGACACGTGACCTTAGATGAGCTTCACTCAATTCCAAAAACACAGGGAAAACACACACCATAGGACAAGCAGCCTCAGAGCTCCTTTCTGTAGGGTTTTAAATAATGACATTTTTAAAATGAGACTTGTAAAGACTACAAATTCTGTGACACACCTCCTCAATTTACAGATGTGTGTGTGTGTGTGTGTGTGTGTGTGTGTGTAATGAGACGGAGGGGTTGGCTCCCAGCAGCACGACTGTTTATTGCTGCAGCCTGGGGAATCCAGCGCTCCTTCCATGGTTGCAAACCACATGAAACTGCACAGACACGCAGCAAGGCAAAGAAGTGCATCCTGGGTCGTGGCCATTTAGGTCTGCACCTTTTTATGACATAGGATGCATCTTATGCACATACATATTCAGTGTTATTAGGGAATGAACATCTGTGTAACCAAGAAGCAAAAGGATGCACCCTGGGATTCTCCCAGCAAGAGCCCTGACTTTCCATGGACAAGATGTTATCCATCCATTCTTTCTGAATAATTTCCTTACTTAATAATCAGACCACAAACATGGGACTTCCTTGACTACAAGGGTCAAGATTTGCCTGTCGTTGAGCTCCATAGGAATGCCTGTTTTTCTGTGGCTTGCCCCTTCTCCACACTGAGGGTTATTTACACTCTACTGGTAATAGAGTTCATTCTTTTAGCTCCTGTGTGCTTCACTTTACATGAATGTGACTGTAATATACTTATTAATTGGTATTTCTCATTTTTATGTGTGTGTGTGTGAGTGTGTGTGTGTGTGTGTGTGCATGCATGTGTGCACTTGGTTAGTTGTATGCACATATGTGTCTTCCTTAACCACTCTTCATCTTATTTTTTTCAGACACGGTATCACTGAACCTGAAAGTCACAAATTCAACTAGATTTGCTGGCTAGTAAAGCTCCAGCAATCCTCCTGCCTCTGGTTCCCCAGAGCTGGGATTACAAGTGTCTACCAATCCTGGCTTGTTGTGTGGACGCTGGGATCTAGGTCCTCATGGTTGTACAGTAAGTGTGTTAATGCGTGAGCCATCTCCCTGGCCCCTCTAACTCTCCAAGTCAAATGTGGGTTTTGTATCTTGAAAATGTTCGCTCTAGTCAGACACATCCATGAGTGCAGAATCTCAAGTACAGGGACCATTAAGGAAGGAAGCTGTGATAGCCAGTCTTGGTTTTCTTCTTGATTACATCAGGAATTGACAAAAACCTAAGCAGCTGCACACACCTGTTTAGGATTTTCTTGACTGGATCATTTGAGGTGAGAAAAGTCACCCTAGATCTGGTTACATCTTTTGGTGGTGGCCCACATATGAGGACATGGAAGGAGGAAGCCTTTACCTTTTGGCTGCTTGCCTGCTCTCTTGCTGACAAGCTCACCCTTTCTGCTGCTGGCCCACTACTTCACTGGTATTAGCCCTGACGTCTCCAGAAGTCCACCACAGACTGAAGAGCACGAAGATATTCAGCCGCCTGGACTGAACAAGTACGAGATTCTTGGCCTTTCCATTTGGAGACAGCCATTGTCGGACTCGCTAAGCCACAGTCTGTAAGCCGCTTAATAAATCCCATAGATAGATAGATAGATAGATAGATAGATAGATAGATAGATAGATAGATAGAT
>JANHMN010000013.1:14453289-14476013 GCA_030674055.1 Rhabdomys pumilio
GATAGATAGATAGATAGATAGATAGATAGATAGATAGATAGATAGATGGACGGACACAGACAGATCGGTAGATAGGTAGGTAGATTGATTGATTTGTTCTATTGGCTCTTCCTCTAGAGAACCCTGACTAATAAAGAAGCTAAGGAATCTAATGTTACTCCATTAGCATTGTTTCCAAAGATGTTTTTATGAGTCCATAAGAACAATGGCTTCATTAGATCTGTAACCACAGGGGAGCTCAACAATACAGTATAAGGGTCCCTTTTTTTAATAAGTGAAACTTTTTAAAAGCATAGGATCAAGACAAGAAGTAGGAACAAGCATCTCCAGTTTCTAATTACAGAGCGCAGTGCTCCAAGCACATCTCGTGATGACCCTACGTCACAGCGGATCACACGAAGACAGCAGCAGACAAAGCTTCTTGAAAATAGTCAACAGGGAGTTGGATTAGGCTGCAGAATTCCCACTGGCAAGGGTTTCATCCTTGGATGGAGATCACATTAGGAAACAGTTTCTTCTGTGACATTCCTGGGCCTTGTCCTTGATTAAGTAAAGAATGTCACTCTTGCTTTCACCACGCTTCTGGCAGCAACCTTAATTAACTGCAATGGGACACAGTGTGGGGAAGGATATGAGGGTGTAAGGAGGCTTGGGAGGAAGAAAGGGTTTGTTCAGTGGAAAGAATAAAAAAAAAACAAGATAATGAGAGATTATAACTATATATGTGTGTATATACATATGAAATTGTGAGATAATTTTTTAAAATACTAAGATCATTGTGATAGATAGCAATTACTGCTGTGCTCTCTGATTGGTGGGGTTTAGCCTCTGACTTAATCACAGCCAAGTCAAAGGTGGGCAGAGAGGCTAGCACTGATAGACTCAGCACCATCATTTATATAAGGAGCACGCTCTTGCAAGAAAAAAATTAAAGTGTGAAGATAATTCTATTTAAGAATGACAGTCCCCACTCGACGAGGGCACCAAGCTGTTGACCATTTTCATTGACAAGTCAGAGACTGAGACAAGTACGTATCCAGTTTCCACACCATGATTTATATTCATAGGCAAAAAAAAAATATTCTATATTTTATCCTTTTTGCAATCTTGGGAGCAAATCCTTCACTAAGCCATGTTCTGTGGGTTAGACAGAGAAACAAAACTCCTCTTCCCTCAGGGGTCAGTCGTAACTGACATCTATCATGGCTGCGACCCCTATCGCCAGTGCCATGCTTGCAGAATCCTCTGTAACAATCCCTGTGAGTAGTTAGTAAAATCTTTGGGTTTCTATAGTGTGTGCAGGCGAAGCTCACTAACTGAGCATTAGAACTTATGTGTGTGTTCTAGCTTCTTAGAGCATCTAACCTATTGAAGGACTCTGCTCTTCACCCAGGAAAGCCCCTCTCCTAATAACACATTAATGTTGGAAGTACTTAAGACTCACATGCAGAGTAGAGGGTGAGGAAACTAATCAGGATATATTTTCAATAAAAGGAAAAAGGAAGAGAGTCATCTCATCTGAACACTATGTGGCACCTTACACCTACTACGTGTCAGGTAGGGTCTAAGCACTGAGAAAATGGACAAAGTTGCTACACTGAAGACATCACATGGCAGGGAGCTCACAATATAGAAAGAGATCCTCGGACACAAAGACCCTTGAAAGCAACACGGGGCTGAGAAACATGCTCAGGGAAGCCACAACTCTTCAGATAGGAGACAAGCTGGGCCAAGGATTAGTTCAGTGGTACTATGGATGCCTGGTACACACAAGGCCCTGAGATAGATCCACAGCACAGGACAGGAAAAGAAAGACTGGAACAGCCTCTTGGATCAATAGGATGGCTCAGCAGTAAAGATTCTTGCAGTCAAGACCTGATGACTTGAGTTTGATCCCCCAGAATCCAGGTAAAGGTAGGAAGAACAAGTTAGTGAACTCCACAGGATTATTCTTTAACCTCTACATGCAAGCATGCATGCATAGCACCCCTGGACATGGACATGGACACGGACACACACACACACACACACACACACACACACACACACACACACAATTTGTTTACAAGAAGGCCTCTCCAGGAAATGAATGCAGAAGAGAAAAGTTGGAAACAAAGGTGTGAACCCATGAATACTGAGTGGGACAAAGCAGAACAGAAATTGTAGGCCCACTCCAGAGATCCACAACAAGACGTTATCAATGTTTCATTCTGTGAAACGATGCGGTAACACATACACACACACACACACACACACACACACACAGACACAAACATGCACACAGTTCTTCACACACACAGCATCTCTGCTGACTCATCATGGTACCCAGGCACTGAGACACATATCAAGAGGAAAGGCAAAGCCCCTTCTTTGCCAGCCAGCCACCTACACCATCAGACTGCATTAAGTTGTGGCTGTAGCTCTCCTACACCAACAGACTGCATTAAGCTGTGGCTGTAGCTTGCCTACACCATCAGATTGCATTAAGTTGTGGTTGCAGCTCGGCTCAGTATGCCAGCTAAGCTCAACAGCTGGAACTCACCTGAAGCACTCAAGGGGCAGCATGATGCATGACAGGTTACATCAAGGTTCCATTCCTATCTGCCTTAAGCCAAGGAGGGCCCTCTGGTATTAGCTGTCCCATTTGTGCTCCTCTGGTAGCACTAACTCCTTAAAATTAGTGTGTTTCCAACCTGGCACACAGTGGGAACTTGGTACCTCTGTGAAAACCAACACTGACTAGTGACAATAACACTGTAGTCACAATGCTCATGAAATGAGCCAGTTGCAGCAGCCATCCCCAACAGAGCATCTTGCATCTCCGTCACAACAACGCTAAAACAAATGGGGCCATTTATTTCAATAAGACACTTATTAACACAATACAATCCTCAAATCACAAACACCCAGGCCTATCACCCACATTAATGTTTAAAATAGTCTTGTTTAGCGAAGGTTATGTGATGCTGATTGCCTATGAATAATGCACAATTAGAACATATTCTCATTGCCAGGAATTAATGGTTGTTTGCTGAGGTATTTTAGTGGAGCCTCAGGCTCCCTGACTGGCCCCGTCGCCCACCTGCTGAGTGACAGGAGGGATTCTCAGTGGCTCCCTATCTTTATGCTCAAAGGATATGTACCATGCTATGCTGGTCAGCACTGTTGGTTAGAGACCAGTGAACCCTGTCCCTGGGGAGCTCCGTTCTAGAGCAATCCCCCTGGGAGTGCTGTGACACAAACCACTCTGCCTCCCAGACTACCTCTCTCTCTCTCCTCTGTGATGTGCTCTGGTCCTTTCTGCAGGATCTGGAGGCAGATAACTTTTTCACATTTGTATGAAAGGTGGGGGCATGTGCACATCAGAGAGAAGCCTATCGAAAGGCTAAGGAACACTGCTCTGTTAGGATTCAGTCAAGTCTGAGAGAGCTGCTGCTCCTGTTCCTGCTGTCTGAACATCATCAGCCGTGGCCTTGGCATGGGCTCAGATGGGGCATTTCATTCCTGGACATTAAAGGACACCAGGAAAGCATTAACTACCCAAAGACAGGTGTGCTGGGGTTTGAAAGTCTGAAGTTAGCGCAGGAGTTTTGAAGGCGAACTCCTTCAGGGCGCACCTCGGAAAGCTGCTAACCACTTCCCTCAGCGCCTTTGATTGTTCCTCTTTTTGGAAGTAATTCAGGCTGCTCTCCTTATCTCCCAGGCATCTCTAATGCTGTTTTAGCTTAAAGAGCCTGGAAGCCGAGCTTCTGTCCAAATCCTAAAGTGCTGCTACACCCGCTGCAGAGAGAGAGCACACAATTAACTCATTTTATTGATTTCCCAAGTTCATTCCTTACACCGAGCAAATGGGATCAGATTTCAACAGATTAAACTTCCATTTCATAGCCCCATTTACAGCATTAAAATCTCTCCGCCACCTGAGCCTCCTTTTCGTCCATGGCCCGGTGCTTAAAGCCGTAGCACGCCTGGTTCCTGCTGCAGCTGGCTTGCTGTCAAGTCCATAAAGTAATACACAATGGCGATGGGCAGGTGTCATCACCATTTCTAGATGAGTAAACTGAGGCACGGCCCACCATTTTTCAAATGGTAGAGTTTAATTTTCATTTATGAAATGTCAATGCCATTCATTATTATGTTTGAAAACTCAATTTATGTTGTTTGAAAGAACGGTAAGCATATCAACCTACATGTTTTAATAATGAGCAACTACAGAATCTATTTCTGGGTACAGGGTATTTTTCCCAAACCCTTGGTGCTTGGCAGAGGCATTTCACATTACCCAAAACAACAAATAATGCTTAAGGAAAACAAACAGTAATTGCTATTTAGACTGGTAAGCAGTCCAAGCTAATAAGTAGCCAGACCACAGCATATAATCTACGGGCTCAGACCAGGAAGGCAGGAGGAGGAAGGTATAAATCAGTTAATGTGGCAGAGGCCCTCAACACAAGTACAGGGCAGCGTTGTCTTATCTCAACCAGAGTCAAATGGGCTATCAGTGCTAAGCCAACTTGGGCTCCCAGAGCACACACACATGTGAATTTCCTACCTATTAAGTCAATGAATATCTTCCTGGAGGAAGGTTTAAATTAGAGTGGTCATCTTAATGAATGAAGGTCTAAGAAAGCCCAAGAATAACCTTGTTAAACATCCCTGTAACCCTGAGACCAAAGCTCTCAACAAGAGGACCAAGAGAAACTGCTGTCCCTCCAGGGAGACATAACTATTTCCCTTTCACCTTAAGATGATGCGCCAACCTTCACATGGACCTTATGGTGGGATATTCCTCCACAGTCAGCTTCCTTGTGCTATCAGGATGGAGCACTCAAAGGCACCAAGTAGCTTTTATCTTTTATTTTGTAGTCAACAGCCAGAACCTACTCACTCCACAGTCTTTAGAATTACACTGTCACCAAATGAACACGCGGTGAGCAGAATGTTCACTTCCCAATCCAAAAAACAAAGTTCAAACACTGCTTAGAAGTAGTTGTGCCAATAAACAACACGCGGTTGAATTATTAAATTGGAATATTTCACTTGTATAGCAAGAGAGCTTTCAGCTTTAACTCAAAAAAAAGTAACTGGCTACATTTAGATCTCCAATGTGTCAAGTGCTCAGTCAACAAAATGGGAGACAAGACAATCTCTGGTCTCAAGAGATTTAACTTTGCTTGAGTCAAGACAGCTGTTTTCAAAGTGTGGTCCCCAGGCTAGCAGTATCAGCATCATTTGAGCCTGTTCTCAGGCCCTACCTAAGACCCACTTAGTCACAGGTCTGGAACTGAAGAATGTGTGTTGACCAAACCCTTTAGTAACACCGAGAAACCCAAGGAAAACCAAGGTTCAAAAAACAAGACACACAAAAGTCAGCATAGGGGAGAGTGAGCATCTGATGTCCTCCAGCTGTGAACACATTCCACATACAAGCTACATGCGAAAGCTCCTCGAAGCCCTCGCACTGCTACCACAGTAAATACCGTTAAGTACCAGCAAGTGGCATTTTGCTGTGAGAGAAACCTCAGCCCCATACTCTGCTAGGTGATCACTCAACACCTTCCTGTGCTTTTGGTAGTTCATTTCAAAATGTCTCCCTTATTTTGTAAGGAGTAGGGGGTCAGGACTAAGTATGTTCTACTAGTTCCACTTTAGAGAGTTTACGTTGAGTAAAAGTATGACCAAGGCCCTATAAAAGCAGAGGGCCACAATGAATTTCTACGAATGTTCTCTAGAGAAGAAACCTCAAAATCACATTTTAAAAATGACATAGTTGTGGATCTGAACTCTGAACTGCTTTCTGCAAAGTCTTTCCATAAAGATCCATCAAGTGCATGGCAGATCCCCTCCTCCCCCATAGCTTTGTAAAGCCTGTCTCCCTCAGTCTGGGACAGCACCTCTAGCCACATGACCAGGTCAGAGAGAACCCTTTCTGACCTTTAAGCACAAGAAATCAGTTCCAGAAGACATCTGTTATGAAATCTTTAAAGTGTGCATTATGTAATTCTGTATACCTCATCTCCCCAGGAGTCTGACTTTCTCTCTAGACCAGAACCCATGATATAAAATGGGAGAATAATCTCTTTAAGTGTTCTGGAAAACCCGGGGTGGGGTGGGAGGGTGGAGCGCATGTTCAGGGCATTCTATTGACAGGCACTGCACTACCCACCAGAGCAGGAAAGAAAGGGAGAAAAGAAAGAGGCAGAACGGCTTCCCAGTGTTCGCCCCTAATGGAAATGATATGCTTGCTAAAACCAGCCCTTTCTCTAGGAGCCCCCCCACTCCCAGGCTTAGGCTTGAGCCCACACAATGACTCTCGGCTTACATAATATCACCACCACGTGGCACCTCATGCCTTGGCCAAGGGGCTCTTCATCCAGCGTGAACAAGAAGCACTTACTGCACAATGGAAATAAAGCTGAGTGTGGAGCGCTAATCTTCTCCCCAAGACCACTTGAACTGCCAGATCTGGTATGAAAGTGAAAGAAAGACTAATGGGCTTAAGTGTGTGACAGCCATACATTACTGCGTGCGTAATGAAAATGGCCCTTTTATTACTGCCTCAGCCTCTTCCCCTCAGTGCGAGCAGGAAAATGTTTGTTAAATGATGACAACTCAATAGAATACAACATTAAAAAAAAAAAAAACCCCACTCATACCAGACCAGTTACAGTCCCAACTCTCTAAGTTTGTTCCAGATGTTCCTGGTTTAACCCTAAAAGGTCTGGGTCCTCCAACTAGGGACACACTATGAGCAGCAGAGACTATGGCTACTGGGAAACAAAAACAACTATCTGCCACAAACATATGTTTCCAACCTGAACCTGTGGAGAGTATCAGGGAAGGAACCCCACAGATTTTAGTAATTTAAAATACGTATCTTTCTGCCAAAGAGCACTTAACCAAGAGCCAAGGCTGGAGCACATGTGAATGCCAGGTTTGCAAACCACCCTGGAGGGCTTGCTAAAATAGTGTCACTTTTCATTCCTGGTTGAGCCCATGAATCTGCATTTCTTCTTTTAAAACGTTTTAGTAATTACTTTACTTTTACATGTATAAGTGTTTCCTGCATGTATACATGTGCGCCATGTGCATGCCTAGTGCCCTTGGAGGCCAACAGTGTTAGATCTCCAGGAACTAAAGTTAATAGATAGTGATAAACCACCATGTAGGTACTGGGAAACAAACCTGGGACCTCTGCAAGAGCAACTATAAACGTTGGGTGAGAGGTAAAAGTAAGTGGCCACCAGATATAAATATGCTTTTATTTGACAGATATAATTATTATATCAGATGTTTACTGCTGAATAAGTTCACCATTTCTTAGTTCTTTTGTTTGTTTGTTTGTTTGTTTTTAACTCTGGCTAGATGGTCAACCAGCTGTTCTGGCCCAAACTTCTCTTCAAGCTGACTGATTCAATCCTGCTTCTCTCAGCTTCTGATTGAATTGCTCTGTCCGGTCTCATGTTATCTTTGGCAATATGTTCTCATCTTCTGGTTCCTTCTCATTCTCTGGCTAGTTCTGTTTTCACCCGCAATTTGTCTCTTTAAAACTGTCCCAGTAAAACTGACTCCCTTTCTCTGTCTGTTCTCATGAGAGTTGAGCATATCCTGTCTGACTCGTCCTGTCAAATCTTTCTCTGATTCATCACTTTGTCTGCTACTCGATTAGAAATTAAACATACATGCTTCCTTCTACAAACTATCTTTACCTTCATTGTCAGGGATTAAAGATGTGTAGTAAGGGTGTATCTGTATTCCAGCCAGATCGCAATGTAATCCAGGTGTGTCTAGATTCTGGTCAGATTATATCTTTGGATGTGATCCCTTTCTAGAGCAGCCATGTTGCTGAATTAAAATTCCTCTACAAGCAACAAATGTTATGAACCATTGAGCCAATTCTCTTATCCCAGAGCCCATATTTCTTACAAGTGCAGGAGCTGCTGTAGTTGATCACCAGGGACCACAGGAGGAGCAGGAGGAGCCTCTGTTGCAGCTCATCCATTATGCCACTGAAAGAATAGGAGGTTGAACAGGAGGTCCCTATTCGTCTTCCTGGAAAGCCCAAACCTCTCTGGAACCTTTTCTTCACCTGCAAATGGATACCTGGAGAACTCGGTGGCTGGATTCCTAGAAGTGTTTATTTAATTTTAGCATGCAGTATTGTCCTCTGGAAGGCTCCTTGTAACTGAGTCCTGAATTTCTCCCCCACTAACTACATCCTGCAGACTTGGGAAGGCCCTAAAATCTGAACTTCTAACCAGTTCTCCCATGATGCCAGTTCTGCTACCTAGCAGCCATTGTGAGCATCTCCATTCTACAGCATGTGAGGGTCCTCCTTACCATGGATACAGTTGCCTTTGGGGCTGTATTCCTAACAATTCTGAACAGAAGACTGAGTAGCGATGACCCTACAAACTTCCTATCTTTCAGCTTAATTATTTTAAATTCTCCATTTTCTCTCTGATGCTCATTATAACAACAGCTGCATTCCATCTCCCTAAACTTTTTGTCTGCGGATTTTGAGACTGCTGTCACTGCAGACAGGGTAATCTTGTGGGCTGGGGAAGTTTCCTGTTCAATGATCCAACTAGTATGCACAGCAGGGTCACAGGGAAATTCAACAGGGAAGTACAGCCTCTGAAACTGAGGCATGAGATCCGTGGTTTTCCCAAAGTCTCAAGAGCCAATGAACAGCAAGGATTCACTCCCTTGACCTCCAGTTACAGAACTTGTATGGTTCCTTTTCCGCTCTAAGAGAGCGTGTAATCAAGAAAACCTGCAGCAGTCAAGCCAGACTTCAAAAGGCAACCCACCCTTTTCAAGTGCTTCCCCCAGCCATTTGTTAGAAAGTTATCAGGAGGGAAAAAAAGACCAGAAGGAATTCTTCCAATAAAAACAATACCTTTGGCTTCCTTTGGGTTACATTCTAATAGAAGAAATATCTATTGTTTTTCAAATTTCTCATACAATATATTTTGATCATATTCTTTCCCCTACCCCAAGTCCTCCTAGATCCTCCCTTCCCACCCAATTCACATTCTTTATCTCAAAAATAAATATAAAAAAACAAGAAAATAAAGCAAAAAAAAAAAAAGACAACAAAAAACCCTCCAAACGATAACAAAACCATGAATAAATGCAAAATTCATGTTGTATTAGTTAACTACTCCTGAGCGTCAGGCCTGTCCTAGAGTGAGGTTGATAGACCCAGTGTCACTCTACAGGAGAATGTTGGTTTCCCCTCTCCCAGCCGGAATCATTTGAAAACAGCTTCCTGGTTAGGGGTGCGACTTTGTATCCACTTCCTATTGTCTATGCTGAAGATTGTCTCTGGCTTGAATTTGCACAGGCTGTTTGTTTATTAAGTCTCTACGAGTCCATATGTGAAGCAACACTGTTGTGACTATAACATGTTTCTTCCTCAGAGTCTGGTGACTGGCTCTTACTATCTTTCCACCCCTTGGTCTGCATAGACGCCTGAGACTTGAAGGGGTTTCATAAGGACATCCCATTTAGGGCTACATGCTCCGAGGTGTCTCTTGTCTGCACATTGTCCAGTTGTGGCCTCTGTGTTAATTAGCATCTTCTGCAAGCAGCAGCTTCTCTCACGAATGCCCTGATCTATGGATACAGCAGGATTCAGGAGTCATTTTGTTGCTATATGTGAGGGGCAACTAACACCAAAGGCCTTCTGAGGTTTCCATTATGGCAACCCATGACTCTAGAAGCTTCCTAAAATGTTTAAGAGGAATCCAAATGGAGTTACTATATAATCATGGAGATGATGCCCCAACTAGACATCACATGATACTAAGTAAAACCATCAGTACCAGGAATGGGTCATACTTGATGAGTTGTTTACCTGAGGGGCTCCCATAGGCACCCCCAAACATTATAGGCTATTACTAATGCTATCTGTTACTTTCCACAACAGGAGAGTAAAGCCCTATTTCTAAAGACTACACATAACTCATCAAACATGGAGAAACTGAACCGGTATCAGACTAGAAGTTTCATTCTTCCTGACTAGAGGCTATGGTGCTGGACGGTATTATAAACGATGGGAGAGAAGAGAGGCAATCATCTATCTTTCCCAGCTTCAACCCTGTGATAGGTCAACAGTGAGATAGCCCGGTTCACAACAGTGAGATAGCCTGGTGCAAGAGTGGCATACATATTTTGCGAGCAACCAACCAACCAACCACTTTTTAAAATCAAATTTAAGGTCCGTTCCATGAGATGAACCCCACAGCTGACATGGTTAAGCCCTAGAAGATCTCTACTGCTACTATTCGGCTAAAACGTACAGATACTTTTAAATGACGTAACAAACTAGCCACTATCCCCACAGCAACCTAAAAGAAGAGCAAGTGAAGAGAAGCCCACCTCATAGGTGCAATGTTGAAAACACCAATGACTTTTTTTAAAAATACGTATCTTCTAGCCCACGGGGCATTGAAAGAGATATTAAATAAGAAATTCATTTATTTAAAAAAATCTTAAATATTTAAACAAACCTCTCCAACACTCAGGATATAGACAAGAAGGAGAAAGAGTTGTCTAGCTGTTCTTCCCATGTTAATTTCCGGGGTCTGAGCAGAGCAGGAGGAATTGTCTGTTCCGTGACCTGTGCGAGCAGCATTCCTCAGGCCATGCTCTTCCATGCCTGTTCTGCAGCCCTTGCCTAGCTCACCAAAGGCAGAGAAGGAAAGCGGAGCTGGCAAGAGGTGAACAGCTCAAGTTTCAGGACCCCATAAGTCGGTGTTGCCAGGACGCCCAGACCCTCACATGAGATCTCAATGAGACCCATACCACAGAAACACCTGGCAGATGGAGCACTCACTCCAGCCGGGAGCATCAGTACTCCCTGCTTGACTCCTCCGCACGTAGGGTGATATGGGAAAAGGGAGAGCCCTGGACAGGATATCCCAGCCCTTTTGGGTCCAGCATATTCTCCTCTACATGTGACTTTACATGGGTGTCACATGAGAGTCTCAGTTCCTCCAACCCAACAAGAATAAACATCCTTGCTTGGCCAGAGATTGGAAGATAAGTCTATCCGGTGAGGAGTTGCCTGTGTGCTATCGAAGACCACCCTTCTAATTCATGCCTCAAGGCCAGTCCTTCTTCAAGAGAACATGGACACGTATGTTACTTTCCGGTCAGCTGTGAGATAGTAAACACTGACCCCGATCTGCCTGGGACACCTTTAGATGTCCACGGAGCTCCACCAACCTCCTCCACTGAGTTATCATGTCAAGTCCATGTATGCTGCCAACTCCCCACTCACTCTCTGCACTGGGCCTTTTTCACTTACCACTCCCCATAGTTGAAATGCTTTCCTCTCTCCTCCCTGCTTTTCACATTTCTCCAGAACTAGTCTGGATCCTTCCTCTGAAATCTTTCTGGTCTTTCTGACCGAGAGTCTTTCTCTTTATTAACCCTTCTAAGTGCCTTCGTGGAGCCCCTCTGAGCTCCTCATGGCACTGCCAGCCTCCCCTATAAATCCCCAGTATGCACCCACTGTACCTAAAGAGCTGGAGTTCCAATTTGGACACCTTCTCCCCTTCCAGACTGCAGTACATTCCAGGCTTCCTCTCCAGCATCCAGTTCCCACATGGATATAATAAACATGGTTAAAATACATGGGTTCATCTCTCTATAGAGAAAGATAATTGCGTTACAGCATCACCTTTTTAAATAAAATTGCATCATAGGTTTATCTCTAAACACACTCAGTTTGTGAAAATCAGCCTGATTTAAAAGATGCAAGGAGTAGTTAGTCAGGAGTCACCTGAGGACATTAAATATCAGGTTTCCGTGCATTTAAAATAGGACCCAGTATTGCATCAGCCCATACTCAAGTCAGTTCAGCACATATTTCCTGAGCATTATCACCAACCAAAGGTTCTACTGAGTAAGACTCACTGTAGTTGAGGTTTGCCATGTGTGTTCTTCCACCTCAGGGTTCAATGTAATCAAACAATACCCACTCGAACACATGTATACAGATGTTCCCTTCACTAACAATCTGGTATCCAGCATAGTGATGTTCCCAGCTGTCTCAAGAGATAGCTATAGACCCCCAGGACCCTTGTAACCACCAATGATTGTTTTTCATCACGTCACATCTTCACAGTTGACGAAAATATTTGAAATAGAAGCCATCTTTACTTTGTTTTACCTGGTTCTGATAGCCTATGGAACGTGCATGGGCTTGGGAGTTGAGTTTGAGCCCTGAGCTGAACCCCAAAGCTGAGATACTTAAGTCACTTCAAGTACATGGTTCACTCTTGCCAAGCTCTCACCCCATGCATAAAGCATGGAGGCCTGAGATCTAAGCCTAAAAGACAGACACCACCAGAATGGTGAGCACAGAGGCTGCATCCATCAGCAGTTGTCACCAAAGAGTCTTCTGCCCCATCCTATGAAATCATCTTGAAAGAAGGAAGTGGGTGGCACCTTCTTGATGCCACTCCACTAAAAACAGCCCTGAAATGCAAATCAAAATTGCAAGGCAAAATCACAGTAGAATAGGTAACACTGAACAGTGACAAACAGTGGCTGTCACCACGGATGTGAAGAAACCAGAACCCTCACACGCTGCCAAATGTTAAGTGATAGGGCAGAAAACTGAAGCCGCTGAACACAGAACCGTAGGACTTGGGAAATCTGTTCTGTTCTTAAATGTGTGTGCAGGATTTGAAAACAGATACTCAAAGACTTTTCCATGATGTAAACAGCAGAAAAAACCCATGATAACAGAAGATGGAAATGACACAAACAGCAACCAGCTAAGGAACAGATAAAGTATGGCACAGCCAGCACAGAGCAATCATAGTCATCCCATGGGCGTATCTATCAAAAGGAATACTGCTCTCCTAGACATTCCAATGTGAACGAAGCTTAGAAATGTGTCAAATGAAAGAAGCTAGAAAACAAAATCTCTTACTGCCTTTAATATGAACTATCTAAAGGGAAAGTCCGTATAGACTGTATATTGGCAGTAACCGA
Organism: Rhabdomys pumilio; assembly: GCA_030674055.1. Lineage (NCBI taxonomy): Eukaryota > Metazoa > Chordata > Mammalia > Rodentia > Muridae > Rhabdomys > Rhabdomys pumilio. The sequence continues at coordinate 14,466,304 of JANHMN010000013.1, forward strand.
GGGTTAGCAAGAGGAATGGATCCAGTCTCCCTTGTGGGTGACGTAAGCAATTTTGGAACCAGAGAGAAGTGTCACAGATATTGAACATGCTGAACCACAGGGAACTGAACATTTTAAAACAATGTCACTTAGACTTTTTTAAAATTAAGGTTCTACAAGATAAAGTCATTTCTGCTTTGGAAGCAGTGTGTAAAGTACCATTGGGGACGCATTCTTCAGATGACTACCAGAGGCCTGTCTTCATGGACATCAGGCTTGAAACAGGCACTATTCTCCTGTCTAGCAGCCTCCTGGGGTATCTGAATCAAGTAACTGTTGTGTGTATGTAACTCGGAGATGGAGACCATCTATAGAACAGGGAGCCCTGCAAAGCACAGTCATTTCCATGCCTGCTAATAGTATCGCCTAGGAACTCTGTCTATTTAAAGACCATCTCTACCACAGCATGCTATTTGCACTTTTGTTCTGCTTGAGAAAGTTGACTGACTAAATTCCCATATAAAAAAATTATAAAAAGCCATATGATTAGCACAAAATGTCCCCGTGACTTGTGTGCACCACGGAGTGTACCCCTGGCAACACTGGGCTTTGATAGAGGGTCTAGCAACTGAAAGTTGTGTTCTCAGAGCTTTGTGGAGTTTACTTTCATACCTTAAGAGTTTTGTTCAAGCATTTTCCAACACTTGATGCTAAAAACGTTCTCATCAGAACGTGGAAAATTTGGTTTTAGTTGAGCAGACACTCATTCCCAAGCGCACAATGAGGCCATCTTCTCCCTCCGCCCCCACTTCATGTAGCTCCATCAGCTTTCTTGGGCCACAGAACAGTGGCATCTCCATTATCAACACCGTCATTCTGCTTTTCTGTTCATGTAAAAAATTTGTAAATAAAATCTGTGGGTCTGCGTTCTGCCCCACTGCTGGGGGGCAGGGCAAAGAAGGAAACACGGGGAGCTACACTGTGTTGACCCTGCATTGCTGTCGGGTGCTGGGTAAACAGAAGCACTGAGACACTGGCTAGGGGTGGGGGGAATACAGTCTAAGATGTGGGAAGCTGAGGTTGGGGTTCCCAAGCTCCTGGGCATCTGGTTGCCACTGGGAAACTGCACAGAGGAGCAAAGTGAGGAAGGGGGGACATCCACAGACTCACAACGAGGTCCCTGATCAGAGGCTCCCAAACTCCCAGACATCCAGGCCCCGCTGGGTCACATGGAGTTGAGAATGTGTTGGGGGCCTACAGACTGAGAACAAGCCCAGGCTGGAGGAGTGGGAAACTTTGGCTTAGCTCATTGGGGAAGGTCCTTAGTTTAGCAGAGGTTGTCTGGAATCACAGAGAGGCCTTCTACAAGAGACTTGGGCTGTGGCTCTGTAGGCAAAGGCCTTCTCCATGTTCCCCACAGTGGTTTTGATGGAAGAGACAGTCCATGTTTATCCATACTGTTTATTGACTATTCATCATGGGAAAGGGATGCAACCAACTTCTTCCTCAGGGTGAACCAGAGATTAAATACCTTTTACAAGGAGGAATGTCTGGAAAGGAAAGCTTATTGTCTAAACCCTTAGGACCTTTAGATACCTCAATAGCATGAAGAACTTTGTTCTTGGAGTTACATGACCACAGGTCATATTTTCTTATGTGGGAAGTGTGGCATGTATTTCAAACCAGGAATCTAGTAAGGAGCAGGGATCCACCTACCATCTCTTGGGTGCTGGGGACTCTGAACCCACTCAGTCGTACCAAGTTTCCTGGCATGGTCTACTGTCCCACAAAAGTCTGAATGTTTTCAAGCAAACACACAAGAGAAATTCCTTCCAAAGAATAAGAATACTGTGGGACTACTAAGGGTTTTGGAACCAGAAGGAAAGATAAGTGTCTAAACTGAGAGAAGGGAGTTATGTGCGATACCGCTAGACCTATGAGCTAAGGGTCAGACTTTTGCCAAGGTGTCCTACCCATGACCTACCCAGCTCACTCTCAGCACATTTCTCACTGTCTGGTCATGGAAGCAGATATGCTATTTCTTAGGGGAAATGTTGAGGTTATCTCAAGAATGTTGACATGACTTCAGGATGGGCCCCATGCTGACTGTGGTAGTACTCAACAACAGACAGGACCTGGAACCAACCCAAGTGTCCACAAAATGAACCAGTGAGAAGACATGGTTAATGACATGGGGTACACATAATCAAAAAGAAAGGCTATTGTTTTCAGCAACATGGATGACATATGTTAAATGAAATAAGCCAAGCACAGAAAGACTAATACTACACATGACTCCTAAAAACACTGATCTCATAGAAGAAGAAAGAACAGAGCAATTACCTTGGGAGTTGATGAGGGACTGGCTAATAGAGACTTAGTTAGCTAGCAAGAGTAAGTTCGGTGTTGAATGCACAGTAAAGAGTGACCCTAGGTAAAATATTGTAATCTCAAAATAGCTCAGAGAGAGAGAGAGCCTTAAGTGGTCTCACCATGAGTCACTCTATACTAAGTTACAACTATGCTAAATATGATGATTTAGCTATTTTGTAAAACATACAAACAGTATCACAGTATAGCCCCATAAACATGAACCAAGCCACTGGACTCCTGTTCCAGCTTGGCCAGTCCCAGCCTTCTCTTCTGCCAAGGTTGCAGGGGCCTTCCGCAGGACATATGCATACTGAACTTATTCCTGTGGCCAAGCAGGTCTGGCTTATGTCCTGGAAATTCCCAGTAGTAGTCTGTGTGGAGCCAGAAGGGGCACAAACCACCTTTTTGGCTTCCCTTTCCCAGAGGCACTATGCTTGCTACACACCTTCATCCCTGTTCACCGCACAGAACCTCTGGGTCGTGAGTGCTGCCTCAAGGGAAGTGGGAACACCTCTAGAGTTGGCTGGTCACTTAGGTACTGTTCCCAAATGGCTCCAAACACTCGGTTATTAACCTTCCAAACAAGCCCATCATTTGATCTAGCAAATTCATCAAATTCTAGATAGGTGCCAAAAAGGAGCTATAAGCAAGGACAGAAAGAGAGATGCTGGTATAGCATCACTATATGATGCTATGCCATATGACAACCATATAAGCATGAAAGAAGTAGAAACAGCTCAAATGTTGACTAAATAGTGGTCCAGCTATACAATGGAATATTATTCAGCCTTAAAGATGGGTCAGCAATTAAGAACACTTATTAATTGTTCTTGTAAAAGACTCAGGTTGTTTTCAGCACCCACTGTGGTGGCTTACAACCATTCATAAGTCCAGTTCCAGGGAATTTTAGTGCCTTCTTCTGGCCATTGTGGATACCAGGCATGCATTCGATGCACATACATGCAGGCAACACACACACACACACACACACACACACACACACAAATATTTTTTTTCAGAAACTATTTGAAAAGGATGAAAAGTCTGACTCGTATCACCATATGAATAAACCTTCTAAGCTTTATGACATATGAAGCAAACCAGATATAAAGGGATAAATACCCTACAGCCCCACTCAGACAGATACTCTGGAACTGGCAAATGTTAGTCACAGTGGTTTCCATGGCTAGGGTGGGAGGAGTTAAGTGTGCAACAGGCAAATTTTCTCATAGAGTTGACAGACATGATTTGGGTCTGAGTGAATGGTAATGACAGCACAGCATCCTGGGTGTCCTTAATGTCACTCAACTATGTCCTTACAAAGTGGTAAAGGACAATTAAGGTAGGAAATTGTGTTACATGCACTAATAAAGCCTTTTTAAAAGTTAAAATAGTTTTTTAATATTTTACCACAGTCAAAACAAATACTCTAAGGGGGGTAAATTCTAAGGAAACATAATTCTAAACCAGGTAGTACCTGGGCACCAGAGACACAACAGTGAAGGGACCGGCCCTACCATGAATACACCACTGAAGAGACCCATGACCACCACTGCCAGGTTTTCACGAGGCACAGGCCACAGCCGTGAGGTGTAGGCTCAGAGCATCTGGATGCAGCGCAATCCAAGATGTACTGAGCGAATCCAACTGTCATTCTGAGTCAAAGCTGTGACAAGAGCTCTCACACATTCCTGCTCTCAATTCAGATGTGGTCCAAGCTCAGCAAACTCCCCAGTGGGCAGCAGTCATGCATGAATCATCTCTAAGATGCTCAAATGAGTCTGCACAACACATTCTCCAAGCCCCAAATGCATTTTTCACACCATCTCACAGCACCTACGGGAGCAGGGATGGTGTCATGCAGAATGATCAAAGTAGCTGTGTCAGAGTCCCAAACCTGAAGCTCTCTGGTTCTGTGGACTCTCTGAACTTCGCAGGGTTCTGAAACTCATTGAGTTGACTTAGAAAGTATTTTGGCCAGTTTTCACTATGTGTAATAAATTTACCTGTTATTATTATCAACAATTCTATCTTCAAAAGACCTAAGGAGGCAGGAAAGGGGGAAGGGGCACCAACCATCTTCACTTGGGGTAAAGAAAGCAAATTCAACTTTCTTGACTCCTTTGACTCCACTGCTCTCCCCAGCTATACCCTAGAACCTTCAACAATCTACAAGCATTTGATGAAAACTTAAAAGTCTCTCACTGGCCACCTACTGTGTAACGGACACTGGCTATCAATTTTTCTGGTGTCTGTAGGAAACAAGATCTCAAGGTCTCTAAACCCAGCCCCTTGGTCTGTTAATTCTAGCACCAAATTTAGAAGTCTCTTCATTGGATTTCATTAACCATCTTTATAGAACAAAAACTCTTCACCTTGAGGGGAAAGAATAGTGGGAAAGCCTTTGGAACTTTGGCTCCTGCCCTTCAAAGGTAGTGGAGATGGATGAGCAAGAGATAGAGAACAGAACGAAGTACAGACTGGTGAAAGATTGAGTGTAAACCTTCTACACTCTGGTGGAGCCCACGAGGATAAAAAGAGTCCAGCTCAGCTTAGTCAAGTGTTGGTTGATACAACTGAGGAAAACTGTGGTTGGTGCACATGGAATTTAATGGGAGTTTAAAGGTTGCTTTCTGTGATGTTTATGCAAACCTTGATCAAGCCATGGGGACCCAGACACTTGGGCCAAACATTCTAAACATGCCCTTGAAGGACTTCTGGATAAGGGTATTATTTGAACTGGGACACAAAGCCGAGAGCACTGCTCTCCCCGAGGTGAGTAGACTCAGCTGAAGACAGCAGTACAACAGAAAAGCTAAGAGGGAGCTCATCCTGCCAGCATGAGCAGAGCCTGCCTGGGGCTTCGATGCTTTCAGGTTCAAAATGAAACCTTAGCTCTTCCTGAGTCCCAAGCCTGCTGTCTAGAAACACCTACTCACCAGTCCTGGTTCTCAGGCCTCCAGATCTGACTGGAACTAGGCAATCAGCTCTCAGAGATCTCCGTGAACTCTGAGTGTGACCTTCTCTTCTGCCAAACAGTGATTTATTTCTGCTTTATTTAGGAAATGGAATCTTTTATGCCTGAATAGAAAATACTAGAGGCACAAAGGCCAGCTAAGAGGCACCTTTATATGTCCAGGAAGGAAGAGACGCGTAGGCTAAGATGCCAATGAGGAAGTCTTGTGCCTTTGAGAACAAACTCACATCCCTCCTGGACCTTGACAGCTCTAGGGTAGTTCTGCACAGTCCCCAGGTATAAAGGCCAATCAGCCTGGGAAATGGCCACCTCTTCACACCTAAGAGCTTGTGATCCTTTCCTCTTATGAGCCTATCACTCCCCACTACAGAGCTCTCACCTCAGTTTTCCCCTCCAGGAAAGAGAGTGCAAGGTTGTCTGTATCTCACAGAAGGGCCACGAGCAGGAAATGTGAATAAGAATAAGGGGAAAGTAAGCAACGGAAAGTCAGGCTCCAGCAGGAAACAGCTAGTGTGAACCTCCGCTGCCGTGTGCTGTACAGCAAAAGCAGGCTCTTTATGGGCTAGTTCCTAGATGATCACCTCCATAAAGTGATTGTGACCCTGTTAAAATCAGAGTACAAAACTCATCACTGTTTAGCCATGTTCACCTTCCGCATTACAATGAAACAGAAACAACTGACTCAGGTACAATGAGTAACCTAGGTGAGGTAAGAGGCAACTCCAGGCCTTGCCCCATAGAGGTGGGGCCAAAGAACAAGGGTCGGAAGCTGAGTTATAGCAGGACTCTGGACAAAGGACAGACCTCCCTTTGCCTCCCATTACCTGGAACTGTGGCTGAAATCTCAAGTGGAACAATTCCACAGATTCTACAACAGAAGCTTTCTACAATCCTTCTCCCCAGGGGCTACTCTCAGACAAGATTCTGTCCCGTATTAATTGTTGGGTATGACACAGTCACCACTGCAAATGTTCCACGTCTGAACAGGGCACAGGAGATAAGCTCTGATAAAACAGAAAACTCAAGTAACGAGGGCTCTTGTTCTGTATCTGCTTTGGGGAACACAGATGATCCAGGAGCAGGTCAGTATCAGCGTGTGATAGGGACAGCTGGTACTTCAGAGACATTCCCACAAGCCAGACCCTATCTCCTCCAGCTTCTGCGGTACTGACTCCTCTGATTCTCACTCTTGTGGCATGGCTCCATTTTGCAGATGGAGAAACTGAAGCATGAGAAGGTGGAGAAGTGACAAGATCCTCAATACCCAAGAGAGCTGGGCTTACAACTCAGCCGGGTCTGACTCCCGAATCTGGCAGAGAATGGCAATGTCTAAATACTGCCACCCTCCCATCCCAAAGCAAATAGAAGGGACAGTATAGGAGCATCTGCCCCACAAGAAGGTCAGCAGAGGTATTTTAATTCTGCCTCTCACCTTTCCTGAATATTAAAAGACCAACAGGATATACTTCTTTAAGGAGAAAGACAAAGTGACCCTAGTCCCACTCACTCCCTTCCTTTGACCCCTCTTAGAGGGAGCCCCTGGGAGATTCCCTCAACTTGAGTATTGTGCATGCCCATTGAAGCCCAGACTGAATCAGCTCAAGAAGAGAAACCAGATGAATCTACAGGAAGGCTGAGAGTCAGGCAGGTTGCCAAGTCACTCCACTGGAATCAGCTGTTGGCTACCTAGTGATCCGATTAAGAAATGTTGGTTAATCCTGCAAATACAATTTAAAATGAATCAGCTACACACAGAAAACCAGCCCTATATAACTTTTTAAAGAACTTATCAGACAAAGCAAAAAGCTTTGCAGGTTTCCAATTAGTCAGCAGAAGGCACCTGGACCTGTAATTAAGTCTTCCTAGGAGGGGAAGAACTCCACGGTTCCATGGCATATACCTGAAAACACCCTTCCTGAGGCCTTCTAGACAGAGAAGTATAGACAGCCTCCATGGCTTCTAGAAGTTATGCAAAGAACTTCGTATATACACATTGTTCGTGTGGCTTTAAAATAAGCAGCTTTTCCCGGACATTGGCAAAGCTCCCTTGGAAGAAACAATGACACCCAGTATGCCTGTCCTGCACTTATGGACAATGACATGGATACAGGAAGTTAAAAGCATCCCAGATGGATTTATCATTTAATCACAATAACCCTGGAGGTGGCCTCTACCTACTCATCCCTGAAGTCAAAGGGCACCCGCGTAGCTACTCTATGACAGTTAGAAGAGTGGTCTGGATGAACCAACTGAAGCATCTACACAGGACACCACCAACATCAGTTTTCAATCACACACAGGCACGCACGCGCACACACACACACACACATACACACACACACACACACACACACACACACACACACACACGCACACACGCTTGCTTTACCAAGTTACTGTGATGTGCTTTGCCAATATATGTGGAAAAATCCTGAATAAACTCATCTGTACGAAGCTGAGTGTGGCTTTCCTCAGCTGAGCTGCCTAACCAGAGCCTACCCACTTCTCAGTGACCCCACGGCTCTCCCTCCTCTTCCTTGCAACTCTAAGCTAAGCAGTCACATGACACAAAGAACTCTGCTCTGCCATGTTTCAGACTTTGGAGTCTGGGACAATATACCCCCCTTCCTCCAGTCTACAGTTCTTCAAACTATGGGAAAATATCAGCGTCTGATCAGGCCACATCCATGACTACGCATGCCAAGCACTTTACAATAAGTAACCAAAGCCCTATGCTGGCTCATAGTCATCGTTAATTGCATGAATTCTAGAATGGAATGCAGGTACAGCCCTGAAAGGGAGTCCTAATCTTAAAGCCTTTTAATAAGACTCAGCTGCACACTCAAAACCTTCAATCCCTGCCTTGGTTTTCCAGGCTTTAGCTAGAGAGGGACATTCCACCTCCCAAGCAGTGTGTACACTGACTCTTGTAAATGCCAGTGGGACTCCACAAAAGATATCCAAGTAACCATCACAGACGCCCTCACTGAAATACATTCAGTATCAGCCAGAGGAGAAGCAATAGGCCATGAGGTCCTTCCAACCAGCTCCTATAAACTCCCACCGAGTCAGCCTCTTTCTAACCTTGGCCTCAAGTGCTTAGACAATGGCATCATACTTTGCCACAGTGCCTTGCACTCCCTGGAGATAAATCATCATCATAATTATTATTCTCTGATAGCGAGGTAGGCTGAACAGTGCTTTGAAAGCATTTGAAGCTCGAAAACCAATGGGCAGCAGGCAGCTTGAAAGTGTTTAGCTGGATACCGAGATCAGCACGAAAGCTTATTTGTCACCATGACAGGAGGTGACAATGTGACATTTCACAAGTTTCAAAACAGCAGGGGAAAGCACCTCCCTCTATTATTTGCAGCAAAGCTGGACTTCCAAGCACACACGCCACATGAACTATGAATCACTCTAATTATTCGGCAGGCTGAATACCAAGCCAGCCTCCGTCCACAGTGAGAGCTGTGCCTGAACTGTGTCAAGAGAACATTTCTAGTTTCCATGCCTGCAGTTCTCTCCGTTGGCATTACTCTTCCCAAGAAATGATTATTCGCAAAGTTCCTAATTGAAAGAGGCTCACGATTCCACAGTAGGCACTGGCAAGACATACCACGTCTCTTCTCTCACCTGAGTAGTCAAGGGTGGAAAAGAAAACATATACCATCTCAACCAACAGAGTTCTTCACTTTGAAACAGCAGCTACTGTAGACCTTCAAGAACCCTTTAGAAGAAGGCTCTGGCTATAACTCAGTTGGCAGAGTGCTCACCAAACATGCTCTAAAATCAATCTTGGTGCTACATAAACTAAGCATAGTGGTGGACACCTGGAATCCCAACTTTCAGGAGATGGAGGCTGCAGGAGCCGGGGGCTCAAGGTCATCCTCCACTATGTAGCAAGTTCAAGGCCTGCCCAGGCTATATGAAACCTTGTAAAAGAAGTCAAAGGGGAGGCAGAAGGGGGAAGACAAGGGAGGATAAGAACCACAGTCTGCTCCTCCCCATCCCCTCCCTCCAGAGCACAGATGATCAGAACATGCTTGGGAGGGGAGGCAATGCTTACACATCATGATTCCAAGTTCCGCTGCTAACTCTGTGGCCTTATCCAGATCATTAAATCTCCTAAGAGAAAAAACCCTTTCTCTACTTGAAAGGATTGAATATGAAAAAAAAAAAAAAAGTCAGGTACCATGACTCATGTCACAGCGTTTTAATGTCAATTAAAACTGACAACTATCCAACATTAACTTGTTCAAACCTGGTTAACAGCAGTGTTCCACAGGCTGGGAGGAAAAGGCACTCGTTTATTTGTGCCCAGTAAGGCTACACATGTCTACACTTCTCTCTTCCCTATAACCCTCCTTCTTTAGACTAA
>JANHMN010000013.1:14476023-14493516 GCA_030674055.1 Rhabdomys pumilio
GAAGTATACAGATGATGAAGTATACAGATGATGAAGTATACAGATGAAGTATACAAATGAAGCTGCAACTGCTGAGACGTCTAAAACTTAATGTTTTCCACTTATTTATAGAGACACAAGTATAAGGGTTTTGAGGGGGTTGTTTATTTTTGCTTTATGTGTCTGTGTGTCTGTATATGTCTCTCTCTGTGTGTATCTGTGTCTATCTGTGTATGTCTCTCTGTATGTGTGTCTGTGTGTATCTGTGTATTTCTCTGTGTGTGTGTGTGTCTGGGTATATCTGTCTGTGTGTCTGTCTATGTGAGTTTGTGTCTATGTGTTTGTGTCTGTGTGTCTGTGTGGTATGTGGTGTGAGGGAATGTTTGTCCACTTACAAGACAATCTCCCAAACCAGCCTATCTTGCTGAAAGCAGAAGTCATCAAGAATTTCCTAGTCTCCTATAATTCAAAACTATCCATGAGTATGAACCTGCCCCACACTCTTCCACACACGCATCCGGATGTCCAGTCGAGACCACTTGGTGCTGGACAAAGAAGTTGGAGGAACAGCAACCTGCTGCAACCATATTCCTGGACTGTAAGCCTGGAGTGATTAGCTGCAGAGACAAAGCAGTCAGTTTGGTGGTTCTCCTGAGGTGGTGAAGGCAAGTAGTGTCCAAGCTTCACTAGACTGAGTGTCCTCTCCCCTGTGTCTGCTATCTTCAATCACAGGAAATAGTCTCTTTAGAGGATTCCAACAATTCCCTCCAAATGCTGCCCTAAGGAGAGTCTGGGGTGTGTGAGTTAACTTCAGCCATCAACTTAACACAAACCTAGAGTCACCCTCAAGGGAAGATTCATGGAGATCACACTGGCCTGTGGCATGTGTGTGATGCATTTTCTTAGTTGTGAATTGGTGTCAGAAGGCATGGCGCACAGTTCAGTAGTAGGCCTGAGCTGTATAGAAAGGTTAGTTGAACAAGGCAGTAAGGTCCCTGCCTCAGGTCCTGCCCTGACTTCCCTGGATGGACTATGATGGGGATGTGTAAGCAAAACAAACCCTTTCCTCCCCAGGTAACTTTTGGTTATAGTGTTCATCACAGCAACAGAGAAACCAAACTAAGACAAGAGGTGTTTGGTGTGGAGTCAGGGAATGAGAGCAGCATCTCTCATGCAGGGATTGCTGGGAAAAATTACTCAAGAAAGCAAAGCAAGGGAGAAGAAAGAGGTCATGTGACAACTTGAATGAAGGGCCGCACACTGCGAATATCAGAATCTCACTCCAAAAGGTAAAAGTAGATGCCAACATACTGCAGAAGTTGCCGAGAGAAAAAAAAAGATGCCTTGGAACCCAGAAAAGTGAGCTGCAGAACTCCAGTATCTCTCGCTCGCTTGCTTGCTCGCTCATCCTAATGCTTGCCCACAGAGCAGCGATCACAGAACAGTGGTTCTCAAACTCCCACCAAGCCACCATCCCTCAACTCAGCTGGGCCTCGGCATTCTTCACTGGCTCGCCACGTGCTTCTGTGTGCCATACACGAGAGTTCAAGAACTACCGCCACACGGCTACTAAAAAAACAGCAATTTAAACAAGGAGACTCCTCTTTAAGATACATGGAGAATGAAAGAGATATATGCTGTACTGTATATAGTGGTGTATACTGTGTGTACAGTGCACGGTACCCAGTGCAGCTCATAAAGGATGAGCTATATATACGAGATGGGCAATAGAAATAAAGGGAAGAATAGCTTCTCTGAGAAATGAGAGATACATACAAGTCACTGCATACGTATGAATAATAACTGGGAAGAGCTCTACAGAGATCCGCAAGAAACTGATAATGTGGGGCTAGAGAGATGGCTCAGGGGTTAAGAGCACTGACTGCTCTTCCAGAGGTCCTGAGTTCAATTCCCAGCAACCACATGGTGGCTCACAAACATCTGTAATGGGACCTGATGCCCTCTTTTGGTGTGTCTGAAAAGAGAAACAGTGTACTCATATACACTAAATAAATAAATCTTTTTTTTTTTTTAAAGAAACTGATAATGTTAGCAGTTTACAAGAAAGGAATTGCCTGACTGAGGTCAAAGGTGGGAAAGATACAACCACTGTGGTCCTCCTCATCCCTTTTGAAATTTGAACTATGAGAACACATTATCTAAGCTTTATTGCTTACAGTCTATAAAAGTCAGGAGAGGGATAGAAACAAAAACAAGCAAAAAAAAAAAAACTGACTGGGGATAGATGAGCAGGGTTAAAGGTCAGAGTTTCTGGGATTTTGATCATTCCCACACACCAGATTTATAATCTTCCTTCACTGTTGGCCTGGGTTCTCCTCCTGTATTCCTACAGCTGCTGCCTGGACTCTGGAAGTCAAAGAAGAAATAGCACATTCCCTTGGTCCAGAGAAGAGAGCCTCAGGAACTGTGTAAGAAATGCTTCAAATACCCATTTTGTGAAATTTGTCTCCCAGGTCTTCCAACTCTTAGAAACTCCATGCCTCACAGCCTTGGCACCCTACCTTCCTTGACGCCCAGTGGTCAGTCAATGCCTCTTGCAGCTCACTCAGCTTTCTTTCCAGGAAATAGCCCTTTTGAGGTTGAGTATTGGGATTAAGTGTGCACCAGCTGTTATGAAGACATTGGACTGCTCCATCAGGGGGCAATCACTTTCCTCTGAGAAAAGGTCCCTCCACTTCTCCTCCTAATCTGTATGTCAAGCAACAGCAACCTAGTGTGTCTATATTCTGCCTCATTTCTAAGACCATCTACCTCTGACTCCCCGCGTTCTCTAAAGAGATTAGAACAGCCACCTCACAACTTTTCAGAAGGCCTGCCTCTAGGTTTTTCAGGGGTGCTAGCTGGTAGGCAATTGCAAAAGGATGCCCAAGAAAGTTCAGGAGGAGCTAAAAGACGTCAATATGTAATGAAGAGATAATGGGCAATTAGCTATGATCAACTTTTGGTACTGTTCATCTGAACCGAAGTCAAAAAAGCTCGCTTCACATCGAACGTCGCTTTCACTTGGGTACAGACACACACAGCTTTTGATTGACAGAGTGAATCTCATAAAAAGAAAAAAAAAGTTAACAAAGGATATCCCCAAACCATCTCCTTGGGCTGTTTTGTTTTTGTTTGTTTTTAAAGATCAATTTAGATATGACATTCCAAGAAACTAAAGAGTATTCCGATTGTGAATTTGATCATTTTATACTTCTTAAGCCTAAGTGGGGTAACAAAAAAAAAAACAAAAAAACAAAAAAAAAAACAGCTGTTTTCACAAATACTAACAACTACCTTTGTGCTTGCTGCTTGTTGTGTGGGGTTTAAAGTATGTGGAAATTTTCCTGTGTCCTAGCGGCCTGAATTACCCGACTACCTAGTTTGCCTCTGACAGAGAGGATTACTTTACGTTTTTTTTTAAATTTGCTTTGCATCCACACAAATTAATAATAATCAAAAGAAGCTGTGATTATATTATCGGGTAATTATACAATTAAATACTAGACAATGAACAGAGGATTTCATCCTCCAAGCTCCACTTGACTTCCAAATGGCCAGCACTAGCATCTGCAGGCCATGTTTGTAACAATGCAGTTAGTAGGTGCAACAAGAGTAAAGGGGGCAGAACAGAAGCAATCTCAGACCTGGGGGCTCCAGCATCTGGGTTGGAACCCCCACCCTGACATACAGTGCTCTCTGGGAAAGTAATATTCCCCTCCACTTCTCTCAGACCTCACACCCTTGCAGAACTACAGTTAGCATAGGAGGAGATAAGTGTGGCTGGCTCCCAGCCCACTGACTGGCAGGCAGGTATTCCACTAACTCTGTGAATCTTCCCTTACCTCCTGATTCCACTATCTCCTTGCCACCTTTAGTTGCCAAAACACTAACTGGTCCTACCTCACACATTTAATATTCATGTATAAAGCAACTTACGCCAGCAGTTCACCTATCAAAATAGATTAAACACCTTGGGGTTGAGGTCTGGGAAGGAAGTTGGTTCTTATTTTAATATCTTTCATAGGCTCCAATAAGACCTATTGACAGCAGAGCTTTAACGGTTCGGAACGAGCCACTCTCAAGGAGAACAAGCTGCAGGCTGTTGGCAACAGAGGCCATGAGAGTGGTTTCACACAGTCCAATGGTTCTATGGGTAGACAGATTATGGGTGCACTTGGGATTATTTGTCCCATCTGCTCTCTCCGTTTGTTGCCAATAAACATTATTTCCCACATGGATGTATGCCAACCCAGTGCAGCCTCCAGGAGAACCAAAGATATCTAACATTTGGGCTCTGCCTTCCCAGCGGTCTTCATATAATAGAAAGACACTAACTAAAATTTAATAACATTACTGAAGTAGGACAGACAGGGTCCTGCTCTGCAAACCTGCAATTGGGCTCAGATTTCTCAGCAGGAAATGAGGAAGTGGGATAGAGGGTTTTTTTTTTTTTTAATGCCTAATTCTGATGTCTATCACAACTCTGTCTTTAGTTTATTAAAATGCCTCTTGAAATATAAGTATATATCTCTAAATGCCGTTTAGCAATGTGTTATTAAAAGGAAATTTTTCTATATGGAAGAGTGTCCTTTCAATCTCCACAACAGTGGTTGTCCGTGACTCTGCATACAGAAAACAGGTTATTTCTCAGACGGAATTACAGAAGAATGCATATGAACAGTGCTCAGCGAGGGAGTGAGGGGGCAGTAGGCAGGATGCCATTATGAATGGCAGCTCGGGAAAAGGCAAAGTCAAGAAAGAAGCAAGAACAGTATGCCAAATCATTCTTGGTTTCATTTCAAACAAGGATAAAGTACCCAGTCCACCTCATTAGCCCTTGAAAGAACTACATCAAACCATCCTGGGACATGGGTCTGGGGGTGGATAGTGACCCTTTAGACTTCTAGAATATGAAATTATACTCCATATCTTCTATTTGAGAGGTTTTCCAAAATCACAAAATGTCTTCCATTACCTAATTAGCCAACCCCTTAGCTAGCCACACAATAGGAATCTGTTACCTCATTTTCCCAGAAGTACAGTGGAAGGTTTCCATTTGTTTGAATTTAGTAAATCCAAAAGCCCAGCTGCTTCCCTTCACATAAGTGCCCAAGATGGTGCTTGTGAGGTCCAGAGAGTCATAGGCGAGGGCTGGGTATCCACGTCCTTTCAGAGTGTCCAGCCCAAAGTGGCTCTGTAACTCTCTCACCTTCAACAACATTTACTCCTTAGCCTCCTCTACCCAGGACTTTATTTTTAACCAATAATCAAGCTAAGATAACCTTGTACTAGTTTTCTCAAAACTCTTACTTACATTAAAATATTCAGCTAACTTGAAAAGGCCAGAGAAATTCAAGCCATCTAGAAAATAGAAAATATTGAGATTGACTGGCCTTTGAAAATTCTATTTTCAATTCCTTTGTGTTTCTCCTGCATAGTTTTTCTTCAGAAGTCAGTGCTAGCCCTGAAGAACTACTGTGTAAGTAATCTATAGGGTTACGGCCAGGATTCAGTATCTCTTGGTATACAGCCCTGAGATCACAGGTTCTTTCTATGTGTTCCCAAAACGTGAAATATAGAAAACATAAATATAGAAATATAGAAAATAAAGAAACATTTCAATGTTTCTTTTGTTCAGACAGCTAGTGAGCCTCCAAGCATCTGTTTTTTGAGCTTCTGTAGCTTTGATAATGAGTTTTCCCCATTAGAATGCCATAGTGACTAGCAAGGCACAGAAGAGTGCTCCTCACAAACTCCTCACAATAGGGCTTGGGAGCCTTTCTCCTCCCTCCCCCAACCCCACTGCACAGAATGCCCTCTTCCTGAGCCACATTCCTTTCAAGTCCCTGTCCAGGATGGGCCCATCAACCAATGAGTTCCTCACTGTCTCTTTCTAAGATGCACACCAGCAGCTCTGAAGAAAGCCTTAGGTACCACTCCCTCCCAACAAATGCATCCACATCACAGCCCCTTATACATTCTCCGTCAATGAATCCATACACATGAAACAAGAATATATTTTTATTAAACAATCACCAGAAAAGTATAGCTCAGAAAAGCATAATTTACAAAGTTGTTTTTTTTTAACTTACAATCATTTCCCAGTTGTTGGGAGGGAATTGTTGGCACAAATTGATTAGCTGAACATCTAAGAAAGGCAACACAGGTTATTAGGTGTGTGATTTTATGCTTTGTTATTTTGTATAATGAGGTCATTTTATAAAACTCACTGTAATTGGGAAACTCAAGAGATTCCATGTATGACTTTGGACATGACATCTAAGTGACTTACACTGCTTGCCTGAGGTTACAAGTTACCATTTTGGTAGGAGGAGATTATTTGCCTGCAATCTGTACAATGCTCAAGGAAAGCAATACAATCTATTGTTAAAACAAAGACCTTAGTGAAAGCAACTCTTCCCAAACATTGACCTAAGTAACAGGTGAACACGGAGCTAAAGGGATATTATTATTATTATTATTATTATTATTATTATTATTATTATTATTTTATTACAGAGTGAAGCTT
Source organism: Rhabdomys pumilio (assembly GCA_030674055.1). NCBI lineage: Eukaryota > Metazoa > Chordata > Mammalia > Rodentia > Muridae > Rhabdomys > Rhabdomys pumilio. Next base: position 14,482,535 of record JANHMN010000013.1, read on the forward strand.
TCAGTTACTAGAACTTTGGGAATTTGGGAGGATAACTATCTGTCCTGTGGGTCTGCTAGTTTCATGATCAAAAGAGCAAAAGTAGTGTATTTATTCAGCACACCTGCTAGATGAAGCGAATTCCCTGAACCCTCAGAAAACCACTTAGTCCTTTTAATATGTGCAATCAAATAGATGCCAAAACTTGCGACCCAGCTCAGGATGAGGTTCTAATAATGCCACAAGAGTTTGTTTCAAGGGACTGGAGAAATGTCTCAGAGGTTAAAAGGACTTGCTACTCTTCCAGAGGACCCGAGTGCAATTCCTGACGTGCACATGATGGCTCACAAGCATCTTTAATTTCATTTCCTGGGGATCTAGTGCCAGGAGATCGACTGACCTCCACAGACACTCCATGTACATGATACACACACATGACGGCAAAACACTCATATACTTAACTTTTATTTAAACTAAAAATAAAGAGTGTTCTGGTGTTTATAACTATCATGTAATGGTCAAGATCAAATCTATGCTTCCCCACTGAGGTGCATCCCTAGTCTACCAGCAGTCTTGAGGCAGATGATGTACAAACGGATAAGATCACCTGGTCCAATTAGAAAGAACACAATCCTGTACCTGCCTTCACTTCCAACGCCACCTCAAAGTGCAGAAGACGTCAGAAAATTTGATTATTGCTTAGGAGCCTCAAAGAACTTAGCACAAGGATGCCCTAGCCATCCAAAGGAAAACACATAAGGCAGGAACAAGAGTTAACAAAACGTTAACTATAGGAACTCAACTGAGCTTTGGTGATTTAATGGGGCCCCATTAGTATGACTGCCCATTTGACTGACTTCAGTCTCCATCCCTTCCTTTAGGCATGACCCCAAGTCTCCATCATAAATCACAATAAATGATTTTTCTGGAATAGCCATACCCCTCACTATTGCTGTGAGCAGATTCCACTCTAAATCATGCCATGGTTGTTCTGGCATTTCTAGTCTCTACGCTAATTTTGCCAGATCATGACAAAGGCCAGATACCTATGTGCAAGGTTAAATTCTTTAATGCACAGAAAACAAATGGCCATGCTGACATAAAATGAGATGTCCCACAGAGCCAAACAGCAAGGTCAGCAAGCCTACTGCAGTTAGAGTTGTTGACCCCACATTCCCTATCCGATCTCTCTCTCTCTCTCTCTCTCTCTCTCTCTCTCTCTCTCTCTCTGAAACATTAGAGTCAAGCAATGGCAAAAGACTTGGGAGTTTAAATTAGTGAAAGCTACCAGGTGCTAGTCAGCATTTTCCACACCTGTGACCAACTACCAGGATGCAGAGACAGGGGCTGGCAAATTCAAGGCTGGCCTGGTTAACACACCAAGACACTCAAAACAAACAAACAAACAAAAAAAAAAAACAAAAAAAAATATTTAGTTGTTTGTATATAGTTTTAAAAAAAAGATAATTCTTTCAAAGGAATTCCGTGATTGTTTCTAGGGCCAATGGGGCTTAATTGGTTTAGATCAGAGCATCTGCACTGTTGGAAGTTGAACTAGACACCTAACGACTGAATTCAACTAACATTTGCTTCCCTCTGGCCGTTGCCAATTGGCCGAAGGTTCTACACAAGATCAGCTTTGTTCTGGAATTCAGGCGGATTGAAAAGCCCTGAACTCATAGTAACCAACTCAGTCATTCCTATGACAGGGAGGAAAGCAGACGATGAAGACTGTATCTCCTGGTCACACTCATGTTCAACTGGGTGAAGGAGCGCAATCATGTGTGTCAGATGGAGGAAGAGAAGCCAACACTGGCAAGCAGTGAAACAACCACCTCAGCTACTTTCCAACCAAAGCAGGACATGTACACCTCATCCCTCAGTAGGGCATGTGCGTCTCACCCCTCAGTAGGGCATGTACACCTCACCCCTTAGTAGAACATGTGCGTCTCACCCCTCAGTAGAACATGTGCGTCTCACCCCTCAGTAGGACATGAATGTCACACCCCTCAGTAGGACATGTGTACCTCACCTCTCAGCAGGGCATGTACACACCAGCCATCTGTCTTGGGCTGAAAGGAATGTGAGAATTAGGGGGTTGGGGGTCATGTTATTCGTTTTTAAACCAAAACATAGCAAGTGTTTTTAGCTCAATGAACAGTGGACAGTTACAAAATCAATGTTTCAGTCTCAAGAGCCTGCCTGGCTTTGCTGTATGGGTGCCAGCAACCCGAAGTTCCCATCACAGGAGCTTAGTGTCACTCTTCCTCCAGAAGACCACTGCAATATGAGAAGCATTACAAGAGGTAGAGCTGAACCAATCGTTTAAAGAGTAACCAGGATCTGACAATCAGCAACAAGGAACACTCAGGTCTGCCTCCATCTATCTCCAAGTAACTTGGAGCAGTCCAAACACCCCAACAGACCCATGTAAGTCAGCAAAGGCAAGTACCAGGAAAGAGGCCAGAGAGACGTGCCTTCCCAAGAACTCATAAGAGGAATCATGGACATGCCTGATAACTTGCCAGTTGACCTTAGTACAAGCTAGACTAAAACCCATCACTTCTTCAAAGACATTTGGCCAAAGAAAACATACTATGAGTGTGTGATGGTTCATATATGCTTGGCCCAGGGCATGGCACTATTAGGTGTAGCCTTGTTGGAGTAGGTGTGTCACTGTGGGTGTGGGCTTTAAGGCCCTCATCCTAGCTGCCTGGAAGCCAGTATTCTGCTAGCAGCCTTCAGGTGAAGATGTAGAACTCTCAGCTCCTTCTGAACCATGCCTGCCTGGACGCTGCCATGCTCCTGCCTTAATGATAATGGACTGAATCTCTGAACCTGTAAGCCAGCCCCAATTAAATGTCCTAATAAGAGTTATCTTGGTAACAGTGTCTGTTCACAGCAGTAAAGCCCTAACTAAGAGAGTTATTAAATGTTTTACATCTATATAAAGCATTTCAATGTTTCTATTAAGTTGTATCTTGACTGTCTCAATTCATCAAATTAACTACACCTTGTGCTTAGCACACTTGAGCGAAGTCACCAGTGAGGTCTCGGAAGTGTCAGTGGTGACAGAAGAGGCCTTGGGTTCAAATCAGCATCACAAAAAAAAATGCTTGTCGAACTTAAAGGAATAGTACTTAAAGGGATAGTGACAGGAGAGAGAGACCTGTTAAGGCTGCTGGCTCACTACGTGAAGATGCTTGCCGCCAAGTCTGACAACTTCACTTTAATCCCTAGAATTCATGGTGGAAGAAGAAAACCAACACCCACAAATTACTCTGGTTTCCACTGACATGTGCATGTGAACATATGTGTACATGCATACACACATACACACGCCTAAGATAACATCTGTTAAATGTGTCACAGTAAAGAGGTTGGATACACTCGGCCTGGAGAGGCCATAAAGTTGTATCAACTGTCTAGAGGCACAGAGAGATTTATCAGAATTCAATCAGTGTTCTCCTTACATCTAATAGGCAGAGAGTCAACTCTCTGCAGATGAAAGCAGCTCTCAGTCTCTGAGCAGAGCCACTTCCTAACAAGGGGAATGTGACATGGACTCAACAAACAGCCCTTCTGCCATTGGAGGCTGTTCAAGCATATGGCCATCCCGCTCATAGAAAAGGTATTGGACAAGTCAATCTGTATAGACCTAGACTCCAGACAGCTAACTACATCAATATCTGTGTGTGTGTGTGTGTGTGTGTGTGTGTGTGTGTGTGTATATATGTGTATATATATATATATATATATATACACACACACACACATATATATGTATGTCACATATATATGTATATATACCACATATATATGTATATATCACATATATATGTATATATATACATATATATGTACACACACATATATATACATATATACACACACACACACATATATATAATACATATATATATATACCCCCGCTGGGGAATAAGGAAGATTTTAGAGTTCTGTAATATTACCATCACATCCAAAAGAAAACCCCAAAGGTCTACAGAGAAAATGGAGAGAAAACAGATCTTTGTGCAAGAGGAAACATCTTAGCTGCTATCCTAGCTACACGTGCACACAGAGAGACCCTTCTATAATAAGTGCCATGAAAATGTAAGGCTGGTCCTCAGGTTCCTATTAGGTTACTATCTTGTCTCACAGCCTTGGTTTATTACAGAAGCTGTAATACCATGGAGTGAACTCGAGTAGTAAATACACGCTCTGGACAGATGACTACAAAGAGCTGCTGAGTTAGTAGCAACTAGGGTGCCGGATTAGTAGCAATTAGGGTGCTAATGTCTGTGGCATTTCTTGTCATTAGGAATGCTAAATGGATTATGCAGTGAACCCAAACAACCCCTTTAAATCGGAAGCAAAGAGACGGAGATGAATCCAGTGGCATAACACTACCAGTGACACTTCTCTCCTTCCCGTTCTTTCACCAGGACTGTGTAAAGAGCTAGACCAGAGCACTTCAGTGCACTGCCCATGGCAACATCACATTCCCTGCAATGCAGTTCCCACAGAATGCATCTCCGGCTGCCATTCTAAAGAGGCCCATCTTTGGGATGAGCTTGTCCTTGGCTCTGGTCAGACCTTCTCAACCTTTCTTCACTTTCCCCCCTAGCAGCAGGACTTGGGTAGAAACCGTAGCAGCAGCTGCTGGAAGCTCTCTGTGCTTATGCCAGCATCATAGCAGACCAACCTGAAAAATTCCTCATGAGATCCTAGAGATGGGAAGATGTGTTCTTCAGTATACGACTGCTGTTTGGGCTGAAGGAAAACATGATGTTATAAGTGAGTGGTACCCAAAGTCAGATACCAACAAGAGTCTATAAAGAGAACGGCATGGATTATGAATGTCAAAGGCTCCTTGCCTTATCTAACACAGAATAGATCAGAGGCACACACTACATCTGAGTCAATACCATATGCATCCTTGAGGCCTTCAGAGAAAAGAAGCATTCCCTCTCCAGATCATATCACATGCTCAAGTTCAAATCCCAAGTGTGAGCAGTGTGACACCCATCACTCCTACCAGCAATCTCTCGGGGTGTTAGGGTCATATCAGTGAAGACACACTTCCTTGCAATTGAGTGACTATGCACATTTATGGACTGTCAAGTGCAATACCCTAGCACAGATATTCCTTGACAGGCAGCAGTCAAGAATCTTTCAGGAGAAGGTTTCCATCTGGAATTCCCATAGGTTTTGCAACACACAGTGGATGTCAAAGTTAGAGTGACTACAGAGTGACCTACTTTCATGTGTCTTCCTGTGTCCTAAGACCAGCAATCCTCACAGGGCCAGCCCTGAGAGTGAGGTGTTTAAATAAAAAATGCTGATGGGGAAAGTTTTAAAAATTCATTTCATTCATCATAAAAAGTGTATTTTTCCATTAGTTAATAATAAAAATGTATTCAACCAACAAAAAGAGCTCTAAAGATTATTCAACCAGCTTTAACCTAAAGTCAAAATGTGCAAATTGAACCTACTGCTAGCCATTCCAAAAGAGATTTCTGCGCATACAGGGGAAATGTCATTTGAAGGCTATACAAACATATTATGGGGGAAGGGGATGGTTTTCTGTTCCGTTTAGAAACTCAAGACACTCTAATTAAATCTGCAAACTTGCTACACCATGGGTTTTCACCAGAGCCTTTGACATTGATGGAAGAAACCACTTATCAGAAACTGATACATGCCACATCTATAGGGCATGTTTGCTTTGTCTTTGTTTTTGAAATTAAAGGAGCAGCCCTTCTCAATACATAAATTACGACACCGTTTTCCCACAGAGCAAACAGACAACTGAAGATAGCAACTCAGTTTCTGACTTTTGAAGGGGTATATGCAGTGGGTAGCAACTTTCACTCCACTTTCATGTTTGACCTTCACTCTGTCACAGATGAGGCTCAGAGGCGAGGGGCGTGAGGTATTTGTGCTAGATACAAGCTTGGAGGGCTTAGTCCAAAGACTTCAGTCTAGAGATATGGAATCAAAGCCCAGTGAGGTCAAGTCCCATGTTCAAGGTCACAGACAATAACTGGTAGATTGTGTTCCAATCAAGAACTATGGCAAGCCCTCTTACAGGGATGCTGGGTCTAGAGAACAGGCAGAGCCAGGATGTGCCCTCCAATGACCCCTGTATGCTGGGGGCACACTGGCACCTCTGTTAAGTGCAACTGAAATCATGCCTGGACAGCAGCAGATAGAAGCTGGAATCAAGGGCTGTGCTTTCTGCACCGGTCACGTGTGTCTGCCTTGAGCCTCAATGTCCTCAGTGAAGAAACACAGGCACTGAAGCAGCCAGCCCTCCTGACTTGGGACAAATATTTGTAAGCCTTATATTTTCAAGAGAAATGAAATCTGAATTAACTTGGTCCCAAAACTCAGCCTGTATTTTCCTAAGATCTCCTTGCATGTTTTTCTACGTGAATCATAGCCTCTTAGAACTGGAGGAGAGATATTATAAAAGTCAAACCCATCTGGGTAAAAATAAAAAGCTTATATATTTAGAGTTGTTTAGACACTGAAAACAGCTGGAGAGAGATAGAGGGGAAACTGCTTCTGTAGCTAATTCTGAGGAGGCTGGGGGAAGCGGGGGCAGGCTTCTCACTCATAAAGCTATACCCTTCCACAGAACAATTTTTACTAATCTACACAGCTTCTGCATCCCATAAGGACCCACATGCCATGAGGCTCGAACTAATCTCCACTCTAGCTTTGACTGTCTGTCTCTTTAACCCAAGAAATTATTCCCTAAAGTAATAAATGGTGAAAGGCCAGTCCCACCAGTGACTCCCCACCCAGTCCCCTCTCTTAAAATGTACTCTGCCCACTTCCTCCCTACACTGGACTCTTTTCTTTAGTCACCTTTTGGGCCACAAAACCTTAGGTGCTGTCTTCAAGATTTATGGAAGGCAAGTTACATGGTCAGCAATATGTTTGATACATTTGGACATCAGGTTTATCGAGCCCATAAAACCAAAGGTGTCTATTCGTTTGCTCACTTGTATTCATTCACTGAGCTCCTTAGAAGGCAAATGTCTTCCTTATGGACCAGTGCAATAGGAGGCACAGGAAAGACACGAGGGACAAGGTAATGACCTTGTGCAGGAATCATTCTAACCCCTGAAGATGCACCTGTCTACTAAACAGACACTGCCCTGTGCTCACCAACCTTGCGTTATACTGATGAGCCTTGGTTTAACATTTACGTATGGGTCCCTGCTATTCCTCTGAAAGTGTAAACCCCTCATCAGGTAGTATGCAAGTCAATGACTAACCCCAATACCCCAGCTTCCCCAAAGCTTACCAAATATCCCTCCATGTCACGCATTTGAACCCCTTCTGGTTCCCTTAGTCCACATCACTTTCTCATGATCTTAGACACTGCTCTAATATCCATGACAAGGCTCCTTCTCTGCCTCATTATCTTGTGTGTACCTTCTGACACAGGATTCTTTCAGTGTCCTTGAGTAGGCTGTCAGCACTCTGAAAATGTCCCTTTCTTTGTAGACTGAATATCCCTCACAGATGAGAAGCTTTCCATGAAGTATCTATCCCTTGTCTCTCTCCTATGTCTGGCACAGTCACCAATCGCCAACATTAAGGGGTGTGCTGCCTAAGAAACTCAGTAAATAGTCACACTATCAAATCATTGGATCCTATGAGGTAGCCACAGGCTGAAGATGTCACCAACATGAGACCACGGAAACCACAGCATATACCATAACTAAGGCTGTGCCCACAGCCTCATACCAAGAGTCCCCCGCCCTACTTCCAGAACACTCCAGTAACAGCATAGTTCGCTATCCCTAAAAGGTCATTATTAATAAGTATGTGGGTCTGAGGGTTTTGGTTGGTTGGTTTAATTTTTACTTTTGACAATTATTTAGAGCACGTTCGTGTGTGTGTGTGTGTGTGTGTGTGTGTGTGTGTGTATGCATGCACACCACAATACATATAGAGAAGCTAGAGGACAGCTTCCAAGAGTCAGCCCTATCTTTCTATACTATGTAGGGGATCAAAGATGTCATCAGGATGACAGCAAGTGCCCCAGCCCCCTGGACCATCTCAGAAACCCTAGGTTTATTTTTAAAGCCAGCTCCTAGGAGTCTTTCTATTCTTCTGGATGTCAGCCTTGGATGCTGCCTCTTAGATAGCTGTAGGTTTCCCTGGATGTAGCCTAGAGAGACCCTGATCTGCTCTTTACTCCTGGGCTCAGTTTTGCTTTTGCATCTCTTATTTCCTCATTGCTCTTATTTCCTCACCGTCCTCATAGTGAAATCAGCTCCAAAAACGAAGCATGCTAGAGCATGGTTTACAGTGAGCATGTTAGTCCAGCATTCGAAGAATTGCAGTCACACCATGGCCCACTATGATTGTTCTAACAACAGTGGAAGAGATACCACTCAGTATCAGAGATACCACTCCTAACTCCTCAAGCAACTATGAGAGGACCAACGGAAGGCGAGTTCAGCCATTCTGGGTCTCAGAGCGGAGCCATCAATTATGAGATGTTCCATACAAGTTCCAAGGATCATAATTCAAATAACATGACTAAGTTTTTAGCCTTCTGTGGAAATTCATAGCTTTTGATGTCAAACAGACCTAGGTTTAAATATAGACTACCACAAACACAGTAGTGTGTCTGGGTGTTTCATTACTTATACAATTAAGAAGCCACCAACACACTGTTTTGCAATAAATTAAAGTAGGCGAGAAAGATGCTTGGTTCTAAGGAAAGTGTAACAGGAGATGCTTGCTACTCTTCATCTAAGATACTATTTTATTTTTTAAGATTCTGAGCAGAAGGGGAATCATACTGCATCAGAAAACCCTTCTTTGGAATTCTGGAATAAGTCTTTTTGCTTCTGAAGGCTGTGCAGGTCAGCTCTCTCACCTGGTCACTTTGGAACTGAGGTAATCTGTTCAGCATCTCTGGGGCAGATGAAGCCCAAATGCCACTAACTCCTGGGTTTGAACACCCTCAGCCTGCCTTCCATAATGTGCCAAACCACGACCCAGAAAACCTGCGTCCCAGAGAACATCACTTGATGCTGGTCTAAGACAGCTGGGGCATGGTGAGCATAGTCACTGGCATGATGAATTATATAATCAGGAGTACTGAGTCATCAAACAGTTGGCATCTCCAGACCACAGCTCCTCAGCTGAAGACCAGCACATCACATGGCTCTTTGATTTACTGGGATCCATGAAAAGCATGGCCTGCCAACCTGTGCCAGTCAGGTTCCACATGTCTCCCACAGAGGTGGCAGGCAAAAATAATGAAAGTCACACAGCACAAACCACTCCACAGAACTACACGCACTTCCTTAGGTGTGTAAGCGCTTTACCCACAGGGGCCTCTGGCACACAATCGAAGAATACTCTAGGATGAAGAATACAGCAAACACTCAGGGTATTCTACCTATGTTAAAATGGATGAAAGGTAGGGGCTACAGAGATGACTCAGTGGTTAAGAGCACACAGTCTTGCAGAGGACCCAAATTTGATTCACAGGACCCATGTGTCAGGAGACCTCACACCCTCTACCGGCCTCTATGGACACCTGCACTCACATGCATGTGCCCACTCACAGACACACAATTTAAAAAAAAAAAAGTCTTTTTGAAAGATGGGAGGTGCCAGGTGTCCTTGTGAAAATGAAGTGCTTCTGCTCTCAGCATGATGGAAAGAATAGTGATTTACCATTTTTTATTTCAGAATTTAACACCTCCAAGCAATTATTAGACAATTCTATAAGAACCAGACCCTCATGGCAAAGAGTGACAATCAGAGTCCTAGAGTCCTGACGTCACACTCACAGCACACAGCTCTGAGCTACAAGATGAGAGGAGATGATTTGATTAGTTCTCAGACTACAAGGAGGCCATGAGAGCCAACATGACCTCCCAGGGCATATCACTGAGTTGTTTTATTTAACTTAATACACCAGACGGCTAAAATGTCCGTCTTCTACATTCTTAAAAGTCTATAAAGGCCAAGGACAATCTATTTCATTTTAGTCGGTATTCAACACTTATGCTGCAAAACTAGAAAGCAAAGCAAGTGCACAGTGTCATGCTGGGAACTAACTCAGCTCCTCAGCTCCGTACTGGTGAACCCAAGCCCACCGATTAAGCAAGTGACAAGTAGAATTTCACTTCCTCACGAAAATCATAGGAAACCAATCTAAAGCTACTGTTGGTGAGACGTTCATGCAGATTTCATGCAGAAGTGGTTGTCCTGTTGTCAAGGATACACATAGTAAGTAATCTGGGTTCATAAGCAAGTCTTGACAGGAATACTGAAGTCCCCTGAGACGATTAATCACCTAGGTTAAATTCCAACTTACCCACTAAGATTGCACTGCACATTTGTCCTGTATATTCTAATTTCATAAGAGTTGCAGTCATGCTCATGTTATTGGCATAGGCCTGTGACTCCAAATAGTTGAGAGACAGGAAGGTACTGTGTTTAAGACCTGCCCGGGCTGCAGAGTGAGTTAAAGGCCAATCTCAGTAACTTAGACTTTGTATTTTAAAAAAAGGAGTGGACTGAGAGATGTGATACAATGGTAGAAGGACCTTCTTCTGTAAAAAACACAGCGTTCCAAGTGTCAGGAGCTCAACAGTGGCTTTCAAGCTATCATACTGGGAAGAATATATTCTGCCTATTTACAGGAGACGCATCTGTTTTCCTTCTGAAAATAAAACCAGGCAAGCCTATGAGATGAGACTTCAGTAAAAGCTTGTTTCCCAAAATAACAGGGTCCTGCCTCCCTAAGCCCAGGAGCCTCTGAGCACATCTCTGTCACCAGCATAATGTCTTGTTGTAGACATGCATGATCAGCCCGCACAGTAAGCAGTCATTGAGGCCAGGACCCTGTGTGAATTCCCACTGGACAGCTGAACCTCCGGGTCTCCATAGTTCACCTCTCAGAGTTCATGCACCACACACCTGAACATCTGTGTGTCTACATGGATGGCAGAGCA
>JANHMN010000013.1:14493526-14505759 GCA_030674055.1 Rhabdomys pumilio
CCCCCCCAAAAAAAACCTGAACCACAAACCTCTGGGAATCCGTGCCCTTTCATCACCGACACTGCAATTCCTCCTCTGCCCACACTAGAGTTGCCTTCTTTCATTTTCAAAATTTGGAATACTTTGTTAAGTGGTACAAGTGACAATAGGCTCACCTGCAGAGAGCCAGGACAATAGTCATGCAAGGCAAAGTTCAAAAAGGAAGGGCATAAACCAGCCCTGGTAGGAACACCGTGTTTCTATTCCCCAGAAACATCTAACCGAGTTCACATTTGCTGTTATCTGGGAGCACCAAGAGGGCATTGAATACAATATGCTGAACAAGCAAAAACTTCAGACAAATAATCCATTAGCTTGTTCAACAAGCACTTCTAATTGGGACAGCCAGACCCAGAAGTGGGAGGGCTTGGCATTAGTCATAACTGTAAGGGCTGGTCAAATCCCTGGGATGAATCTAGGAGGCACATGTAGGCTCCTTTCTCTGAAAATCCTCTCAAGTTTGTCAGTTCTCACCTACCCAGTACAGTTCTGATCTTCCTGGCATTGTCTACTGTGTCGTATAAGGTGACAAAGCCAGAGCCCAGAAACCTGTTGTCCTCTGCTCCTTGTTCCTGAGAAGAAAGTCGCAGACATGAAGATCTGCTTTGGGTCAGACAAACCTTCCTCCCAACTTCAGTTCCTCTAATGAGTCAAATCAGACAAACCTGAAAAACAGACTTGTTTGCACATTTATGTCGACTAGTGTATTTTAAGTGACTAACATGAGGAGCTCATCCCTAAATAGTGGCTACAACCACTCAGAGATGAAACTGTCGCATAACACTGTGTTCTGTGCCTACATAAAAAGAAGCCAATATTGCTAAACATTTCAATCTTTTCTGTTGTGAGTTTAAAATGTAGCTCTTTATCAGAGCTACATGTAACTTTCATCAGAATCAGTAATGATGATAGTAATATCTCCTCAAGTATAGCCATCTTAGAACAGGATCCTAAGGAACTCCACGAGAATGAATTCAATAAGGGTTCCCCTAGGTAGCTGGTATCTGTCTCACCTTCACTACTTTGGGTTTAAAATCCTCCCAAGGTCTGTACATCCATCACACCCTAATTTCCTTCCAGCAGATTGTCTACATGTTCATTAAGAAGTTTGACTGCTCCCTAACTCAGAGAGGAGTCACTAACTTGTTCCGCGTAGCACTCCCAACAAGCACAATGAACCATTTCATTCTATTTCTTTCCCTAAAGAAAGAGGAAAATCCCTGGCATGTGCACGTAAGACTGAGCAACTGTCCTTTCTCCCATCAGGAAACAAAGATGGCCTCCACCCAGATAATGAGGGCTAGTAACCTTTGAGCACTGAACATTCTCAACAAGCACACACTGAGATGCAGAAAGCAACACACATCACCGTCACCAGGGCCCCTCCAACACATGTTCATGTGGTCAGAGTGTCAAGTCCCTTCACTCAGATGGTGCAAAAAAAGGGCAGGAAGACCCTCAGCCTCTTCCTGCTGCAGGATGCTCTTATGGTCCTGCACAAGGACTCTCCAGCAGCAATCTGTCATGCTTTAACCGGAATGACATGAAGGGAAAACCTCAATTATGACTCAACTCATGAGACCCAGGCCAGTGGATTCCACTTCCAGGGACACCTACTACCTTCATGTTTGGCACAAACTCTGCCCTGCCATCTTATGAACAAAGAATAAGATCTTCTGTTTCAAGAAGCTAGTATTTACATCGTCAGCTCTAGCCACTTTGGCATGTCCAAGTGGCCTGTTCTAGGAAAGCATTTTCACACCGCTGCTCAGCTTTTGATCTGGTAATAAGAGCCAGAAACCATGGCTCAACCTTGACACCTTTTCCCAGGACCTCCCTAAACCCAGTCACTATACCAAGGTCCAAACTTCTACCCTTTATGTGCATTTGAAAGCCATTCTATTGCCCAACAATCCTGTCACTGCCAACACACCAGCCAGTGTCACCCCTTACCTGAGCCACAGTGATCCCTTCTTGACTGGTCTCTCTGTCCCACCTCCCCTCCCACCTTTTCACGGTGTACCAATATGATGAATTAAATGATGCTGAATTTAGTCATCTCCACCCACTTTAAAGTCAACAATGGATTTCCTTTCAACATAGGATGAAATATAAAATTCTTATCTCAACACAAAAGCATATATAATATGATGCCAGCCTACACCCCACCCTTACCCTATTACTTATAACTGCCCTGCCCTTCTGATCTTTCAACTCTTCCAAGATGGCGGCTCTTTCCTGCCCGAGCCTTAAGAACTGACATCTCTCCCTACTTGAGCCATCTCTCTTGCTGATTCCAAGCCCCTTTCCCTCCCAAGCTTCTTCTGCATACTCAAAGAGGTCGCTGCTGATATCAAATCCAAAATAAGCATGCTTCTTATTCTTATAGCATCCAGTTCTTATTCACTATAAATGTCTGTAAAACTGATTATCTCCCATTTAACTAGTGGAATGATAGAGTCTTTCACTAGACTCCAGCTATAGAAGATGAGAAATCCCATCCTTTGGTCACATACAGAGCCTAATACAGAACATAGTGAGCTCTTAAAAATGGCAAAAGTCAGGAACTGATTTTAAAAGTTCTGTTATTAATTCACTCGGCACTCAGCAGTACTCCACAGGTCCACAGGGGGAGTTTATTATATATAACAGAAAAATGCTGTCATTTCAAAGAAGGAATCAGAGGATGGAAGAAATACATAGATGCTGGAAATGGGAACATGGAGCCAGTTAGTTGAGAACATCACTTGCCAGCATGGAAGGGTTCCAAATGTAATGAGTTCAGAGTCATCCATAATCACGGTGTATTTGCTGCATATAGCATCTTCTTGGGATCGCACAGTAAATGCTCAAACAGTGTTGGCATGTTACAGAAGTAGTTATGGAGAAGAGAAATGAAAATCCACGATCCCCTAAATACTCCCACGTGAGCATTGCTGGGAACTTCAGAACCCTTACCAAGGCCTGCCCTCTCACACATAACGCCTCAGCTTCACAGGTTAACCCCCAATTCCCTACTTTGAGACATTTCATCTGCGTCTCTATTGAGACATTTCATCTGCGTTTCTATCTTCATTGAGCTTCTCTTGACCATTAAGAGCCACAGTTATTATTTCCTTTGCACCAGTTCCTAGCTAATGATCCGTACCACTCGTGGACTTACAATTCCATTACGTGGCACTTTCATACACAGAGAACCACAGATTTCTACAACCTGGAAACTACCTGTGATGATCCCTCAAAATCACCTGTCAAAAGCCTCATCTTTTAAAGGGAAACAGACAGCCCCAAGGAGATGTTTACAAAATGGGAGTCTGTGAATGAGAACTCCTAAATAGTGTTAGTTCCTTGCTCCTGGTCTAAAATCTGACTGGTTATTGTCCATCCTCAAAAAGCAGGAACTATCAAAAAAGGTATCAACAACCTGGCACATGTAGAAGTTTGCCAAACACTCCATGAATAGGTCACAGTGATAGTGGGCGTGAACGGCCACAGACTAAGATGAAATACATCCTGCATTGTTTGTTGCTAACACTATTAGTAGACATTTCCAAGGGAGAACTGGCTACACAAAGCATTGCACACCCTATAGCTCCCCTCAAGCATGAAAACTAAGAGCCACGAGAAGCAAAGGTTTGAATTCATTATGCTGGGAAACTCACAAACTAGTAGGACAGGTTTCTCCACAGTTGCCCAGGGTTCTAAAGAAAACACAGTCAACATCCCAGTCAGCTCAACCAGACCACAGAGAATCCTGGCAGAGCTCTTTTCAACCTATAGGAATCATATCCAAAGAAGCAAATTTCACCTTGGCTATAAGACACAATCAATCTCAAACTGACCAGGACACTTCCTATCTGCTCACTAGCTTCTGAATGTGCTATGCAGGTTGCTGGTGAAGAAGAGATATCACTGGTTTTACCCTGTTTTGGACTCTGTGTTCCATTACTAACCTGCCAGGCCAGATGTACCCACTGCTGCAATAGTGACTGACTTCTGACTGGACTCGAGGACTGATCCACAGGAGGGAATTTCACGCCTGAACCTGAATACTAGTTCAAAAGCCCACGGCTGGGGAGATCATGTCATGGGTCCTAGGGTAGGACCTGCTATTTTGTTTAAAAGGCCACATTGCTAAACTGCTTTCTAAATACGTTTATACCTATCATAGACCTGGGCCACTCTCAGCCTTGGTTTTACAATGGACAGCAGTCAATGCAGAGGCACACAATCAGTCAAGGTAGTGGGGAGATGAGACAGTCCTTCTTTATCAAACCCTGCCCTACCAAGGTTCAGGGAACATCCCAGAAGAAGAGGCAGAAAGATTAAGAAACAAAGGGCTGGCTGCTGTAAGATGCCACCTTCCGGACATGTCTATCATACTCATGAATTCACAGCAGCCTATTTATTTACACAAGATCAGGCCTGCCAAACTTCCAACATACATAGGGGAGATGCTCTCCAATCCTTACCCTTTAACTGAGGTGCTACTGGCGGTTGTTAGGTGCTGGAAGAGGAAGGATCTACTTCATGGAGGGTGAATCATTCTTTTTTGATGGTGTGACCACTGGTAGATTTTCCATCCTCCAATTTATGTCCCCATATCCATTCAATAGGGTAGCATTAATTGGAGTTAGTGGATTACAAGGGGGGAGAGGAGTCATGAAGTTGGGAGGGGTCTGTTCTGTGGGAGGATGTAGGGGAATTTGAAAGGGTACACAGTAGAGGATACATTTCAATATATATATGAATGAAAGCTAATAATAAAGTTTTTTTTAAGATGTGCATTTGTGTTGACTGTTGTTCCTCTCTCCAGTGTATCCATATGTTGTCAAGGAATAGATTCTCTCCCTGCCTTCTGCCTCTGATGAGGACTCCAATCCCTGCAGAAGGTCTTTCTCTCAAACACACCAACTCCTGATATTATCAAAGAGCTTTCAAATGGTCACCATCTTCTTTTACCTTCAAAACAGGCTCCTTAGGCTGGGCAACTTAAAACCCAGGACACTCAAACTGAGAGACATTCCAAATCACCCCAATGTGACCACCAGAGCAAGGCCATGGTCTCTCAGTGTCTTCAGCCACATGGACAGTGTGGCAAGAAGCAAGCATGGTTCCCCTCTCGCAGGTAGGACCGTGTGACAACCTGCACAGAACTTCTGCCCTCACACTGTCCCGTAGAACTTCCCACCCACACTGCCAGTAAACACCATCATGCCTCATTGAAATCAGAATCCAATGTAAGCAGAAAACGGAAACCTGGGCCTGAGAGTGAAGACATCCAACAAGTGTAAAATCTCCGCTAACATGGCTGCTTTAGATGACACAAGGAAGCTACGGACAGAGTGGCTACCATCCACAGAGGCAAGGCTGAGTATCAGTCTTCAACAACCACCTGATCTAAAGGCAAACTCCCTGATCAAAGGACCCTAGCACTGAAAGGCTTAGAAGACATATACAATCCTGTTCTTTACAGAAATAAAACAAGGGTTCTCCGACTCCTATAAACCAGCTAATATTTATAAAGTTTTTTATTTCAAAACAATTGACATTAATTTCCTCTGAAGTAAGTATGATGGTTAACATTGATTGCCAACTTGATGGTATCTACAACCACCTAGGAGATAAGTCTCTGGGCACATCTGTGAGAGACTAGCCAGATGACGTTAAAGGAGCTGAGAGGACCAACTCTAGATGCAAGTCCATGGGCTACAGTTCCAGACTCTATAAAAAGGAGAAATCTACCTGGACACAAATATTCATTGTTCTCTGTTCCCTGACCACAGATGTGATGTGCCCAGTTGCCTCAAGAGCCTTCTTCCATGATGGACTGTGGCCTCATGAAGCAACCAAATAAGGCCTTGCCTCCCCTAACCTGCTCTCATCAGGATATTTCATTACAGCATCAAGAAAAGTACTTAAGACATAGGATAATCTCCGAAAAAAGCAGAGCCTGGTTGGATATGGTCCTAGGGATAAGATACACAGTGGGCACAGGCCTGGAGAAGGGCTGGCAGCCACTCTGTAAATCTGTTCCATTGTGGAGCTTGGCAACAGTTCAAGGCACTACTGAGTCACCTGAAAGCTGAGTACCAGGTTCAGTCGGAATCTCCGATGACAACTTTCACCTACTAACATTAGCTGTGAGCTCAGTGAGGACGAATACCAATCTTAATCTGGCAACATAAATCGGTGGCCATTGACTCTGCTCCAGTAGACTCCATTCCCATAGGCTCAAATCTCTGCGAACAACATTCACCCCATGCTCATCTCCAACTACCAACCCTGTCACCCTGAACCCATTCTCTTCCCATGGTGACCCCTGCTTACATTACAGCTTCCCAATTGTCATTCCTGACCAACTCAAGGTACTCTTTGATTTGTGTCCCTTTTGAAGTACAAGATTTACTTTTGGGGATATAGCCTGAAGCCCTTTGTGGAACTCACAATCTGACTAAGGAAAAGAGATGAACTCACAGTAAGTAATAATGGAAACTTCTCCCCATAAAACATTAACAAAAGCCAGGGTTCCATAAAGAAAAATAAATGGAATAAAACTCCACATATTCCTAAACACTAAATTAGGTGGCCAGACACAGAAGGGAGCAAAAAGATGTCCTCCTGGGGTTTCCAGAGTACTACAGTAATTGTCCTCACCTCAATCTGCCTCCTCAAAAACAAAACCAAACAAAGAACAGCTCACAGGAAGTACTTATAATGTTACATCCTGCCAGATACAGCCCTGCTGCTTCTGTTTCCCTGTGAGGGACATCAGTGGGACATCAGAGTAGGAAATCAGTGACCCCTAGAAAGTATCCTTAGAGACAACCAAGTTCTAGATAGAGTCCCCAGTGTGGGTGAGCAGGAGGCTAATCCAAGTGGCCCAGGGTCTTAAACACTGGGAGACATAGTTCTTGGGGGGAAAATGTTCTCTGCTACCCATGCAAAGGAGTCAGGGGTATGAGAATCAACCTGAAGGCACAGGTAGAACTTTCTAGAAGAAAAATATGGTAGAGCTTTATTTAAGAAGTCAAAGATGCCCCATCCAGAAATAGGAGGCCAGGGAAGCCAGCCAAGGGCAAGGCCAGCAGCTTTTTGCTAAACCAGTTTGGTAGTTTGTTTTGTTTTCTCTTTTAAGTTTATGGAAATGACTACATAGGCACCTGGCACACAACTGCAGACAGCCAATGGCTGCTTCCTCCACAATGTTACTCAGCAGACGGCAGCCAATGGAAGCTCCGTCACAGAGACCATTTTTCATTGAAAATAAAATTTATACAATACATTCTGATCACAGTTTTCCCTCTTTCAGCTCCTCCCAGTTCTTCGCCACCTCTCTACACATCCAACTCCGCACCCTTTCTCTTTTAGAAAGCAAACATAAAAACACAGCACACACATACAGCACGCACACACACATACACACACACACACACACACACACACACACACACACAAAACCATAAAACCACAAAATCAGAAACCATAATATACAAGCAAAAGATATGTAAGACCAAATAAATAAATAAAAAATGTCCAAACAAAGCAATGAGACAAAAGTCTACTAAAATACCACTGTGTCCATTTTGTGGTGGCCCTCTACTGCTTGGGAGGGTGCCTTCCTTAAATGTGGTTAATATACCGAGTGAGATCCCATTGCAGAATGGACCAAACCTTTGTGAGATAGCTTGTTGGACAGGGATGAGAGCTTGTGTCTACTTCACCTTCTCTGTTGAACACTGTAGTGTTTGAACTTGTGCAGACCCTCTGTACATGCCACAGTCTCTGAGTTCACATATGTGTCAGCACTGCTGCGTCTGAAAGACACTGTTCCTTTGCCATTATCTATCCCCTCTGGCTTTTACACCCTTTGTCTCATCTTCAGAATGGTTCCCTGAGCCCTGGGGTGGGGGTGGGGGGCAGGGGAGGGGTTTAATGAAGAAATCCCATTGAGCACAGAGTATTCCAAATCCCCCATTTTCTGCACAACTGCACAGACCAGTTGTGGGTCTGTGTTAGCCTGTAAAGCATCTCTGATGATGGCTGAGCCAGACACTGATCTATGGATACATTAGAATGCCATTAGGACGCATTTTAGTGCTGTGTTATTTTAGCAGAAGACCAGCATTTGGTTTTTCCCTAGGCCCGTGGCCTATCAGTTCTTGGCTACCCAAGCAAGATTCCATCTCATAAGACTTATATCCAACCAGAGAGTAGTTGGTCACTTCCACAACATTTGTGTCACTATTACACAACATGTAATATATCACAGGTTTTGTAGCTGGGTTGGTGGTTACCTTTCTCTTCTGGTTGCATGGAGAGTACCCTCTAGTACCAAAAATACTAGTCCGTAGAGGTAAAGGCCCTAGTTAGGCACCATCTCAACTTCTCTGTGTTCAGTGAGATATCTAAGTATTGTCTTTAGCAATAGGGCCTTAGCATCAGTTTGTAGAGAGCAGTCAATGGCCTACTAAGGGCCATTTAAGGGGTCACATAGAAGCCTACTACTGTAGAAGCTTCTTAAAATATATAAATATAGGAAAGAAATCTAAATGGAGTTGCACAATAACAGGGGAAACAATGATCCAACTAGACACTTTTCAACAAGCAAAATGCCAAGGGCCAGGAATGGGTAACATCTAGTTACGTTGTTGGCCAAAAAGAACCCCATTGAAACTCCCAAACAGCTCAGGGAGACTTTCAAATCCCTGCAATACACAGAGAAAAGGGCTTCTTCTGAGACAACAGTTCTACTTAGCCTAAACCCTGTCTTCTACTCAGGTTCTAAAATATGTCCAATATCAGTGGTGTAAGGAAAACAACATTCAGAACTCTCAGCCCTCCCTCCTCGCCCCTCCCCCAGCAAGGTCCTGCCAAATGTGAGCGTATGGTGGAAGCATCTTGGTCATTTGACATGGGAATCCCATAGAGACTTTAGCACTGCAACAAAGAGACTCAAACAGCCTTGAAAGTACACATGCTCTATGAGACTGCCTCAGGGAGCTGAGCAAACACCAGATCTAAGATCAAGAAACCCCTGGCACTTTCTAAAGCCCAATTAGAACCCCTGAGCCCTCAACCACATCACATTAACCCCCATAATCTCTTCAGAGTGTTGGACCTCGGTACCATCAGATCTTGCCATCCACCATTCATGTAGAGTATGCTTGGTCACCTCAGTGCTGTGTTGGGCAAGCTTCCTGAAGCAACACCATCTGTGACTCAGAAGTGCTCACACCACCACAGTGCACCAACTGAGTCTTTCTGCTGCATAAGCCACAGGGCTGGCACTGCACCACCCCATCTGAGCCCTGACAGGACAGCCTCTCCCATTCTCAAGTATCACCCATAGCACCCATCAGTGAAGCAATGTACCCTTGAAAAGTGCCTTCCTCTCACAAACTAAACACAGGCTTGTGTCTTGTATGCCAACAATGTTTTGAACAGCGTTCGTGCAGTTGAAGCTAATGAAAATGGCTCCGTGGAATGCAGGGCAGTCAGCAGAGCTTTGCAAATAAATTGCTATCAAAGCTGTCAGCTTTCCAAGACAAAGATGATTCAAGACTTTATATGGACAGTGAATGAAAAGCCCAGCCAGCTACAATTTCCTTTTCTCCTCAGACCTTCTCACACCTCCCCAAAGAAGGAAGCCGTGAACAGAACTTGCACAGTGCAGAGACTACGCCTCTTCTTTCAGGCTGGTTTCTTTCCTTGTGCCTGCCTTCTACTCCTCCAGGAGCTGGGCAAGCAGGGGTGCCATTCATATTTGGGGTTCCCCTTCATGGTGGCACTAGCCCAGCCCTGTAGCCTTTATGAGTAAGATCTTTGGGTTTCCAACCTTCCACATAAGTCAAAGAAGAAGGGGAAACCCCTGGCAACAGTTCAGGCAGAAACCGAGCACAGCTCTCCTGGGGAACACAAGCTTCATTTCTCCACTATCCAATTTCCTGATGGTCAGGACCCACTGGCAGCCCGGGTGCTAGATACTGTGGGAAACTCTCTGCACTGCTTTTCTGATAGCCCTGAGTGCCTTTCTAACAAAGGCAGAGTCACAGGGCTCTCCAGAGCCTCCTAAAAACAAATTAGGCAGAAACAGCTTCATTCAGCTGAGAGACCAGGCACGTCTCACAAGCCAGCATTGGCAAGCTGCAGTGGGATGACCACAGATTCTACTAAGTCAGCCCCACTGAGCCTGCCTTGGACTCAGGACTCCAGCCTGAACAGTTGCATAGGAGAGAGAAGAAAAGCAGTCATGGCTCTAACCTGCTCTGAGATCCCTAGCTGTTGGTATGAACTGATATCTTATCTACAGTCTACAAAATTTTAGCCATGTATGCAGAAACAGTGTCCATTTAAAGAAAATGCAAATATTTCAAAAAACTGTTCAAGTCATTAGAGATATGATATTCTAAGCTAAAGAAAAGTTTAAGGGAATTTGAATGTCCCTTTTCCATTTGAAGCTACAGCATGGGTTTCTATGCTCGTTGCAATGCAGGATGCAAAGGGTGAGGTTGGCCTGCACAGCCCTTTCAGTCTGCTCTGCTAACCCAGCTTATGGCCTTTCCCCAGTCAGAGATGGGAGGACAGACTCACTATGTAGTCCTAGCAGGCAGGCCTTTAACTTTCTGAGGAGACCAGGCTGGCCTCAACCTTGTGGCAATCTTCTGACTCTGCCTCCCAAGTGCTAAATTTACAAGTGTGCACCACTGGACCTAGCAAGGTGGTGTTATTCCTGACAGAGTAGTTAGACCTTTATTTCAGGCCTCAGATATGCCTCTTAAGCATATGCCTTGCCACGGGTGGTAGACTCAAAGCAAGCTTTAGAGCCTAGCCTGTGGACCATGTCCCACATTCTCTGCTCAGACAGTCATAAGGGAAACACCACATAACAGAGCTATCGGGCAGCATGTCTGCTCAAGAAGGGATCCCTCCACCCTCTCATGCACGTTATGTGAGACATCCATGAGTTACACCCCTCGTAGAATTATACTTGTTTAATAAAGATGACAAGGTTTTCACATTACCGTGACTTTAAATTGAGATTTTATCAAGAGAGGAAACGGAAGTGGTCCTTCTTGATGGAACTGAACCTGAGCAAAGATGTGGAGACTGGGGGTGAGGAGTGTCTATCTGGTGATAACATTACCACCAGACATAGCCTGCTTCATGGGAATTCTCCACAGCCTCTTCTGTCAAGAAGGGCTTGTAGCACATCAGGTACTGGAAGGTGTCTGCACTGTGCTAAACATGGTGTCAGGCTTGCAGAGGGACTGACTGACAGCCAGAGGTTGGGGCTGGAAAGTATAGATTCGGAAAGGTAATTAGCTGCCAACACAGGAAGGCGGATGTATTTGCCAGGACGCCACTTACTAACAATTAACACATAAGTAATCCAACTGGAGCTGCAGATGTAACCCAGGGGTACAATATTTGCTTAGCAACTAGAAAGCCTGGGTTCCATCCCCAGCAAAACAATAGCCTGGCTGGAAAGCCAGAGCAGCCCAATTCTCCTCCCCACACCTGAGTTACCAATTCTGCAGCACAGGAAGTCGGTTCTAGAGCCCTCCCACCCCACCCTAAGGTTCAGATCTATAGACAACCAAGTACACACACACTGTCTGTTGTCCTCTTATCCATTACCTGAGGGATCACAGCAGAACTAACAGGCTCTTTACATTGCTGTCCTTGTCATCCATGGCTTCCTAGGAATGCATTTTAGCCTGGGGACACACAGCTACAAACTTTACAGGCCATCTTCTAACTGCTGAAGAACGTGACTTCCTGAATGTGTACACAGGTTCTACCTCAGAAATACCAGAGCCCACGTTACTTTCTGAAATCGCCATAGCTAGGACTTTATGAGGTACTTTGTACATACGTACTTGGCTCTTTAAGTCTTTAAAAAGATTAGGTGGACACAAATTTAATGTTTAACTATAAAGCTTAAAAAGAAAACAACTTGATATATCTCAATCATCGGCTAGTATAGTTTTCTTAAAGAACCTTCTCTGGGTTTTTTGGAATTTTTACAAATTGTAAGCTCACTAGACATGTTGGCACACACCTGTAATCCCAGTACTGAGGAGGCTGAGACAGGAGAAGCCAACGTCTGAGTTACATAATGTGATTCTGATCCCAAACCAGTGTGTGTGTGTGTGTGTGTGTGTGTGTGTGTGTGTGTGTGTGTGTGTGTG
>JANHMN010000013.1:14505769-14561337 GCA_030674055.1 Rhabdomys pumilio
GTGTGTGTGTGTGTGTGTGTGTGTGTGTGTGTGTGTGTGTGTGTGTGCCTGTGTGTGCCTGTGTGTGTTCGTGCCTGTGTGTATGCATCTGTATATTGCCTGTAATAAGCATATGCATATATATGCTGTGTATATATATATAAATACACATACATATGTATACATATGTGTGTGTCTGTGTCTATTGCCAGTGCTTATTACAAAGTACATAAAATAAGTTTCAATCTTCTTTCCTCCTACCACCAATAGAAAGCACTTCACAGTTTGGAGTTTGTATCTCCATCACAGTTTGGAGTTTGTACACACCATCAGGAAGCTGTAGCCAGGATCTGACAGGGCTGTGACTCATTCAGGCCTTGAGGGAACAAGAAATCGGCTATTTTTTCCATCTCTTTAATGTAACCAAGAACGTACTGTTTTGCTTTCAGCAGCTCACAAGTTTAACTACTGGTTTTTATGGTGTCTGGACAGAACTGCTGGTCCTGAATGCATACACTGAATCAAAGGTTTCAATTTTTTAAGTGAGCATTAAATATGTCAAGAAAGTTTTGGAGAGCTCACTCACTGGAAAGGATATCCGAGACCAACACCGCTAACTCCACCCCAGCAGCATATGTTCAATGACTGCCATCCTGGCAAGCAAGGTAGGCTCCTGCTGAGAGAAGGCTTTAACACAATGCTTAAACAAGGACAAAAGAACCTCCCCCATTGCCACAGGCAGATCCTTGCTGTGTGGTGCTGTGCTTGTCTCCTTACATAAATGTACAGTGTAGGGGCTGGGGAGATGAAATCAGCAGGCCAGTGCACTGCCCTTGCACAAGGACCCAAGTTTGAACCCCAGAAGCCATGTCAAGTGGCTTATCACAACTGCCCTCAGCTCTAGTTCCAGGGGATCTTATACTCCTGGCCTCCTTAGACACCAGTCTAACATGCACAGATCACATACACAATTTAAAATTATGTGTGTATACATGTATGAACACACACACACACACACATATGTGTGTGTGTTTATGTGTGTGTATATGTATATATTTGGAAACAAAGTATTACTAAGCACACCTGTGTATGAAACAAATACACCAGGTGCCCTCACATGCCATACAGTGTATTTCTAAGTCTAAAACTCAACCTTTCTTGTCACCCCACCCTGAGAAAAGGCAGATTAAGCTACACAAGTGGCGGCCACAAAGGACTCCCTGTAGCTACTCCCATTCATCTCCTTCAGTTCTGCATTCTGCTCCACCTCAGAAAACCCCTGCCCCTCGGCGGCCCAGAAATGATTGAGCAACTGGTCAACCTCTAGATTCTCAATTTACAGCAGATGAAAAATAAGACTGAGAAGGCAAATGGTTTTAAAAATCCGGACTGCCTTGCCCTGTGAAAGGGCATAGGAACACTTTGTCTCTTTGCCTTCCCCCATCAAAATCAAATTGACTGTCCAAGTCATATCTCTTCAGAAGCCCTGTTGCCCCGCTTCATGGCTACCCCAGCTGAGGCAGGCAATGATCCAGAAGCAAGCGATTATCTCCTAAGCCTAGGGCTCCCTGCATCAGTTTTTAAAGCAATATTTATAACTCGAATGTTCAAGCTCTCAAAATAAATGAAGCCAAGCACATCTGCAACTTGGCCCCATGGGTGAGGCAAAAAACTACTTGCCTATCATTTGTAGAAATCTATGTATTCAGCATAAAGGCCACTGCTGCCCCGAGAGGCCTTACACTCTAGGTTAAGAAACAACTCAGATAAAATATACCATTAGAGAGTTGTTAAATTTTACATAGGACCCAGGTTCTATGGTGTTTATAGTGTACTTATATGAAGTGCCACATGGGGCCTTGGCTGTTTTTGTTAATTCTAAATTATTCAGCACTGCACTGATAGATTGCTAATTAAAATACAAATCCCTAGGGCACAGGCCTGGCTGAGAAAGGTCCTCTTGGCTTCATTACTCCCTCTCCCAGCATCTGAGGCAGATTTCTTTGCTTCTCTCCCCTCTAACAGACACAACACATCCAGCACACTGGCCCTCCACAGCCTAACACTGACTGGGCTACAGGAGAAGGTAAACTTGTAAGGTCCTTTTCAGGGGGCTTGGGGACCCAGAAAAGAAAGAATAGTTGTGATGCATTTTAGACAGCAGGTTGTCTTTTCCTGGGATACACCTCAATTCCTTCTGCTCCTCAAGTTTCAGGAAACTGAAGAAAACAAACCTCAGCAGCAGCTATCCCTCCTCCCCTTCTCTCCTCCCCTTCCCTCTTCCCCCTTCCCTCCTCTCCCTTCCCTCCTCTCCCTTCCCTCTTCCCCCTTCCCTCCTCCCCTTCCCTCCTTTTCCTGATCACTTCCTCCCAGCTCCTCAGCAGCAGCCATTCCCCCCCTTACCCCACACCAGCACTCCTACTGCTCCTCTGAGACATCAATACCAAATGGCAGCAGCTCCAGGACCCCAGAAGAAGACCACTACCCCTGCATCTACAATGTCTAATCCTGTTCTTGTCCAACTACCTTGCTATCTTACTTGGGTCTTAGTCCAAACACCCAGACGTCAAAGTTTATAGACTGTCTTAAAAGATGGCCTGCAGTTCAGAAGTTTATAATGCCTACAGAAACTCATTACTGACTTCCAAAGACTGGGATCTGTTTAACACTCAAATAAAAAAAAAAAATCCTAGAAGCCCCTTGTGGCACTGTCCCCTCCAACAAGAAAACCATCACTCTGGGAGATCTGTTTCTATGAAGTCAGAGGTGAGAAAGCACAGTGATGAGTCCGCATTTAATCAAAACCCTTCTAAGCACCAGAGGACAGGACAGGTAGAGAAAGTAGCTGACACATCTTGAGCAAGTGACCAGAGTTACCAACACCAAAAAACAAGGACAAGTTAAACCTAACATGCCACCCGATAGACAGCCTGACATCGACTGGGCTATAATCTTTCAAACTGTCCAAGTCACAGAAGCTAGGGAAATACCCAGGCAAAGCCTAGACTGTGAAGAGCTAGCAGACCTGACACAGGATCCTGGCTTGAGTCCTTTACCACCAGGGATGCTACAGATGTTGCCAAGTCCTGAAACCCAATTCAGACACAATGCAATTTCTAGATGATTCTTGCGATTTTCCTGTACATTTGAGAGAAACTGAAGCACTTACTTAGCGTCTCAGGGGAAAAAATGTTCTATTAATTTTTACTTTGTGGATGCTGGAGATTGAACCTAGGACCTCATGCATCACTGAGCTACATGCATCTCCAAACACTCGCCAGCAAAAAGGAGTTAAAGAGAAAGAAACATTCTTTACCCTTCCTCTCTACTGCTTAAAAATCCTGAGATAAGGTGCAGCAGCAGTAGCACCCCTTCCCCCCAGGCTGTGGACCTGCACACTGGCCCAGACTGCCCACTTGAGAAGAGTGTTTAAAAGGGGGTTGGGGGGAACCACTCTTAAATAGTTTATCATTGTAAGGCAGCAATTCTCAACCTGTGGGTCTCGACCCCAGGAAGTCAAATGATCCTTTCACCCTTGGTCAAATACCCTAAGACCATCAGGAAACATAGCTGTTTACATTATGATTCATAACATTATGATTCATAAAAATTACAGCCATGAAGTTGCAATGAGAATAGTTTAGAATTTGAGAATCACCACAACATGAGGTACTGTATTAAAGGGTCACAGCACCAGGAAGGTTGATATCCCCTGCCGTAGGGGATGATTCTGTTCCTCGTGGCCACAGCAATCATATCTCAGCTAATATATTTGACGGGAAGAAGACTGCCAACCCCTTCCTATTACCTCCCGACTACTGTTACCACAAATAACAACTCCAAACATTTAACCAAATTATTCCCATGTCTCAGAGACATGATGGCATGGCCCTGAAGATTCAAGAGCAGGTTTGCCCAGCAATGGGCTAGAAGGACAGCCACCACCTCAGCACCTGCTTCAGGTTGGCCGGTGCCAGCTTTGCAACCACACCACCTACAAATGCCATCTCTGAACTGCCTCTACACCGTTGGCCTCAGTACCTTTGAGAAATGAACACCTGCACATTTATAACTAAGCCTTGCTGCGAGGTATCATCCCATATCTTTCTCATCCAACTGACTTTTATAGCTATAGAATCTCCCCTGGGGCCAGTATTCAATCTCGCTCCCATCCTCACTATTGCTGAGGTAAAGCCTATTGTTCTCTCCTAACATACCGGAAAAGGTAGAGAAACTGAGTCACTTGTTCAATGTCTCAGTGAAGAAAGAGAAGACATGGAAGACATAGAAAGAAGTGGTAGCCAGGACTCCCATACTCCAGGGATCGTTTTCTTACACAAAACATACTATTAATAACACCAAGCTTTTAACATCCTCTCCTGTTTTCTTAGGAGTAGAAGTTTGCATTATAAATGGATCAGTTATAATATCAGTTATCATACAAGGGGTCAGTTAAGAGCACACTGGAAGAAATGCACCATTTTGTTCAACCTTAGGAAAGTGAGCATTCGGGAAATCCAGCACACCTCCATCGCTCTTGCTCATAGTCATTTCTGGAGCCAAGAGCTACAAAACACTGTTCCCTGGGCCAAACCCAGGCCTGCCTCCTTGGGCTCCCCTTGCAGGTAGGCTGCCTACAATTGGCATCTACCAGACCACCAAAACTCCACAGAAACCTCACAACTGGCTTGCTTGGCCACAAGTTCTACTCATACCTGCTCTTCAAATCTACAAGCACCCAGTGCCTGCTCTGTAAGAGGCCCCTGGGGCCCTTAGCATGGATGCTGCCCTCGTGAAGAAGTCAAAAAGATAAGGAAATTATGTAAAAGTGAAGAAACAGCCAAAAGATAAAGACAAATGCATGCCAGGGATGGGAGTAGAGGCCTAAGATGGTGTGAGCGAATGCCAAGACCTTGGAATGGATGGTCATTTACTGTAAGTGCTCAGACCAATCAGAACAGATTGACTTAGGCTGAGGTGGTTTGGAGAGTTTATGGAAAGCTTCCAGTTTGACAAGTCTACTCAGAAACAGAGAGAAGAAGATTATTCTAGGTGGATGTAACATGGTTCGGGGAAAACTCAAGATTCTTCAGAAGACAGGGGGATCCTATCTCACAACACATTGACAGTCTGTCAGTATTCTGGCTACAGGCCAGCTTCCAGCTGGCATGGCACAAGGGTACTTCACCTCCTGTGTCAGGAAGCCCAGAGTTCTGGTAAGCTCCAGTGCTGTTTCAGCCACAGGCATGAAGTTACATAGAAAGGGTTTTGTTGAGATCAGTCTTGTCAGGAAGTTGAAGCAGAGGGTGTGAATGGTCCTAAAGCACCATCAGCGAGCACCACCCCCCTCAGGGAGCACCACCCCCCTCAGGGAGCACCACCCCCCTCAGGGAGCACCACCCCACAGCCACTAAGGGAGCACCACCCCACAGCCACTCAGGGAGCATCACCCCATATGCTTCACCCTTGAAACAAACCTGAGAGAACACCGCATTAGCAGCTAGCCAAATCTCTAGGTTTGGAAAACCCTTCAGCAATAGAGAATCTTCCAAGGGCCTCTTCATTAACACTAACACACACACATACACACACACACACACACACACACACAGGAGCCTGATCAGAAGGGTGCTCACAATCTGAAGAATCAACAAAGACATTCATTCTAGCCCCAGCTGTGGATGGCTGGGTTTATTAAAGAAACCCTTGCTAACATGCCTCCAACAGGATACAGGCAAGGAGCAAGAACAAGCAGACCGGCCATCGTGGTTCTCTCTGATGGTCAAGAAGAGAGAATATACACTATATCAGGGTCCAGACCAGGAGAACCAGGAATCTGAGACACTCGGAATACACACAGTGAGCTGGTTTGGTCAGGGCGAGTCCAAAGATTCTCACACTCAATGTGAGGTAGGTCTTTCAGCAATAATTATCTCTAAAATGACTCAGATAAGTTTTCCAGTTATCATACAACTCTGTGAAACGACTCTATAGTATGGCACCTGATTTTGACTGTTTACAGAGCACTTTCTCTGTGTTAGATGTGTTCTAGGCAAAGGAGACGCAGCGCTTGGTGAGGCAAGTGCTGCTCTCCTAAAAGCCTATGCAAGCAGACATCTAAAGTGCAAGATGGGATGCACAAGAGGGTGATGGGTGGAAGAGGTGGCTTAGGAAAAGCCTGAAAGGCATGAAACCAGCTGGGAGACCCGGACGAAGGCAAGCAGCCTGTGACGTTCAGTAAACAAGCTGGGTAGCCGGCAACGGCCAGTGCTCACGGGAATACTAGTGAGCCAGGGTACACAGGTTATACAGTCTTACAGACCCAGCAAGGCAGCTTGTCAAACAGCACAGAGGACTTATCTGGCCACTATTATGAGACAGAAGACTCCACTATCCAGGCAGGGACCACGGGGTGGTTAGATGAGAACAGGACAGGCGAGAAGCCTAAGGATGTAAGTTATATGTGAAGTCAGGCCCACTGGAATCACTTTGGATGTGAAGAAGGGATCAAGGGTGATGCCCAGCTCTGAGTGAAACTGTATTGTGACACTAAGGCAGCAAAGGCTGGAGGAGAAATAGAAATAGCCACAAACAAGCTCATTTCTGCACACTTTCATTGTGAGGAGGAAATCTTAAAAATGTTCACTCTACCTAAGGATTCAGACTCAGCATCAATGTTGAGTCATGTGACAGATACCTAGAGAACGGATACACCAATTAGCTTTGGGTTTGTCTGTGAGAATTGTTTCTAGAAGAGATTAGCTGTAGAATCCAGAGTAAAGAGTCCCTGCTGGTCAAGATGGGCAGGCATTTCTGACCCACTAAGGACTCAAATAACAAAAACACAGAAGATCATCCCCCTCTCCTCCTCGTCCTCTCATTGTTTCTCTCCACAGCACTCCTGCAGGTGAGGCATCTCAACTGTCATTGCCAGCCCTCAAGCATGGGACCTCTTGGATTCTTGGATCTTTGAACTATGTCAGTGACCCAAAACCAGAATCTCCATTATTCTAGGTTTTCGAGATACACAAGATCAATAGGACATACAGGAAGGGACCACGGGGTGGACAGGTGAGAACAGGAGGGGCGAGAAGTGTAAGGATGTAAGTTATATGTGACGTCCTATACAAAGGGAGAATGTGGCACAAGATACAGTAGCTCATGCCTGTGACCACAGCATTTAGGAAGCAAAGGTAGGCAAGACTGTCCCAAGATAGCCTGGGTTACAGAATGAGACCTTGTCTCAAAAATAAAAAATAAATAAATAAAAGGGAAATTACAGAAATCTCACACGCTTATGGAGATAATATGTTAATAAACTGGAAAATAATATAGTGTAACCAGTGATAAAGAACTAACTCCTTTAGACACAAGCTTGTAAGACTCCAGAAAACACACACACACATGCACACACACACACACATGCACACACACACACATGCACACACACACACACACACACACACACACACACATGTGCTACCTCCATTACCCTCTAATTCCCAGGAAGATCCAACATCATATTCTAGAACCTTAAACTAGGGGCTGAGTTTCAGTCTATCTGACAGAGCCTCCCAACAGACCAAGCTCCTGTATTTTCTCTACTCCTTTCAGGGCTCGTATAAACAAGAAAAGTAAGAATGTAAGTAGGAAAGCAAGCAGGCAAACAAAAAAAGTATATTTGGGGAGGCATTACTTTTAAAACAAACACTGGTGTTTTCTGAAAGGGAAATTCAGAAGCCACCCATTGAGTTATTTCAGGGACACCTACCCATGTGCCAGGATTCGGGCAGAATGGTAATATATGTTCTCTTAGTCATTGACACACACATGAAGTGGAAAGTGCCCTTGTTGTCTTCCTGTGCTCAGTTACCTGGTGCTGCCACAGGAACAGGGTCTGACCTTAGACATCATGCCCTGTTCCTAGAAGAACACACCCATGCCAGGGCTCTAGATCAAGTGACAGAATGGCAGGAGGACTCGGGGGAGCCAGTCATGCCAGTCCGTCAGCACATCCATCCATGACTCACCATTAATAAAATGCTGGGACTAGACCTAGTCAATTTTCAGAACACCATGGAGAACAGAAATCTGAAGTAAGGCAAGCCAGGTCCTAAGTGAACTTGATTCTTGCAGGGTCAACTATGAACACTTGTCTGGCCAAGGGGGGTCCAGGAAGGACCGGCCCTGCCATTGCAGAACTCACATGTCCCTCTAAGCATTCACTCTCCTCTATCACCACCTCCTCTCCCTCTCTCCCGCCCCATCCCTGTCTACATCCAAACTCATGACCTACATGTGCCTTCACCACAGAACGGACAACAGGTGGGATCTTCCCGTTTCTACCACCGAGCAGTAAGTAGCTACCAACATGCAACGTGAAGTAAATCACATTTAATAAGTTATACTAAATAATTCCCACTCTTAAAATCAAGTTGAAAACCTTATTTCTCTAAGAAATGGTCTTGGGATTTTTCAGTTGCTTTGCTAAAACACCATGACAAAGAAATGTGGGGATGGAAGGGTTTACTTCTGCTTACAATTCTGGGCTCACACACCCCAACGCTGAGGGAAGTCTGGGCAGGAACTGAAGCAGAGGCCATAGAGTAAGACTGCTGACTGACTTGTTTCCCTCATGGCTTGCTAGTCTGCTTTCTTATAAAACTCAGGACCACCCACCCCGGGGTGGTCAATTATTAACCACACATCAATCAGTAACAAGTAAAAGCATTTTTCTCAATTGGGGCTCCTTCTTCCTAGGTATGTTCAGGTTTGTGTCCAAGTTGACAAAACAAACCAGGACAAACAGACCATGAATCAGTTCTATCTAAGAGGACTCTCAAGAACTTTACTGTCACCGGGCAGTGGTGGCGCACACCTTTAATCCCAGTGCTTGGGAGGCAGAGGCAGGCAGATTTCTGAGTTCGAGGCCAACCTGGTCTACAGAGTGAGTTCCAGGACAGCCAGAGATACACAGAGAAACCCTGTCTTGAAGGAAAAAAAAAAAAAAGAACTTTACTGTCTTTCTAACACTCATTTAAAATTGCTCTTTTTCTTAATTTGATGCTCACTTCCCAAAGGACGTTAGTTCTAGCCACTTTTCTGATAGGAAAGAAGTCTCAAGGGTCAAATTCCTATTCAGGGCCATCTCTGCTGCATCTTTGCTTAAACCACAACCTGCTCAGTACGAGACAAGAAGGCACTCTCACACATACGTCAGTCATTCTGTGCCCGGGGTGACCAGGTCTGAGCGACCACATGTCCCCACACTAAGTTAAATCTACTGCATCACGACATACAGCCATTACTCATTTGGAAAACTCCAAAGCAAGACGACCCCACTTGACAGCACCCTGGCATCTCCACATTAAACCTTGTTTGTCGTGTTTGTGGCAGGGTTTTTCCGTGTAGCCCGGATGGAACTGGAACTCAGAACCCTCCTGCTGCAGCCTCGTGTTTGTCATCTCACCTAGGAAGATTCTCTCTGCCTTTCCCTGGACATCTGTGTATATTATAATGTCCAGACACCTCTCTGCTCTGAGCATCTACCTTCCAATGGGCTTCACTTATTGATGCTCCTTAAAATCTATCACTAAGAACAGTAGCAGACTATGAGGGCTGCTGCAGGAGGCCTGGGAAATCAAAGACAGCCTCAGCTACACGGGTAGACTGATCTGAAAAGAAATCAGTTTAGAAAACAATACAGTGGGAATCGTATCTTACTGGGATGCGCAGTGAGTGGTGTGGGCTCAAATCTACAAATCAATAATGTAGCAAAAGCCACAAAGCACCAAAATTCTTCTTGGAACTCTTCAGTTCCGACCATCACAGTCAAATGTCTTTCTTTCAAGAGGCTCCAGCTGCAGGGAAATGGATCTCTTCCCTCCAGGCCCTGTCTCCCCGGTTGCTTATCCTCATTGTGCAGACTGAGTCAACTAAAGTCACTGCTCTGATGTGGGAGGTGTGCTGGCCTCCTCTGGTTTTTGGAGACTGGGGGGCGCTAATGTTCATCCAGCCGTACTTCTGGAATCTACATGCATTATGAGCCAGCTTTGCCCAGGCCAGATTATTATTATTTGGTCCTCTTCAAAGGACATCTTTTGAGAGTGGGGTGGAATCTCCTTCAAGTTCATCCTCTCTTCTATACCTGTCTCCCTAGTGAAGCCAACACTCTTGACAAAAGCCACCACTGGCCAGAGTCCACACAGTGTAGAACTTCCATTCCATACTCACTCCTGCAAACCTCTGTCTAGATAATAAAACGGAGGCTGTAAAGAGGTTAACGTGATAGCAATCCCACTCCAGGACATAAAATCAATAGTACTATCCTTTTCGAAAGTCGGCAACAATTTAAGTAGCTACTTTTCTTTGCATATAAGACAAGTGTGCACTCCTGAACATCATTCATCATTCCAGGTTTTAAAAAAGAAAGACTCACTGGCAGTTGTTTCTTGCCTGTGTATTTCTGGTTATATCTGAAGGTATCTTGGGTCATGTTGCACCAGGACCCCGTTTTGCCATCAAGGATGAAAAGTGCTGTTTCACAAGGGAGATGGTGAAAGGGCTTAGCTTCATCTGCTCAAAATAATACCAAACACTAACCTAATGATATGAGCCAGTTAACCTTATTTTATGGAAACGAAGCCACCTTGCCCACCTACCCCCAAATGACACTGAGTCAAGTCAACTCTGCCCTTTATAGCTGGAGCTAAGACCATCCAAGAAGACAAAAGGCATATTACCGAACATTAGAGGCAGGCAGTCCTGCCTCTGATGAACAGACCCATGCAAATGGAGTCTCTCATACTTTGAATATTTGTTTGTGCTCTAGAGGAATCATTTCTAAACTCTCATAGTGTATAAGCTCTCATAGTGCATAAACATTTTTACATTTGGATTTTATATGTACTCATCATTATACTCTTAAAAAGCATGGTAGTTTATGAAAATTATTTGGTGTCAATATCCAATGCTCTCATAGTCTTAAGGAACTGCACAGAACTTCAGCTCAGTCCCATCCATCCCATTCAATCAAGTTGTCTTCCAAGAGTCTAACTCCCCTGAGGAGGCTCAGGCTAGGAAAGGAGCAGCTTTCCAGGCTAAAGTGGGCCCCACTCCAGTGAGCTCTTTCAAACAGCTCTGAAGACTGAACCCCACCCCCACCCCCACCCCCACAATCTTGTTCACACCACCCACTTAACTGTGGTTCCTGACAGGGAGCCCGTTCTTTTGGAGGCAGCAAAGAATCACTGAGGCCCAGAGGGTTAGGCAGGAACAGCAACCACAAAGGGCAGCAGAAAGAGACCTAATGAGGGCCGTGACAGTGACTCTCCCCCGAAAGGATGCTCTGTTCCACCCCTCCCCCCAGGTCATCTCTGAAGGTGATGTGGAAAAGAAGTCTCCTTCATACACTACTGCTGGATAGCACTTATGACATTACCACATTGGGAACAAGGACCAAGCCTTATCTTTCACATCCCTGGGCTACACTTAGCATCAAGCAGAATCTCATGGGGACGTTGAACACAACACTTGCCAGCCCACCAAAGCCAATTAAGACATCTCAGCTGTGGCGATAAGTCTGTGGCATGCACTGTGAGCTGAAGGTATCATCTCTGCAAAACAGAGGTTCACTCTCTCCACAGTATGTCACCAAGTGCACAGCCCAAACTGAAATGGGGTAAAAGCCACTTCCCGCCCATTAAATAAGATGTTACATCAGAATGTGCGGTGACGAACACTATCAAAATTTCCCCGGCTTGGTGCTATAAGCTACCTCTATTCCAATCATTGTTTTTACCGTAACTCAAAAAACTATAGCCTCTTAGCATGTCGACCTTCCACAGTAAATTAACAGAAAAACCTCAGATGCATAAATGTGCCTCAGCAGGATGCAAATCACAAAAAGCATAAGGTGGGGTTTTAAATCCCAGCACTGAGCCAAGTGTTTGCTTTTACTGCATGAGATAAAGCAAGTGGCACTCAGTCATGCCATTTCACATGAAGGATACTACTGTTCCAAGCATCTGGGTGTTACTTACAGCTGCAGACACTTCATTATTCTCTGGCCAGCATTTAGGCAGTTTCTGATTCCCGAGATGGTTCACACTGTAACCCGAGCACAATTCAGACAGACGCCCTCAGCAGTCATCCCAGTAAATGAGGGTGCACACGGCTGAGTGTAGTGTAACCCCAGCAGCCTGGTGAGTGGAGTTTGGTTACACACTGCTAGTCACATTTCAGGGACATTAACACAGTGGATGATCCCTGGAGTGTCTAAGGACAGATTACAGGAAGTTAAGGAATGTGAGTCAGGGAAGAAGAAGCAGAGGGACAACTGGAGAGCATGAGGATAACGAAGGACGCTTTAGAAGAGAAGATGGACAAGCCCAAGAAAAAGGTCTAGACTCACATGTAGTACAAGTGTGTGTGTGTGTTGGGGGAGGGGGCAGCGTTATTTCTGTGTAGAGACGACAGGTCATAGCTCCTCTTCTAGACACAGAAATGTCCACTGGCAACTGGAGTAGACAGATGACAAGAGAAATCAGGTTTGCCACTAAGGCAGAAAGGTATGAGTTTCATAAATAAGAATGGCCTTTTAAGAAATATTTCATCCAGGGCCAATCTCCCAGAACCTATTGTGTTTTTCATATACTTTCTGAGTAATGTTGATATGCCTGAACAGGAAAACATGTCTCAGGTGTCAGCAACACCCTTGCTTCTCAATAGAGGAACATAATTTCCCATCATAGTCTCATCTATGGAAGCTCCTTGGGCCAAAAGGGGCTGGACCAAAAAGAGCCACCTGGACCAGAAGTAGAACCTACTCACAAGTAGCCAATCAAGAAGGTGCTCTCAGCTGAGCAATAGGCTCCACAGTGGAGTGCACGGCCCTGGGTTCAATCTCGAGAACCAGAGGAGGGGCATTGGCCCTCCATGACAGTCATAACAGTGAATAATGGAGCCATCCTAAACAGGAACTAGAGAGTCAGAAAGCCGTGGCCAAAGCAAGCAGACAGAACAAGAGACCAAAGAGTCTCGCATCACTTCTGTCTTAGGGTTTTATGGCTTTGAATCAAACACCATGACCAAGGTAACTCTTATAAGGACAACATTTAATTGGGGCTGCTTTACAGGTTCAGCGGTTCAGTCTATTATCATCAAGGTGGGAGCATGGCAGCATCCAGGCAGGCATGGTGCAGGAGGAGCTGAGAGTTCTACATCTTCATCTGAAGGCTGCTAGTGGAAGACTGACTTCCAGGCAGCTAGGATGAGGGCCTTAAAGGCCACACCCACAGTGACACACCTACTTCAACAAGGCCACACCTCCTAATAGTGCCATTCCCTGGGCCAAGCATATAGAAAACATCACACCATCTATGGCACCAGCATGGAAAGAAATGTACCCTCTTCTGCCAGCATGATAATCAGGTACCCAGAGCCATGGCATACTGAGAAGTTTTCTGGGTCCCCAGTACTGTCTATTAGGCCAGTCCCTAAGAAACCCCCATCTATCTCAATGATTTAAGCTTCCTAAAAATAGAGCCTATATGATGAAGTGCCCTTATATCTCAAATAGCTAAGCGCTAAGAGGAACCATGTTCAGTTAGCTCTCTGTTGCTATGATCAGATACTTACAGAAAAAGGGAACTTACTCTTGGTTATAGTTCGTCACGTAGGAGAGTAAGGGCAGACATCTGAAGCAGGAACATGGATGAACACTGTCGGCTAACTTACTTGTGCTTAGATAGCTTTCTTATACAGCCCAGGACCACCTGTTAGGATGGCACTATCCATAGTGGCTCTCCTACATCAATTACCAACTAAGACAATCTCCTACTGGTATATCCACAGGCCACTCTGATCTGAGAACCCCCTCAATTGAGACTACCATCTCAGATGGGTAATGGCTACAGCAAGTTGACAGATTTAACCAGAACACTCTTGTCAAAGGGAGTGGCTCTTCTCAGTAGAGAGGAGGCCCACCTCACTGCATACTGCAGGTCCGAGGTAACTAGCAGGCCTCAAAGCCAGGACCTCAAAAGCCCATGTGCTCTGGATGCCTGAAAGAAGGCAAGCACACTATAAACCCCAGTTCCTCCATGATGCTGATGCTCAGCAAGGCTACAACACGCAACTCAAGACTGGCCACCCAGCACATAACGGATAAACAGCCAGAGATCCCATCCCAACCTTCAGGCTGATCCTATACTGTGTTACCCTAGACCGGGAGTTCTTATCCCATGGGCTGTGACCCCTTTGGGAGTTGAACAAACCTTTCACAGAGGTCCCCTAAGATCATCTGAAAACACAGATATTTACATTTTGATAACAGTAACAAAATTTTATAGTTATGAAGTAACAATAAAAATAATTTTATGGTTGGGGGTCATCACGACATGAGAACTGCATTAAACAGTCACAGCATTAGGAAGGTTGAGAACCACTGCCCTAGACTGTGGCTTTTCCAACAATGATGACTGTCTCCTAAAGGCATGACATCACCACCTAAGGCAATTCACCTGTTACTTTATCCCAACAAGCCTCTGAAAGGTTTCGTAGATTTTTATTCATGTCTTACAGTTCACAGAAACCTAGAGGTTAAGTTTAAGATCACTAGGCAGATGAGGAACCAGAATTCAGACACTGGTCTGGGCCATTTAAAGGTCTAACCTAACCTATATTATGTTTTTGTTTGTCCTCTTTCCTTCCACCCTGAGCACTTTTTACAACTGTAATGAAGCACACAAGACGTAAACATTTAGCATCATCATTCTCAGGTGTAAAATTCAGTGACATTTACGTGGTCTCTAACCAACATCCTCATCCTTCTCACCCCCCTCACAAGCCTCACGTTCTGAACCCTTAAACTCTCCTCCTTCCCGTGACTAACCACAGTTCTTCCTCTCCGTGTCTGTGACTATCCTAGATGCCTTATATATTAGGTCATACAAGATGTATCTTTTTATAAATGGCTTGCTCTACTTTACAAAACGCCCCCAAAGCACATCTTGGTGTAGAATGTGTCAGATTTTAAGGCCGATTATATCCCGTTGTATCTGCCTGCTGCTGCATCTTGTCGGTCTGTTTGTCCTTATAAATGACACCCGAGTGGCTTCCTTGTGGCCAGTGTGACTAAATGCTGTTCTGTATCCTCCTTTCCCATTTTACTGTCACTCATGGTCACAACCCAACACCCTGCCTGGCACAGCAGGGACATTCCTTCATCTTTCCAAAGACCATCTTATTAGGATCCTGGGTAGAAAGTCTTTCCGTTTCATCTTTAAATCATGAGATACTTATTAATGCTATTATGCTTGTCATAATAGAGGTAAATGATTATATGAATCTACATTAAGCTACCTGTATTTATATATAAATTTAAGTGGACCACAAATCAGTCTAACCATGAAATTCTGTGAGTTTCTAAATCTCTAAAGAGATCTCAACTGCTAGATCCAGACGACTGTTCTCAATGGCCTCACATTCTCTGTAGCTATTGGACACTGAGCATATTCAAAGTAACAGTGACTCCAGAATCACAGCTAGCAAGAAGTCACACAAAACTGGCATTCATGGTCGTCAGCAAGATGGCTCAGTGGGCAAAGCACTTGCTGAAGAAGCCTAACTCAGACCTAGACTCTTGCCCTGGAACCAAAAAAAAAAAAAGATGCAACAGAAGAACTCTACAACGTGGTCCTTTGACTCCCACGCATAGTGCTTCCCCACACCACCCAAATACACAAGAGGAATACATTTTAGGAAACAACCCTACAGTCAGACATCACCTATAACGGCAGTCCAGCAGTAAACCTCTGCCCCGTCTAGTCTGTTTCTAAATAACTTTCGATTAATCCTAGAAAGTACGCCACTCAAGCACGGTGGTTCTGCCACCAGGGAGGAGAACCTGAAGACTGCATCCCCAGCTGAGGACCCAGTTTCTGAGACAGGATAGATGGTCTGCGTCCTCTACTTCTGCCCTCAACAGCCGTCCTCAGACGATTTATTCGGATACGCAGGATCTAGCGTACTGGTCATAAAAATCACATTTTAAAAGCAGTGCCATTATTTTGGTGCATGAGGCTCGTTTCAGTCAAACATGTACACACAGGGCAAACCGGCTGATAGCAAAGAAAACATCAGACTCAGGCTAAGCAGACATTCATTTTCCTTACTTAACAAACAAATATCAGCTGTCACTAGGGAGTAGAGGCAAACTGAGCCGGAGATTAAATCTGATCAGATGAGATCAAGCGGTTTATCTCCTCCTCTGAACTAACGCTTCCTTAATACTAATTTCACACAACAGAAGAACTCAAGGTCAAAGATCACTCTGGAGAGACAACTCATCCCGTTTCTCACACTGGCTTTTTGTTATGTTCCCCCAGATCCGCACTGTATTTGTTGCCCAAGTGATAAATAAAAAGGATGGTCTGAATCTTTGAATGGATACCTGACCGGCATTTTCTTCCCTGAAGACTGAAACTGATCCTACTGCTAATCCATCTTCCCTGATTTACCACCGTTGCTTCTCCCAAGCTGCTCTGCCCAGTCTCACATGAGGTACGGGGGGAGATCCATTCTCTCCCACTCTCACTTTGCAAAATCTATAGCATCTTAATGCGGTGCTTAATGAGACACTGTGAGTTCAGACTAAAAGACCGAGCCTTTAACATTAAATGACCTACACAAAGGAAGGAAGATATACGCAGCCTAAATTACGTGAACCAGTACGAGTCAAAAACCAAGCCCATTTTATAAGCTTTCCCATCCACCAATAATGCCTCCCTGCTATTTCAATTTCCATTTTACGCTAACCCTTGGAGTGTTTATCTATATAACATATACATATATATGAAAAACACTATTATCTACTGCCTTACTTTTCTGTCACTGTGACAAAACACCATGCCCAAGGCAATTTATGAACGAAAGCATTTAATTGGGGATCCCAGATGCAGAGGGTAGTAGAATCCATGGCCATCATGGCAGGGAGACATTGGCAGTGGGCAAGCAGGCAGGCAGGCAGGCAGGCAGCAGGCAGGCAATGGAGCAGCAGATGAACGTTTATATCTCATCTCGGGAGTGAGACGACAGAAAGCTGAGAATAGTATGGGCTTTTGAAAACTCAGTCTCACACAGTCCTTCAACACCACCTCCGAATCCTTCCCAAACAGTTCCCCCAACTGGGGACCTAGTATTCAAATAAGCCTACAGGGACCATTGTCATTCAAACCACCACATCTACAGGGGCTTCTTTCCACCTCATAGACTTAGGCAAAGCCCAGAGGAAATGGGTGGGCTTTCTGATCAGTACCTAAGTCAATGCCTGACCCAAGCATGGCAGAAGATAATGTTAGCGAAAAGGTAGTTTGTTCCTCGTCAAAAAGAGCCATAGCCTAGAATAGGAATGGGGGATTTCAGGTAGAAATTAAACCAAGCCAGTGACATTTGCTGTGTGTGCAGTTTGCTGAATCCTATCTTGAGGAACAATGAGGATCATGAACACAGGATTCAGTGTGAGTCGTCAGTGAGAGAAGTTTCCCCGACACTCATTCTTGACCATTAACTGCATGCAGAGCAGACAAAGCACCCGTGCTCTCAGAGCTCTGAAGCCTGTGTTCAGCTCAGTGCATCGCAGGCTGCAGCAACAGCACTTTATAGATTTTCCTGTTAATTTCTGAGATCATAATTACATGACAGCATTCCTCCCTTCCAATTTTTCCCTCCCAGCCCTCTTCACTCTTTCAAATCCATGGCCCCTTTCCCCATAGTTATTACATACATATATGTATACACACAGAGATTCTTAAATATAGCCTGCTCAGTCCATATGCTTCCGGTACTTGTATGTTTTTAGGGCTGTTTGGCACCCATCCACCAGTTGGTGTGTTCGCCCCTGGGGAAGGCCACCTCTCCCACTCAGAGCTTTACTCAGTTGCCTACAGTTGCTTTGCGTAGGGTTGAGGCCTCATGGTCTTCCCCCTGTCCACACTGGGATGCCCATAGGTACCATCCTGGCTGAGCTCATGTTTGAAGAGTCATGCTGGTGAGACTATGGATGTAGCTTCTGCTATTACTAGGATATTATCTCACTGCAAACTCCCTGGTCCTCTGGCTCTTACAATCTCTCTGCCCCCTTCTTCACTGTCCCTTGAGCCTTAGGTGTGGGAGTGTTTTGTAGATATCCATTGGAATGGGGCTTCACATCCCTGCACTTTGATTGGTTGTGATTTTCCGTCACAAAGAGATGTTTCCTTAATGATGGGTGGAGACTGAACTTATCTGTTATTTTATATTCAAGTAACAGATGACCCAATCACACTGGCCTCCTTTCTGCTCCCACGCCTCCTCCAGCCCCAAACTCTCTAGTTGCCCTTCCCCTCGTGTCCTCATAGTTTGTCAATGTGACTATCCTTCAACAATATTTTCCATTTTGTTTCAAAATTCACAGAAACAATGTTTGTTCTTCTCTGAAGCACCTTCAACAGTGCTGAGCATCATGGGAAATGAGGTAATGCTTTGTACAGTGCACCACCTGGTTGGTAGGGGCTGCGCTGAGGATATGGCTAGGCAGATGGGGAAAAGGAGAATAAACCAGTGTGCAGTAATAGTCAATGTACACGGATAAATACAGCACGATTTACCACTTCAAATATTTTCCCCTCTCACCATACCCAGTGATACCCAAAAAGATTTCCCCCTCTTTCCATGGAGTCTGGTCTCCACCCTAAAGGGCCTGAACTTCTTGGTATCAAAGCTACGATCAAGACTTTGAATCTCACACAGAAGGCTCTCAGTGTGTCCTTTCCTCCGTTATGATTTCAAGCCACAGCACATTTGGGAGCTACAATGGCAAAGACTATCAAAGGCACTCACTTTCCAGCAATGATGACCAAAGTTAAAGAGTCTACGTCACACTCTTTAACTTGTCCAAAGGAAGGCAAGAAGCTAGGTGCAGTAGTGTTTGCCTATAGTCCATGAGTTCGAGGCTAGCCTGGAAAACATAGCAAGACCTCAATGCAAGAAGGGGAAAAACAGGGGCAGTGAACTTTGAGAGGACTGAGAGGTTAGCCTCTTTAACCTAGTGCTGAGATGGACACATTGGTCATTCTCAAAGATAACAATTTAGAAAATTACCAAAAGGGCCTAATCCACACTGGAGTCTAGGCAACTTGAAGACTTCTTCCTGAGTCCAACTTAAAACGCTGGATTAGAGGATATTTCTGAAGTGTTTTAACAAATCTTTTGGCATGCTGATACTGTATCCAGGAATACTCAGGAGCCTGGTATACACCTGGGAAGTTCTTTCCTCATACACTTATAAAGTCTTGTCTGAGATGATCAAATCTTACACCTTCCATGAGGAGTGCAAGCTCACGTCAAACATCTGCTGGCCAAAAGACAGGCAGCAGGGCACACTCTCAAGCATCTAAAGACACTTGGCTAAGCAGATGGGTGGGGGTGGTTTCCATGAGTCTTTGGAGACTCATACACAAATCAAGGTCCAGATGCACCACGAAGGGACAGATACTGCAGAGAAAATGGCAGAGCAGTGGGCAAACCCCTGCTTTGGGCACACGGTGCAAGCCTAGGATGCCTTGCTTATTAAACAGGGATGCTACAAATGCCTACATCTCAGTGCTGTTGAATGATCTAATGCAGTGTGAAGAAGTAACTCGGCACAAAAAGTGCTCGGTAACAGCTCTCAGGACCAGTGAGGTTTCCCCCTAAAGGAATGAATCAGAACAAATGAAGAGGAAAGTACATGCCATGGTGCTGTCTTTAATACTTTTGATGCCGATTATCCTGGTTTTTTATGTTTTCTTCTAGAAATGAAGTCATTAAGCAAAAAGCAGCTAGGAAACGGGGAAAAAAGACTAGAAAAAGTGTTTGTGCACATCGGGCATATTAAAAGATTTTCAACCTTGCAGCGAAAGTCAACTTTAAGGCATGAGACTTAGACTTAGTGCACAGATCTCAAAAGAGCAGCCGCCAGAGCTTGGGAGTGTGAAGAAACAGCCAGAGGATGCTGGCCCAGTGAATAACAGCTACAGTGATGCCAAGCACTTCATCTTCAACAATGGAACCTAAAGAAACAATGTTACAAAGAACTGTCTGCAACCCAATAGCAGCTTTAGTGTTCATCAAAATGAAAACACTTAAAAACTCTATGTGGCATCTACAGTGGCAGTTAGAATAAGAATGGTTTCCACCGGGCTCTTTGCTTTGCCACTGGTAAGTGGCACTATTTAAAAGGATTAGGAAGAAAAGGAAATGTGGCCTTGTTGAAGGAGGTATGTCACACCGGGGTTGGGGGACACAGGGCAAGGGTGAGGTTTCAAAAAAACCATCCCAAGCCCCAGATCTCTCTCTTCCTACTGTCTACAGCTCTGGATGTAGAAGTCTCAGCTGCTTCTCCAGCACCATGTCCGCCTCCACACCTCCATGCTCTCTGCCATGGTTCATACTGTCTCTTCACAATAATAGAACACTAAGACAGAAGTTGATACCAGGAGTGGGGTATTGCTGTGACAGACCTGACCATGCTGCTTGCTGGTTGAATGTGGATTCTGGGACTTTGGATTAGGAAAGCAGTCGAACCATTAGGCAGGGCAGTGGGGCTATCAGAGTAATATAGATTATGACGGCCCAGCTCAAGAGGTTTCAGAGGACAAGAATATTAATAAGTGATCTAGGGACTGTTCTTTGATATTTTGGTGAAGAATGTGGCTGCTTTCCACC
Organism: Rhabdomys pumilio; assembly: GCA_030674055.1. NCBI lineage: Eukaryota > Metazoa > Chordata > Mammalia > Rodentia > Muridae > Rhabdomys > Rhabdomys pumilio. The sequence goes on from JANHMN010000013.1 coordinate 14,526,494, forward strand.
CTTGCCAAATAAATAAATAAATAAATAAATAAATAAATAAATAAATAAATAAAATCTAACTGATGCTAAACCAAAGAGTTTGACATTAAAGATAATTGCAGAGACGATTTCAAGAAAGCCAAGAATGGACTCTGCCATGCGGTTATAGATCTGCATAAGAGTGACCACTGATAATGAAAGGGAGCAAAGGGGACAAAGAGAAATAAAAAATGAACAGTTTGAGGAGAAAAGAAGCACCAGGAAGTGTAACGGAGCTAAGTCCAGTGTTTAAGGAGATAAAACGAAAAAACAAAAATTAAAGCCAAGTCTGACAAAGGGAGCGGTGACCTCAGGGCAAGACTCCATCCACCTAAGCCTCCAACTTGTGAAAAGAATTAAAAAAAAATAGCTTAAGCTATGGAGAAAAGAGTAGAATACAGAAAGCTGATGAAAACATATTTGAACAGGGGGTCATGTTCCAGCCCCAGCGAGCAGAGAAACTTGGCAGCTTCAGCCCTGTGGTTCTAGCTTTAGAGTCAAGGATATAGAAAAGGAGTTATGAAACTTTCCCTGTGACTAAAAATAAGCCACTGAGACCAGGTGCGTGGCAGTGGAGTCCCAGCATGGTGATGCCAGGAAGCCATTAATGAAACTGTGAAGGTGATACTTGTATTGCTTTTCAAGACCCCAAGATCTTGGAGGTGCCAGAGCTATGGGATACCTGCTAAAGAAAAACAGACCCAGTGTGGAACCAGCCCAGGAGAGAAATGTGCTACAGTCAACAATGCTGAAAGGAACTGGAGATCTAAAGAGTGCTTTCACATCAGACATGGAGATGCTAAGTCTGGAGTTTGCCCTGCTGATCTTCAGTCTTGCTTTGGTCCAGTATCTCCTCACTATGCTTCCCTCCCTCACTTTGGGAATGGTGCTCTCATATGTTGGAAGTATGTGCTCTACTTTTAAATATTGATTTTACAGGGGTTCACAGTTAAAAGACTACATTGAGTCTCAGAAGAGATTTTTAACTTTGGACTTTTACACAGTGTTGAGATTGTTCTAGACTATGGGGACTTCTGGAGCTGGACTAAATGCATTTTATATATGACTACCAGCCTATGGGCAACCAGGGAGTAGAATGTGGTGGTTTGAATAAGAAGGGCCTCCGTAGGCTTCTAGATTTGAATGCTTAGTCATCAGGGAATAGCACTATTAGGTCTGTCCTTGTTGGGTTAGATGTGGCTTTATTGTGCCTGAGGGGGTGGGCTTTGAGATTTTAAAGATCCAAGTCAGTCAGGTCTCCTTCCTGCTGCCTGTGGATTCAGATGTAGAACTCTCAGCTATTTTTCCAGCGCTGTGTCTGTCTGCCCCTCACCATGACTTTACGCTTAGAAAAGAAAGCATTCCTACGGTTTTAGAGGTTTAATCCATTGTCAACATGGTGGGAAGCATGGTATTGTGCAGACAGACTTGGTGCTGAAGGAACCCGACATCTTGATCTGAAGTCAGTAGCAAGAAGAGACATGAATTCTACACTGGGCAGAGCTTGAGCATTGGAGACCTCAAAGCCCACCCCCATGGTGACACACTTCCTCCAACAAGGTCACACCTACTCCAACAAGGATACAACTTCTTGTTGTTGTTGGTGGTGGTGGTGGTGGTGGTGGTGGTGGTTTTGGTTTTTCGAGACAGGGTTTCTCTGTGTAGCCCTGGCTGTCCTGGAACTCACTCTGTAGACCAGGCTGGCCTCGAACTCAGAAATCCACCTGCCTCTGCCTCCCAAGTGCTGAGATTAAAGGCGTGTGCCACCACTGCCCAGCAAGGCTACAACTTCTAATAGTGCTGTTTTCTGTGGGTCAAGCGAATGCTTGGGTCTATTGGGTAGGGGGTGGGGGGAGGAGAAACCTATTCAAACCATCACACCAGTATGAAATCTATTTACTTGAGGTATAGGGGAGTGAAAGCTAAAAGATACTTACATAGTTCACAGGAATTCTGTTTTACCAAGGAGTGGCATTCCTATCTGAACTCTTAGGAAAGGCTCCAGGCTCAAAAATTGACACTCACAAGGCGTGTCTGTCAATAGGGCAAACTCTTAGCAGCACTCAGAAGGCCACAGCTAGAACTGAGGTGTCCTTCAGTGATCGAGCTCCTGCCTAGCATAGGCAAGGCCCTGGGTCCCACTCCCAGCACTGAAGAGGAATGAAACCATTTGTGTATATTGAGTTTTCATTAGACTGCAGAGACGCTACCTGACACTTCAAAGCTAAGCAGGAAAGAATTATCCAAGAGCACTGTCCTAACTGTGCTGGTCTCCCAGAAACCCCTCTGACTGTAAATCAAGTCGCAAACATAAAATGTCATTATTTAAAATAACTAAAAAGCAGTGTTTACATTTTGTACCCAGAATAGTCCTCTAGAGGTTATATTACCCAGCCTGGGGGAAAGAGACTATGTTTATTTTAAGATCAGGCTGCCCTCTGAAATCATCAAATCCCATCCCCCATGCTAGCACACGTATGGGCTTCCTTCCAGGGCCTGTACAAATCAAGCCCACATTGTCTTCTCGGTGGATGGAAAACAAATCACCGACATACGTCATATGGACAGCTATGGCGACAACAAAGCCCATTGTCCAGTCCAGCTTTCTCTTAAGAGTCCATGAAGGTGACTCACCTTGATGTCACTCTCAAAGTGGCTAGCATTACCCGAGTTTCTTTTCCCATCCTTACTATAAAGAAAGCAATTTCTCAATGGTAAGGGGGGCTGGGCCTTCTAAAACTGGGAGTATCTTTGTTAATGAGAAGTGCCCTTCACCAGTGAGAAAAAACAATAATATCACTTATACACACACTACATAGCGTATGAGCCTAAAGTTGAAGAGAGGGGAAAAAAGGTAGAGGGAGAAGTCTGAGTAACCAGAAAGAATAGTAATACACTAAGTTACTACCAGAACTGAAATGCCTACAAGCTATATATATATATTTTTGTTTTGTTTTGTTTTGTTTTTTGTTTTTTGTTTTTTTTTTTTTTTTGGTTTTTCGAGACAGGGTTTCTCTGTGTAGCTCTGGCTGTCCTGGAACTCACTCTGTAGACCAGGCTGGCCTCGAACTCAGAAATCCGCCTGCCTCTGCCTCCCAAGTGCTGGGATTAAAGGCGTGCGCCACCACCGCCCGGCTACGTATATCTTATATAATGTTTTATATGCCAATAACATCTCCCAACTTAGGCAATAGGTATGATCAATAAGGGTTACAAAATTTCCATCCCAAACATTTGAAAATGCTGTTGGCATGGCGGATAATTATTTCCATCATGCATAATACATTAAAGTGTGTCAGCCCAGTGTTTGACATATTAGGAAAGCCCACTAGTACATTACAGATGAAAGGGAACACTGGATATTTCAATATTTCAATGAAATGAACAAACCATCTCCCCGAGAAGCGGAGTGTGTCTGAGCAGCAGGTACTGTCTCTGTAATTTATGGCTCATACTCAGAATCCCACCTGGCACGCAGGGTTACAATGGTTAGGACGCAGGCTGACTGATTCTCAGACATTAGTGTAAATGGGTTTAATTGCCAGAGGAACAGTAGCAGCTGGAAGCTGCCCAGGTGTAGTGGCACACACCTTTAATCCCAGCACTCAGGAGGCAGAGGCAGGTCTCATCTACACAGTGAGCTGCAGGACAGCCAGAGCTACACAGTGAGACCCAATCTCCAAAACAAAACCAAGCCCTTGGAGGCCAGAGCTTGCTTACACACACACACACACACACACACACACACACACACACACACACACACACACACACCTCTTTGACTTAAGATTCAATAACTTTACAACAACTGAGAACCATAAACCCATTAACAGTGGACTCTGTTCATTTTGCTTTAATCATGCCGAACCTTTACACCAATGAGATACTTCTTAACTAGTTCCAGGAACTGTGGTTTTTGTTCATAGATGGATGACTCAAGAGTGCACTTGAAACTCCAAGTTCAGACTCCTACTAACTCACCATCCCTATGAGCCTGCAATGTATTCACTTCTAACAAATCAAGTTGTTTCCCAACAAGTGATCTACTTGAAAAGAAATTCAGTATAAAATTTTTTTTTGAAACTAGATCTCCAAAAACTCAAGGAATCCAGTAATTCATTAGCTTCATGACGCAGCAATTAAATACTGTCTGCTTGGGGACTTCAGGACACGCTGTGTGAACCTGCGAAGCAATTGTTCATCTCTTGCATTCGCAGTTGCTCTGACTGCTGTCGCTCCGCTGTCACGGAACACAGCTTCAGCTCTGAACACTCCATCCTGCTCAGGTTGTTTTTCCCTGCGTCATCGGTTTCCAGCCTCCGGACCAGGTTCCCGACAAGCCTCTCAGCTAGAGCCGCAGTCGGAACTCCTAAGGCTCCTCCCCAAACTCCCACGGGTAAAAGAGGTGGGGTGCGTTTCCCAAGCCGCTGTTACTAAAAAGTTCCAGCCCTGGCTTGCACCTTCTCCACCTCTCTTACAGAGACTGGTACTTATCTCGTGCTTTGAGGGTCCCTAATAGATCCAAAGGCCATTCAAAACAACCCAGGACTGGCCCCCAACCAGGTGACATCCTCCTTTCTAACTACTAGATGAGGGTTAGCCCTTGCTGACCCGAACCGTGTCCGAAAAAAGATGAGAATTAAACATTTCAAACTGAGATAGATGGGCGATAAGCCCACGGAGCTGAAGGGCTCCCCCAAGCGCTGGACACTAGGTAGCAATCGGCAGGTGAAGATGCGGAAGTACCTCTTCCTTCCCCGCCCAGACCTGTCCACCAGGCCGGCGAAACAGGAATTGCAAACTCGCCTACAGGACTTGCGTACACACAGAGTATTTGCATACACACATCCCTCTGCACAGAGGCGTGCAGGCAGGCAAGTCTGTCAAACAGGTCCCAGTCACCAGAAAAGACGAACAAGAAACCAGACATTGGAATATACGAAACATTCTCTTTTTTTAAAGGAAAAACAGGACGGGTGATTAAAGGCAGACCGTGTCACCTTGCCCCCATCCCCCGGACCAGGCAGAAACCAGAAGGACTAGGACTGCAGAGCCAACGCCTGATTAGCTGCTGGCCCCTTTAACTACAGCACCTGCCCATGTAACCCAGGAGCAGACACTCCTGCTGCACCTGTTCCCACTCCTGACTACCCCCTACCCTCCATCACACATGCGCACTCTGACCTTGAGGAAAAAAAAAAAAACCCTGAAAACCGACAGTCCAGCCCTGGTCAATAATTACTTCAACCTGCCCCTATCTAAATACCTGATAACCCAAGGGCTGCTTCAAAATGCCCATTGTGGGCAAATTAAGTACGGACTTCCTGGGGCTGAAGAGATAGTTCCACAGTTAAGAGCGCTTGCTGCATTCAGCTTGCACCTCTTGCAGAGGACCTCGGTTCTATTCCCAGCACCCACGAGGAGGCTCGTGGCCACCTGTAACTCCAATTCCAGGGGCTCTGACGCCCTCTTCTGGCCTTCTAGGCGCTCTTAACAGACATGCAAGCATACACATAAAACTAAAAGGAATTTTATATGTATATACATATACAATTTTTAAAAAGAATGTACTTCCCTTGGTATCATTACAAAGGATGTCTCTCTACCCACTGCCCTCTCCCCTCCTTCGGACTCTGCGCCCCTCCCACCCAGGGGCTCCTCGTCCCTCTCCCAAGTTTAAGGTCCCTTTGGTTGCCTCACGCTAGAAGGCAAACGAAGGAGCTCTCAACACTGCAGAGAGCCTGGAACCCGGTCCACAAAAGAGGAAATGGGGGTCGCACGTCAGGTGCCTCGGTGGAGGCTGGTGTCCTGCCCCGGCTCCCAGCGGGCTAAGATGCCCTTTTGGTCCCAGGATCTCAGCAGGAGATGTAGCCCAGGAGAGAACAGGGAGGGAAGGGCAAAGAGTGGGACCGTGCTGCGCCGCTGTCAGGGGGACTCTGCGGGGCGGCCAGCCGGTGCGGCGCGCTCCCGGAACACCCAAACTTTCTCTACCATCCAAGTTAGGGGTGCCGGGGACCGGGGCCACAGAGAAGCTGGCAGGGGCGTCCAGAAGCGGAGAGGAAGGTTGCGGGGAGCGCGCCGCGCCGCACCGCACCTGTGCCCCGGGGCTGTGCGGGGCCCGCACTCACCCGGCTGTAGAGCTCGCTGTACGACATGACCCCGCGGGCCGGGCCGGAGCCCCGGGCGCCTCGCGGGACGCTGGGTCCGGGCTGAGCGCCAAGGCCCGGCTCCTGGCTCCCCCCGCGATCTCCGTGCACGGCTGGCGCAGTCTTCCCGGACACCGGTCCCGGTTCCTCCGCGCTCCTTTCTCCGGTGGACCGACAAGCCGGCGCCGACGCCCGCTCGCACCGGCCCGCGCGACCTTTACTCCCTGGGCGGCGGCAGCGCTGGTGCGGCGATCAGGAGTGGCGGGAGGGCGGGGAGAAGGCGCGCCGCTCTCCCCGCTCAGGTATGAGGAGGTGACGCGGACGCCGGGCAAGGGAGGACGCCCCGCGCCTGCCCGCGGGCGGTCGCCGCCGCCTCTAAGCCCTCCGCGCCCCCGCCGCCACCGGGTCCTGGGGCGGGGGGCGGGGCCGGCGAGGAGCGGCGCCCCGGGAGCCGGCGCGCTCCGCCCCCTGCTGGCCGCGGGGCGAACGCCGCACAGGTGCGGGCGGGGTGTCGCACCTGCCGCCCGGCGCCACCAGAACACCTGGGCAGAGGTGGGCAAAAGTGCAATGGTGACCTTAAAAGTGGGAAGAAGAGCAACTCAAGAGTTAGAGAGAAAGCTATCTGCGGCTGGAAGACCCTACCTATACTTTTTGTCTCGATTTTATACGTTTGTGATGAACGTTTTCCCATTAATAAAACCTATTTATGGCCAGGCGGTGTTGGTGCATGCCTTTAATTTCAGAAGCGGGCAGAAGAGGCAGAGGTCTGTGAGTTCTAGGGCAGCCTGGTCTATAGAGCGAGTTCCAGGACGGCCAGTTACAGAGAGAAACCTTGTCTCAGAAAACACAAACAAACAGCCCAAGTGTGCCACAGTTCTTTATTAAGGTGATTTTGATGCACACTAGAGACTCTCCTCACACAAATGAACATCCTGCCCAGACACCTCGATCAGGAAAGTGCTGTTCTCCAACGGGAACATTAATATTTTCCTCACAGTCTCCTACTGGACCCCAGGCTCCCCCTTCTCAGACGATGAGCTCTCTTGGCTCTCCTGTCTCATACTCTGGGCCCCTGTGTCCTTCCTACCTCATCTGTACCTGTCCCCACTGCTCTTGCTTTGAGTATTCCTACTTCTCTTTCCAACTTCCAAGGAAACATAGGCATCCTATCCCCAAAGGGGAAAGACTTGTCAGAAGTGGGGTGAGAGAGCAGTGGTAAAGCCTTGGGTTTTGAACCATAGCAACTGACCCTGGGTGTGGCTTTCAGTCAGAAGGGTGGCGTTGTTCTGGAACCCTCTCCCCAGAAGGTGACACCCACGTGAATCCTACAGATTAATTAGTGAGATATAGGGGCCTTAATTTTTAAACTCCTTTGAAATTCCAAAAATGCTTTTCTCAGGCGGACAGATGCAGTTGACCAAAGCTCAGGCCGCTGTCAATGGCTCTGAGATGGAAAGACACAGGCAGCAAGAACAGACAGAAAAGTCTCTTATTCTCTCCATAAAGTCTTCCCGCAGGACTCAGAGCACGACTAGGCAAAGGGTACCAACCTAGCATTTGTAAAGATTAGGATTGGATCCCCGTCACCAATACACTAGATTTTCTCTCTCTCACACACACACACACACACCTATAGACCTTCTCCTTGCACAGTAGTACTTATTAAGGTGAGCCCTTCCTCACTGAAGCTGCCATCCGCAGGGGAGCACTTCCGGAGCTTCGGAGCTTCATTGTAAACCCGCGGAAGCACACACTGGCATTGGAGGCCAGAGCGTTGTGTTCTTTGCCTAACAGTGAGAAAGGCTCCCGGGCTCCACCCACTCGTACTCCATCAGCCCCATCAGCAGTCCTGGCTCCTTACCCGCAACTCCTGTTCTACTGGCTCCTGGCTTTTCATTTGTATCTTTTCCTTCTGGGCTCCCCTTAGGCGGATACCTCCTCTTGCTTGCACAGAGTTCTTCCCTAACACGGTTTCTAACCCGTCTCAATAACTTTTAAACTGATGTCAAGTTGCCAGCCTCAGAGATTCTGATTTAACTCAGCTGTGGTGCTGCCTGCCCCCCTGAGGTTTTGGGGGTTTGATGGTGGTGGGTTTTAATTTGTTTGGCTTGGAGTTGGGTTTTGTTTTGTTAAGTCGGGGTCTTCCTATGTCTTAAATTCACAATCTTGACCCAACACTCAAAGGACATGGAAGGCTGTTGTCTCCTGCAGTGCGTCTGCCACCCACTCAGGAATAAAAAGGATTGTTAAGAGCTCCCGGGTGATTCTATAGTAGTCAAGGTTACGAAGCACTGTTTTGGGCTGGGGACATAGTTCAGTGACCTGAGGAGCATGTGCAGGTTGCTCATGCTTTGATACAGTTCTTCATGTTGTGGTGACCCCCAACCATAAAATTATTTCATTGCTACTTCATGACTGTAGTTTTGCTACTGTTATGAATCCTAAAGTAAATAATATGCAGGGTATGTGATATGTGACCCCCGCACAAAGGGGTTCTCGGTGCACAAGTTGAGAACCACTGATCTACAAGTTTTGTCCCAGGAATGAACACAGAGGAGGTCGGGGAAGAGGGAGAGAGAAAGGAGCTGCTTTAATCTGGGTCCTGTTTAGTCCATTTTATGGGAATGCCTTCTCCCTGTTTGTATCAAATGTTTTTATTATTAAAACCTGATCATGCCATAGTACACTATTAAGGTGATTTGGATGCACCAATATGAACTCCCTGTGTAGAAATTCTTATCAGAAAAGCAGACTTCTCCTGCGGGAACATTAATAATTTCACCTACAGCCTCCTATTAGACTGCAATTCTGGACAGAAGGTTCCTTCTTTGAAATGCTCAGAGTTCCCCCAGGTTGGTGTTCTGTTCCAGCGGCCATGTTATTTCTCCCTTTTGTCTCTTGTTTCCCCAGCCTCTCTAACGTCTCTAAGCATCCCCTCCCATCCCTGCTTCCTCCTCCTAGTTCCTGAAGAAGGCTGTGTCCCGTTTCATACAACAAACACCTTTCTTTGTCAATGCCCCTCAGCTTTATCTCTGAGCATGATGCCCACTCTCAAATCTACTATTATCCTCTCTCCAAAACAGCATTCCCACCTGCCAGATTAGCAACGCACTGGGGTGTAGGACCAACCTGAAACCCATTCCTTCTCACCATACTCCACTCCAACTGTCTGGCTCCCATCAGACCTGGCACCAATTAAAAACTCAATTCATGTTGCCTGAACTGAATCCCATCCCTGGGGGGCGGGGAGCTGGTGACCTGGGCTAGAACTTTTTGAGTGTTTAATATGACAATCGGATAAGGTCATTCCCTTCTTTGAATAAGACTTTGAATAAGACGGGTAACGTTTGAATACTTATTTCACTCATGGAAACAGACTGAGCCCTCTACACCTGTATCTTGTTGAAGGCTCCATGAAACCTTATCAAAAGAGGCTGAGAACGACGTTAATCCTATTTCACAGATGAGCAAAGTAAGGCTCAGGGAAAAACAGGTGAGAAACATCACACACCAGAAACCTAGTACTTGATCGTTTTCTACGACTTAAGTGAATAATGACTGGGTTAATATCAGGATTAAGGGCCATCTAGAGGTGCATATTCAGCTGATTAAAGGTATGGTCAGTCACTATAGACGTTCAATAAATATCCTGGGTTGTTTTGAGCACCTGGATGTGGAGATGTCACTCCATGTTTCATGGCCTCTCAAAGCAGAGACAATATTGGTAGGAATGTTTCTGCCCCTCTGCTGGCAGGTCCACACTTATGAACAAGAACAGCTTTGAACTCACATGCGTTCCTTTGCAGGCTTCCTAGTGTGCTCCGAACACCGTGCCCCACTGGGTACATACCACTGTGGCACATACCCCTTGTCCTCACCACTAGTCATGAAGGGACCGAATCCGACCTGTGCTTGTCACCATGCACTCTGGGTTCATTGACATGAGCGCCAAGTCAGACCTAAGGAAGTGCTACTCATTAATTAACAGAAAAGAGGGGGAATAAGGAGTTGCCAAGCAGGTTTAAAAAAAAAAAAAGTAAAAACAAAGAAAGAGGGAAGGGAGCAGTAGAATCCAGCTATAAAGAAACTTTTATTGACCATGACTTAAGGGAAATATTTGTGAATAAATGCTCAGTGGTAATTAAACTCGTTTTCTTATATTCTCTCCCCGTTCACACAGATTCCTATCTCCTCCCTTTCCTCTCCCATGCCACTGATACACACATTTGTGGAAAATTACACAAATCATACTAGAACTTCCTGTCCCTGTCCTGGCGGCAGCTAGGAGACAGGCAAGCAGACACAAGTGACAGAGGCAGGAGGAGTGTTAGTAGGGACCCAGGTTCCAGATCTTTGCTGCTAGGTTCTGGCTCTCTTCTGTCCCTGACTTTACTTCCATCCAGCAGACACTGGAAATGCTGGCTTATACCCATGCAGCACGGTTCTCCCCACCCCCATCCCTCTTTACACTTTGGTCCATTAGCATGTGTTCCGAAAATGAGATGGTGCGTCTCTTAGGCATTTTTATTGATGGGATCTGTAACAATCAGGATTGGCTGGGGTTTGCTGTGGTAACAAACTGAGCCCTAAGTCTCAGCTCCTATTTGAAAGCTGCATTTCTTGCTCACACCATTCATATTCATTCATATTCATTTCTTGCTCACACCATTCATTTTCTGGTGGATTGGATGGGGCTTTTCTCCACACGGTCTCTCCCTCTGGGAATCTGTTCAGAAGGTCATCACCGGCAGAAGGGAGAGGCCTTCAGCAAACTCTGCACCAGCCCTTCAAGCCTTTCCTCACACCCATTCACACCTTAGTCACTGCCTGCCAGGGCCTGGGTATACAATGCTTGACCAGTAGAACCCTGAGCAGAGGAACAACTTGGAGCAGGACAGAAAATATTTGAGCAAGATCAACTATTAGACTTCTTTTTCCCCCTGATGCGCCAACTTTTATCTCACTCAGAAGACTTGGATTGTGTTAGGGTTTCTCCTGAGCTCTGGCTTCCCCTTAACCGGGGTAAATGGATGAATCCAATGTCTGAATGGAGTGCCACAAAAGTGGAATATAAACTCCCTGAAAGTGAAGAGAGAGAGAGAGAGAGAGAGAGAGAGAGAGAGAGAGAGAGAGGACAATCTCAGCATGGGAAGACAGGGAGAAACCCAAACTAAATCCTTTGAATAGAGTTTGATGTCAGTATAGCACAAAAAGAAAAAAAATAGAGAGGAGGAGAAGTGGCTCAGCGGTTAACAGCACTGGCTGCTCTTCCAGAGGCCCAGGTTCAATTCCTAGCCCTTCCACAGGAGCTCACAACTGTCTGTAACTCCAGTTTCAAGGGGTCTGATGCCATCATCTGGCTTCTGTGAGCAGCGGGCACACACGTGATGCACTGACACACATGCAGACAAAACTCCCACACATATAAAATAAATATTTTTTAAAAGGGGGAAGAAACCATGTGAGCATGGACTCTCTGACTCAGAATTATAGTTTGTTATATAGTGAAAGTAGCCTATCCCAATGTCCATCCCAATGTCTGTCTGGCCAGCAGCACAATGCTAGAACACAGAGGGCTAAGTTGGAGGGATGATGGAGGGATGATGAATTGAAGGCCAGACTAGTTTACATGGTGAGTTCTAGACTAGCTTGAGCTATGTAGTTGAGATCCCGTCTCAACAGAATAACATACATATATCACTGCATCTTGGCTGGGTCTATAAGGATGAGCTGGGTACATTGAAGGCTGAAGGTCCTGGGCTGACACAGCTGGGATGACAGACCTCACTGTCCTGTGAGGCAGCTGGCCTTGTCATTAAACTTTGGGCCTTTCTCTTAACTTCAAGGGTCCAACCCTAGGCTGGCAGCTAGCTAGCTAGCAACACCCTCACCGATTTTAATTGTATCAAATCTTAAAAGACTATACAAGTGGAAGTATGGTTGGAGTTATATTCCCCCAACTGGGAAACAGGAATAGTTAAAATTGTTTCCCCAAAATTATTGAATCATTTGTGTAGACTACTTCCAAATTAGCTCCCATGATCGTTAATCCCTTAGTTTCTCCTAATATGTAAGCTTTTCCTTTCCCATGTGGGCTAGACTGATTGATTTACGTCCAATCGATAAAGTACAGGAAAGTAATAGGATGGTATTTCCACAATAAGATTATGAAAGACTGGCTTTGGCCCTCTTGAACCATCCCTCAATCATATGCTTGCTTTGATGAAGAATCCATATAAGAACGTCTATATGCCAAGCAAACACCACAGCCCCAGAGGAAGGGAATCACCCCAGCAGATGTCATCAAACGGATGACCTTTGAGGCAGATGCACCACTACATCGGCCCTCAGATGAGACCCCAACCCCAGGTGACACTTTGCTGTGAACCAGGGAGGCACCCTGAAGCAGAGGTCCAGAAAGTTGTGTGCAAACCTGAAAAAAAAATCACCACTGAGCATGGGGTTCAGCAGTCAGGAGCGCTGGCTGGCTGTTCTTGCCGAGGAACAGTGTGTTCTCAGCAGCTACAGTGCAAGTTCAGAACTCTCTGTAACTCCAGGTTCTGGAAAGTCCGAAACCCTCTTCTGGCCTTGGAGGACGCTAATACAAACATACAGGAATTTAAAAAAAAAATTGATTTTTAAATCTTAAACAGAAAAATAACAAATGAACAACAGCAAACCACAGGAATTAATAATGTCTGTGGCCCCCCACACTCTGTGAGATAATAAATACGTGCTGGTTTTGACCACCTAAGTTTAAAGTGGTTTAACTTTGTAGTACACCTGTAAAAGACCAACACAAAAGGTTGTTCTCCAGCCTCCATAGATGTGCCGTGGCACACGTGAGCATGCAGATAAATGAATAAATAAATTAAATAAGTAAGTAAATAAATGTAAAACTTTAAAAAAATTGGTGTGTGCCTGTATGTGTGTATTTAGTTAGCCGATAGAGAACACAAAATTGCTATAGCAGCTCCAGACGAGTGGGCTTATTTTAAGCGGTAATGTATCTGGAAGTTTTCTCTTAAAAACCTTATTTTTTAAATGTAGTTACTAACTTGAGCGTGTGTGAGGACATACATGCTTTTGCTTTTCTCTTGTTTTCCAGTGTTGGGGATGGGTACCCAGAGCCTTGTGTATGCTAAGGATGTGTTCTGCTTTAAAAACTATTTTATTTGTTTGTGCTCCCTCTCTCTCTCCTCTCTCTCTCTCTCCTCTTTGTGTGTGTGTGTGTGTGTGTGTGTGTGTGTGTGTGTGTGTTCTTGGAAGTACTATCATGCACAATATACTGGTTAATTGGCATGCGCATCTTAAACTTATCAAAGGTGCATTCTAAGAACGAGGAGGACTGTCCCACACTCTACCACGTTCATGTCAAGTGTCTTCCAAGACCCCTGGTATAGATCATGCTGTGGGCTGGACAGAACAGGTCAGAGGGAAACTTTTGGTGTCAGTTCTGTCTTCCTGCCTTGTTGAGGTGGGGTCTCTCTTGTTTCCAGCAGTACTACATAAATAAGACTGGCCAGTCTGGGAGCTTCAGGGATTCTCCAGTTCCCGCCTCCCATCCCCTAGTAGGCATGCTGGGATTACAGGTGCATACCACAGGCAGCAAGCTCACTACCTACTGAGCCATCTCATACTCACCCCCTCCCAGCCCTTTAATTTTTTTTTAACTTGGAGACATGATCTTGCTTAAATATCCAGACTAGTCTTGGGCTTGCCATTCCCGTATCTCAGTCCCTCCGATAGCTGGGCTGACTAACATTGTGACTGTTTTCAAATAGTGAGAAAACTTGCCTCGTGAATGCGATCAGGTTGATTTTACAAAACAGATCAGACCCAGTCCATTGGACAGAAGCTTCAGGGTGGTGGATACTGGACAAACTGGAGGAGCAAGCACAGTATTTGAGTAGGGGAAGCTCAAGAGAGGAGCAGGCATCTTGTGAGGAAATGAGCCTGTGGTCCAAAAGGAATTCAGGCAGATGATGGACTATCACTGGAAGGAGGCTGCACATATGGGAAGTATCCTATACCATATCTGAGCATCAGCGTTTTCTTTCTGAAGACCTATCCGACTTTTGAAACAAACAAACGCTAACTAAGATCTGTGATCTTTGTGGCTGCTTGAGGAAACCCTCACCTCAGAACCTGCCCCCAGGGCAGGCCTGGTATCCACCCCTTACAGCTAAGGAAGACTTTAAGTCATGTGTTTCTTCAGGGTCAGGAGTTGTCTGTGGAAAGCTTGACTTTAATCCTAAACAGAATGGGTAGCCTTGCCTTCCATTAGGCAGCCTCACTCTGTGGCAAATGGGTTGGTTCTATCACTAGAGAAGAGAGAGAGAAAAGGATGCAGTTTGCAATTTCCTGGTACCTCAAAATTCTCTCTTCACAGGGATTGAACACCCAAAAGCCAGCACCAGTGTCTGTGATCAACCCCCAGAACGGAATGGACATCCTGGGTGGGGCTTGGGTTGAGAAAAGAAGAGAAAAATGCCATAGCATGGACCAGAGGACATACAGTTGTCACAGCCGGTGTGGTCACATCTACACATTTTCCACAGAAAAAACTACTCCCTCTCCGCCATCAGCCTACCTAAAGGAGCTTCAGAAGTTCTTTACTGAGAACTAAGGGTCACTGTGTTTCATCCTTGGCGTCTTGCGCCCTCTGCTGGACAGTTTTCTCCACAGCTCGTTTTCTCTCGCAACTCGCGCTGAGTTTTGAAAATTCAAGTCATGTGTACTCCTTGGTTGGTGGTTTAGTCCCTGGGAACTCTGGGGATGGGGTGGGGGAGTCTGGTTGGTTGATATTATTATTCTTCCTATGGGTTTGCAAACCCCTTCAGCTCCTTCAGTCCTTTCTCTAATTCCTCCATTGGAGACCCCATTGGGGACTCCGTGCTCAGTCCAATAGTTGGCTGCGAGTATCTCCTCTGTATTTGTCAGGACATGAAGGGACCCATGGCTCCAGCCGCATATCTAGCAGAGGATGGTCTTGTCGGGCATCAATGGGAGGGGAGGCCTTTGGTCCTGTAAAGGGTCGATGCCTCAGTGTAGGGGAATTCGAGGGTGGGGAGGCGGGAATGGATGGGTAGGTGGGGGGACACCCTCATAGAAGCGGGGGATGGAGATGGGATAGGGAGTTTCGGGGTACAGGGGGACCAGGAAAGAGGATAACATTTGAAATGTAAATAAAGAAAATATTCAATTGTTTGAAAAAGGAAAAAAAAGAAAAAAGAAAATCCAAGCCAAAATGACGGAGTTCCTGCTTCCTCGAAGTGTAGCCCAGGCTAGCCTCAAAGTCGCAATCCTTCTGCCTCAGTTTTCACTTTATCACTGTCCTATAAGACACCTGACACCTCACGCAACACATATATTTCTCTGTTAAGGAAAAAGGCTCAGAGAAGACGTAGATTTGCCTCAAACCACCCAGCTGGTTGGTGTTTGCTGCTTTGGGGCTAAGCACTTCTGCAAAGATCAAAGGAGACCATACAGGCTCATGTGACATGCTTGATAAACAGATTTCCACTCACAATCTTTCCCATAAAGCTTAATTCACACCTTTTAACTTACTAGTAACTCAGAGCAGGGGGGGCTATCAGTGGGGAGCCCAAGTTGAACAGACTGCCGGTGAGACGCTCTCATGTCCTGAGATGACAGGAAAGGAAATGAATCGGACAGAGGCTCAGCTGAGCATGGCTCTTGAGGCTGGAATTGACTACAAAACCTGATGCCTTAACAAACTACCTGAAATATACTGTTTCCAAATTCTACCCATCCTTTAAGGCACACTTTTGTTTGTAATGGCTTTTTAGTTTTGAGACAGGGTCTCTCTCTTTAGCTCCAGCTGGCCTGGAACTGACTATGTAGACTAGGCTGGCCTTGAACTCGCAGAGATTACTTGCTTCTGCTTCCCAAGTGCTGGGATTAAAGGTGTGTACCACTATGCCTAGCTATGGCAGGCAGTCTTGAACTTGTGTGATACACACACACACACAAACACACACACACACACACACACAGAGTTATATATGTATATATAATGTATTATATATGTATATATAATATGTAATATATGTATAATATGTATTATATATGCATAATATGTCTTGTATGTGTGTATATGTATGATACATATGTATTGTATATGTGTGTATATATATTTTTTTCAGTCAGCTGGAAATCATTCCCCCTACAAAAAAGAAATAAACAAAAAATAAATAAATAAATAAATAAATTAATTAAAAAAAAACCCAGCTGAGGACCAAGGGTGTGTCTCCATGATAGAGTGATGTCTTGGCAAATATGAAACCTTGGATCCAACCCCCAACATCGGTGAGGGGACCTATATGTCATTTCAAATGTTCTTACCTTCTTATCCTTGAATTGCTAGGGTATTTTTGTTTGGGCATTTTTGTTTTTTGTCGAAATAGGTATGGCCTTGTTGGAGAAAGTGTGTCACTGTTGGGGAGGGCTTTGAGATCTCCTAGTACTCAGGCTCGGCCCAGTGCAGAAGACAGTCTCCTCCTGGTTGCCTTTGAATCAAGACATAGAATTCTCAGCTCCTCCAGCACCAGGTCTGCCTGCTTCCCACCATGATGATAATGGACTGAACCTCTGAAACTGTAAGCCAGTCCCAATTAAATGTTTGCCTTTATAAGAGTTGCCTTGGTCATAGTGTCTCTTTACAGCAATGAAACCCTAACTAAGACAGGGATGCAGGAGCTGATGCAGAGGCCATGGAGGGGTGCTGCTTACTGGCTTGCTCCCCATGGCTTGTTCAGCCTGCTTTTTTTTTTTTTTTTAAATAGAACCCTGGACTATCAACCCAGAGATGGCCCCAGCCCCAATGGGCTGGCCCCTCTCCCATCAATCACCAACTAAGAAAACACTCTACATGCTTGCCTACTTACAGTCAGATCTCCTGGAGGCATTTTCTCAATTGAGGTTTCCTCCTCTCAGATGACTCTCGGGTTATTTCAAGTTGACATAAAATCAGCCAGTACAATTGACCCCTTGTCAGCTCAACACACAAACTTATCACTCATTGTTAAGCCATCACCTTTTCTTTCTTTTATATCCCCAGGGTTGCACATTAATATCATCAACATTACAATATAGAAATTCCAAATTTTAAAGTCTCACAGTCTTACAAATTTGAACACCTTAAAATTTTTGGTATTGTTTAGACAATCCCAAGTATCTTTTTTAAAATCCAAAGTCTACAGCCGTGGGTTCATAACATCAAGAATAAGTTAAGTTCTTTCTTACTTCAGAGGGAAGAAGCAGGGTGGGCTCATAATCTGAACAAAGTGAAACCAGACTCTGGCCATATAAGTAACTCAATGTCCAATGTCGGGGATCTGCTCATGACCTGGGCCCCGCTAAGGGGCTTGGTTCACTTCTCCACTCTCCCTCTGCAGCACACACTCCTTACCCTCTAACCTTGGGCAGGACCTACTCCACCACTGCTGCTGTTCTTGGTTGTTGTCCCATGGTACTGACATCACCAAAATGCTGGGGTCTCCTGCTGCAACTGGGCTCCACTTTCACCGATATCCTCTCCTGAGTTCTCTTCATGGTGCTAAGTCTCAGTTTCTTTCCTTTAAGAGGTAGGGTCTAATGAAAGACAATTAGCTCTTGCAGACACCACCCTTGCTGTCCTTAGGGAATGAGTGACTAACATGATGTATTATTATAGAGACCACTGCACATGTATGGCTCCTTCTGCCCATAGCCAGTTCTTTTTCTGCTTCTCTGCCATATCATGAGATAGGTAAGATGACACTCATCAAAAGCCAAACAGGTAGCATCCAAATAGATGGGGCTGCCCACTCTAGGGCATTCAGCCTTCGAAACTGTGGTCTAAACAAGCTTCTTCTAAAGCACCCAGAAGGTGGTGTTCTCTCACAGCCGCCCAAGGTGAGGTCCTGAAGCCAGTGCACCTCCCAGCCCCTAGCACTTCCACACCTTGTTTCCATTCCTGGTGCTATGAGTTACCTAACTTTCAGCATGTCTATGAGCTACTGTGGGAAGCTTCTCAGACTCTTGCTTGGTTTTGGGTCAGGGGTTCTTAATGAGAATTCCTTGGTACACAAATGTAGCACTGTGAACTGTTCCCTCTGTACCATCAAATTATAAGTTCAATTTTTTTCATTGTTATCAATAAAAAAACACTGTGTGTGTGTGTGTGTGTGTGTGTGTGTGTGTGTGTGTGTGTTTATGTGTGTTCCTATTAATCTAAGACCTCAGGTATACTAGGCAAGTGCTCCATCAAGAAACTATAACCCCAGCCCCAGATCCATAATTGGATGAACAGGGTGCTATTTGCTTTGACAGGAAGATAAAAAATAAAGTAACACATTTATTAGAATATTGTAGGCTGGGCCGGGCGATGGTGGTGCATGCCTTTAATCCCAGCACTTGGGAGGCAGAGGCAGGCGGATTTCTGAGTTCGAGGCCAGCCTGGTCTACAGAGTGAGTTCCAGGACAGCCAGGGCTACACAGAGAAACCCTGTCTCGAAAAACCAAAAATAAATATTGTAGGCTGAAAGTTGAGGGGTGATAACAAGCTAGCTATTTTATGGTTATCAAATAGAGTTTACTAGCCCAGGAACTCTCACAGATACCAGGAGATATTATGATGCCAGTGTACCAGCCATGTTGTAATGTTACATCACATGATACTTTGCGTCTTTCAATTCCTTCATGTGTATCAATAAATGTTCTTATATTTAAAGGATGACTTAAAACTTACATAAAAATGTTAGTTGAAGAAACCTAATGGGGTAACATTTATTCTCTGTTAATCGGTGTCTTGTCTGCTGAAGTCAATCAGTATGTGCACAGGATGCTGCCAGGCGCTTGGCAAAAATGCAGAAATGACCCCCTTGAGGAATTTGCTTCCCTCATAAATTTATAAAGGTATAAAGCATTTATGAAGCAAAAGAGAGGACATGTCTACATGTCAAGCTACAGGAATCTCCTGGTGATGCAACGCTAAGGAGACTTATCTACGACACTCACTTACTGTGTGTCTGTCTGTCTCTGGGTATTGTCCCAAACCACCAGAGGTTAGTTCACCAAAAAAATTTCTGGTGACATTTCAGCGCCATATATGTGTGACTAAGACAAGCTAGTTTGAGATCAGAAGAGGGAAAGGAGAACTGGCTGTAGGGGACGATTGGCCCTGTGGGAATAAAAACCAAAACCAAAACCAAAACCAACCAACCAAACAAACAAACAAACAAAAGAACCAACAGACATTTGTAGGGACTAGAACTCTACTAACAGCGGAGCAGAGAGCAGGTTTAGGGTTCCAGGCTGGGAGGACAGATATATATCATATGAGGTGAGAATGTAGACACAGAAAATGAGAGAGAAAACACTTGACAGTCGCTTCTCCCTCCCATCATAATCCGGATGTGGTAGGTGATGCCCGTGGCTGGGAAGGTCATTTCTCTAAGTAGTAGAGGAAGCTGCTTCTCCCTCACAGGCACTTGTACTCAGCACCAGTCGCTGGGAAAGCACATTCAAGCCAGCCTTCTCCTCCAGTCTGCGTACACCACATAAGTTTCCCCAGTTCTTGGCCCTAGACTTGACACTGGATTTGCATCCTTTGCCATGAAATGGTTTGTCATAAAGCCCTTGATCTTTAGCTGGCTCTGTTTTCCCTCCTGGCTCCTCCTCAGATCCCTCAGCTGCTTTTCACATCCTCCCAGTCTCTAGAGCCTGGCTGTCACTCATGGCACCGGAGCCACACAGTCAGTGACTCTGTTGTGAGAAGAGAACTCGTGGTAACTGTTGGTTCCTGCAAACCCTTCTCCCAGAAAAGGCAGGGGCTAGAGCATTCAAATTCCCATGCAGAGAGGTGTATGCTGGCATGCCCACAGGACAAAACAAGGGGGATGCTAAGTGTATACACACACACACACACACACACACACGCACACGCACACACACACACTGGGAGAGCCAACCACATACAGACCGCACTCTGTGAGGAAACAGTTCTTGAGAAAAGCAGGCAGGCTAACTGCAGATCTTCACCTCTCCTCCAACTCTGCCGGTCTCACCTTCGGTGGTTCTCTATCAGCCCCCCTGCCACACCCTCCCACCCCTCTCTGTCCCATCTCCTGTGGACCACACAAATCTTCCCCTCCTCCCCACTCAGCCCTTTACCTCAGGTCCCGCCTCCAAGAGGCATTACTTACTAACCTGCCAATCAAGCCCGCCTGAGAAGCAAGGAAGCCAGCAAAGCAGGTAGGTGACCTTCAGATCGGCACTCTCCCTCCTCCCCTAATCCAATCCCCAGTCTCATTCCTGGCTCTGTAGCCCACTACCTGCTGTGGCCTTTCCTCACTCTCTCTTTCTGCCCTTATTACCAGGAAACTAAGAGATCCTGGCAAGAGACCCTGATTTCATCCCTCCTGTGGACCCCCTCACTGTCCTCCCTTCTGGTCCATTCCCAATCATAACAGTTGTCAATACCTAGAAACACACTGTACCTGAAACCACCAGGGGACACATGTAGTAGGCTCTCAGAAGCATTCCTTACCAGCTGCCATACTCTCCTAAGAACCAGAGGGCAACAGAAACCAAGAAACAAAACATTACCCACCTGACAAAGACAAGACCAGATATCAGTAGCTAGAATTGTAATCAGCCCAAACCCAGATGCCTTGACGCCAGCATTAAAACACAGTCAGTAACAACTAGAAAAATACATCCCCACTGGAGCCAGCAGCAGGGCTGAGAAGTGTAATACAGCTGAGGTGTAAGACAAGGACCTCAACATCACCTCTTTATGAAAAGCTTATGGCAAAAGACACCATTGTTTGGACAAAGCTCAGCCTACAGAATGGGAAAAGATTTTTAACCAACCTCATGTCTGATAGAGGGCTAGTATCCAGAACATATGAAGAATTTTAAAAAATGAATAGCAAAGAAACAAATAACCCAATTAAAATGTTTGATACAGATCTAAACAGAGAATTTCCAAAAGAGTAAACTCAAACGGCTAAGAATCACTCGAAGAAATATTCAGCATCATCGGGAAAATGCAAATCAAACCTACCTTGGTAAGTCATTTTACACCAGTCAGAATGTCCAAGATCAATAAAACAAAATACGGCTCATGCTGGCAAGCATGTGGAGTAAGGAGAACGCTCGTCTGTTCTTGCTGGGAGAGCAAACGTCTATAGCCACTGTGAGGACCAGTGTGGCAGTTCCTCAGGAAGATGGAAATCATTATGCCTCAAGATCCAGCTATACCACTCTTGGGCACACCCAAAGAATGCTTCTTCCTACCACGGAGACAATCGCTCCACCATGCTCACTGATGCTCTATTCGCAATAGCCAGAAGTTAGAAACAACCTACATGTCTGTCAATGGATGAGTAATAGGTGCAGAAAGTGTGCTATATTTACACAATGGAATTATTACTCCACCCTTTAAAACATGAAATTCACAGTTAAATGGGTGGAACCAAAAATCATCATTCTGAGTGAGGTAACCTGACCCACAGAGATAAATATGGTATATATGTACTTCTGTGTGGTTGTTAGCTGTTAAGTCAGATATAAGCAAGCTACATTCCATAGAGTAAGAGACTAGGGGACAGGGACAGATCTCCCTAGGAAGGGGAAATAGAATGGATAGTTATGGGTAGATGGACTGGAACAGGAATACTGAGAGTGAAGAGGAGAACAAGAGGAATACAGGGAGGGACAGTTAAAGTTAAGAGCCACTGAGGAGGAATATGGGAATCTAATACAATAGGAGCTTCCTAAAATATGTACATAAATGAAGGGGATCTAAATGAAATCACCAAATAATGGGATTAACTAGACATCCCTTGTCACTAATGAAGTTTTAGTATGAAGAGTGGGTTACGTCTAACCAGGCAAAGGCTGTAAGGTGCTACAAACTGACAGTAAAGTCATATTGCTGAAAATAACATCTACACAGCTCACAGCATGGAGAAGTCAAGCTGGGGCCTACACAGAGCCTTCACCCCTACCGGCTGGTGTTCCTGATACTGGACGTTACTCTGCACACTACCAACGGCGGAACGGAAACACCAGCCCATCCACAAGCCCTTTTATCTGCAATGGTGTTCTGTCTGCAAGGTGAGATAGCGCAGCAGTGTCACAAAGCCTGTGGGAGCGAACAACTGATATCTCATTTGACTTGAAGGTCTGTTCCACAAGTTGGCATCCACAATAGACACTGCCTGGGTGACTGAGGATCTGAGACTAGATAGGCCAGGGTTCTAGAAGAAAACCAAATACTTCTCTTTAAAAAAACAAAACAAAACAAAACAAAAATCACTAAAATGACTCCTTGCCACTCTGCTGTATTTATAGATCAATGTTGTGTTTGGCCATCATCAGAAAAGCTTCTTCGTGCAGCAGATGGGGACAAAAGCATTATGGGAAAAGTTTTTTTTTTCTTACTACATATCTAATAGAGGACTAATATCCAAAAAATATAAAAAAACTAGAAAAAATGAATATCAAGGAAACAAATGACCCAATTAAAATTTTTGGTAGAAGGGCAAGCTGGAGAGATGGCTCAATGGTTAAGAGCATTGACTGCTCTTCCAAGAGGCCCTTAGTTCAATTCCCAGCAAGCGCATGGTGGCTCACAACCGTCTGTAATGGGATCCGATGCCCTCTTCTGGAATGTATGAAGACGGCTGCAGTGTATTCATATAAAAAAAATAATAAAAATCTTTAAAAAAAAACTTCTTTTTTTGGTACAAGATCTAAACAGAGACTTCTCACAAGAGTAAATGCCAATGGCTGAGAATACAAATACATGGACACACAACCAGACATTCTACAGACAGCACGAGTCCTAGAAACACTGGGCCCTAATATTCTGTCTCTCAACTAGATCCCTCCTCGAGGCTCAGAGAACCCCATGGAAGAGGAGGCAGGAGTGCCTTGTAAATACAGCAGGATCATGCACAAATGAACTCACAGAGACTAAGGAAGCAGACACAGCATCCACCATACTAGGCAGGATCATGAAGCTTAAAGCAGAAGTGGACACGAGTGTCGAGGTCTGGTCTGTTGCTATGCGTGGTAATGCTACATTCTGTACCTGAAGGTCTAGTTGCCTGTGAGTGAATTCTCACATTTACCAGCTTTTGTTGTACAGACCTTGTCCTTTAACTTAAAACTATTGGTTAAATAACAATGGTAAAACCAACTACTGGAGGGATTAGAGGTAGGCAGGTTTTGAGTTACCTGGTTGAGGGTAGCAGAAGGGAGAGAGGAGGAAGGATGCTGGAGAGGAGGAAGCCACCATGAGAGGAGATGGACCATGAACACACGGCCAGGAGAAACAGCAAATACTTGGGGTACACTACTGGGAAAGTAGCCAGGTCAACAGTTAAGAAAGTAGATTTGGGGTTACCCCCTAGTAATTGTCAAAGCCAAGTAGAATAAGCATAGACTGAGGCTCATTCATTTGCAAGCCAGACGGGGAGAAGTTTAAACTGGTTCAACTACACACGTGCCTCCATCCCCAACACAGATGCTAACTCTGACGGATGAGTGCTTGCAAAGGAAAACTTAGTTTCCTCCGAGGGAGTCTCACTAGAGACATGAACTCCTCTTAAGGGTAGGCCACTTGAGAAGCAGTGCATAGTCTACAGAAAATGAATTCTACGGCATCTGTGGAGGTTACTAGTCTCACAATGTCACATTGGGGCTTTTTAAATTTTATTTATTTATTTATTTATTTATTCTCTTTTTCACCCTACTGATTTTGCGTCTATATTATAGCTTTTGGTTTTATGTTTTTATGGTATTTCTGAGTGTTTGAACGAGTAGGTCTCTGTATCTTTATCTGTTTCTTGCAGTCGGTGCCATCTGTAACCTTGTGCTTTTCCATCCATCCTCTTTGATCCCTGAAATAACAACTCTGAGACTTCTTCTATATAAATAAATTCCTAGGCCAAAAGCCTTGGATCATTCCTTGACTAGCTCATAACTTAATCATTCTGTTACTCAATTCTAATTCAGTCGTGCCACATGGCTGATTATCTGGTCCTCAGGTTCACGAGAGCAACTCCCTCCAAGTCTGGAGCAAATCTCTACTTCACTGTTTCCCAGAATTCCTCACTCCCTCTCTGCCGGATGTCCCACCTTCTAATCCTGCCTTGCCCATTGGCCATAGACTTTTATTGACAGGTGAAACTACCATACATTGCACGAAAGATCCTCTCTACAGCTTCTCATGCCTTTGTTTTGTGTTTGTTTTCCCTCTGTCTGGTCCTATTCCGATTTGTTTGCGTTTGTTCCATCCTGTTATATTTTGTTATTATCCTTAGAAACCTGTTTGTTTTCTAGACAGAGACAGAAAAGGCGTGGGTATAGGAGGGAGAGGGTGTGGGGCGGAACTGGGAAGAGCAGAAATAGGAGAAACCATAATCAGACTATATTATATGGAAAAAATACCTTTTCAGTAAAATAAAAAGTAATAAAATAATTGAATAAAAATGTTTAAAGGGAGACACTAATTTTCTGATTCTCACTTAGATTTTGCTTCATGTGCAGAGTTGGAGAACTGAATCCACGCCCAGACTCTTCCCCTCCCCTTTCCCTTCCCTCACCATGTGAAACTATTTGACATATCTGGAATCCCTGTAAAAGAATAAATAATTTAATAACAACAATAAAAGCAAATGGGGGAAAAATCAGTTTTACTGGGAATTTGCACATGGATCCCCCTTTAGGCATTTGTTTGAAGCCTACTACATGCTAGGGTTCATTTTAACTTAGCTACACTTTATTTTATTTATTTATTTATTTATTTATTTATTTATTTTTGCTTGAGAATCCCAATAAAATGGGAATTTTTCCCCTTTGATTTTTATTGTTGTTGTTAAACCATTTATTCTTTTATAGGGGTATAAAGATAAGTCAAATGACTCAAATTTCTGCAGTCTAAAAAGAAAGATTTCCAAGGGTGCTACTTCTTGGTTGTCTTAGAAAGCATGCTGGACACGAAGCTGAATAGCTCAGGTTCAAATTCCAATCATTTCAGCCATGAGACCTGACACTGGGGATTTCGTCACTCTGCCTGGGTTTCCTCCCACATAAATTTTATGTTACAATCCATTTCTACAAGAGAACTGGCAAGCATGCATAGTGATAAATGACAATAATGCCAGCCTTAGGGAGGCAGAGGCAGAAGAGCTAAGCCTCTGAGCCCAACTTTAGGCTCTAAAGCAAGACTGCTTATATATGAATGACCACAAGGGGGAGGAATAAGTAAACTGTGGATACTGTCTGAGAACAACAAAGAACTAAGGCCTCCTACCCCAGCAGGGGTGAGTCACTTAGCTATGCGGAATGGAAGGAGCCAGACACAGAAGACTACATCCTATGTGACTCCATTCCAAATTTCAGGAGTTGGCATGCCTGTGGACAGTATTAGAAACCAATCATTGATGGCTGATGAGGGGGCAAAAGCTCAGAGGGCTGAGAGGATCCTTTGGGATGTTGTGAACATTGTCTTTCTGGTTT
Source organism: Rhabdomys pumilio (assembly GCA_030674055.1). Classification (NCBI taxonomy): domain Eukaryota; kingdom Metazoa; phylum Chordata; class Mammalia; order Rodentia; family Muridae; genus Rhabdomys; species Rhabdomys pumilio. The sequence goes on from JANHMN010000013.1 coordinate 14,552,197, forward strand.
GATTTTGTTTCCTGTCAGTGTCTTATTATGTAGCTCTGGCTCTCCTGGAACTTGCTCTGTCAACCGAGCTGGCCTTGAATTCACAGAGCCCCTTCTGCCTCTGCCTTTCAAGGTCTGGGTTCTAAAAATGTGTGGCACCATGTTTAACATGTTCAACACCGCTAACCTGTGAACTGAACTGCCGATTTTCAGACAACACAGACGGGGTTGCTCCAAAGAACCTTTCTAAACAGGTCTACTTTCTCCATATCCTTTCTTTTCCACTACCTCTAGTGGGTGGCAGGTTACAAGAAAAGTTAAGGCATTTAAGAACCATTATTCAAAATAGGATTTGAAAAAAATTAGTTACACAAGGTATATGTAGATACCCTAAATCCTGCAGAAAGTAGATAACATAGCCATCCTGTTGTTGTGTGGTTTTGCCCCCATGTTTGGTTCCTGCAGATTATACCAGAAATTTAGTTTTTAAAATATTAACTTGCTGACCTGTATGGAAATTCCTCAAGCTTAATGTAACTACTATAAATATCCCTGCACCCCTAGACACAGGCTCTCACTCTGACCTGCTGTGATGGTGACAGTGAGAGTCCTTGCTCATGAGCTCATAATAAAGACCCTTGTGTATTTGCATTGAAATTGGCTCCTCGGTGGTCTTTGGGGCCCCTGTGACTTGGGCATAACTGTCTAGTATAGGACCTAAGGTGGCAATGCAGATGCTGGCATTTTATAAGCAATTGAGTTGTCCTTTAAAATCATTCAGCACTTAGATCATTCTTTTCTCGTTTGTAAAATGAATTTATTTGATCAATACCAAAAGCTCTGACCTCCTGTGGCTAAGACAGATGGTCACATTGAGTAAAGTCCACTTTTCACAACGATCCCCCTGGAAGGGACTCAACTCATAGTGTCCTCTTCTTTCTCTAGGTCATTTACAAAACCTGGGACCCAGAAGTCTAGCTCAAGTACTACCTTTCTGGAACCTTCCTTGAGAGCCCAGCCACTGTAAACCTGCCCATTTCCCAAAACTCTGAGCGGCTCCAAAGTGTCAGTTGGATAGGACCCCTCTCCTCCAAGTCACCAAAAGTTCTCTTCTTAGCCAAAGCAGATGAATAGATAGATCTAAGCAGACAATGTGCTATTTATAGGCAGCTTCAAGATACACTCAGAGGCCCTTTCTTTCAACTAGATGCTTCCCTGAAACCTGGGCTTGTAGAGTGAAAAATTATAAAGACCATTTTATAAAATATATACAGGCTCATTAGTTCCAGGAAGGCGGAACTGAATGTAGGATTTCGGGCCTTCACTGCCCCATACATTCCTCAAGCCTCAGGGAAGAAAATCCACCTGTGGGTGGGATAGGCCCAAAGCAGGAAGACACATTCCTGGCCACAAAGAAAAGTAAAAAGGCATGCCCAGACAAGTCCTAACTAGCCATCCTGCCGCCTCTGCAAGTTGCTGATATTTGAAATAACCAATCATGTGTAACCGCGCCAAACTTTCCCGCCTTTCCCTACCCCTACCCATAAATAGCTCCCGCCTCTGGGGTTCAGGGTCGAAATCCCTTGTCTCCTGCGTGGGATGGGTTTCAACCCAAGGGCCCTTGTTATTAAACTACCTCATGCAAATGCATCAAGGAGGTCTCTCGTGTGTCTGTGGGTGAGCGCCGGTCCAGACTTGAGATAGGGTCCCCTCGGGGGTCTTTCATTCTACACAAAAATTCTGAGTTTTCCTTAGCACAGCTGTACGTCTGTTCCATGTGGTAGAGTATATTCGACATGGTATTTCACAAAATGTTGCTTTGTTTGATCTCTGTTATGTCATTTCCCAAGGTCTGCATCTTCCATAAGAATGCTTTCATAAGGGGCATAAATTGTCACTCCTATTTCATTTGCCTCCTAGGGCCTAGCAGGGAGCTTCACGCTGCTGAGACAGCGCCAGGTTCTTATAACTTTAGGGATTTTCTACTATAACATTCTATGCCTTGTAAACACAATCTTATTTCTATTTATATCATTTATGGTAGCCATGCTGATAACCATGATGAACATATGAGTTTTCTTCTTCTTGTTGCATCTGTTGTTGGTTTCTCCAGCCATTAGACCCAATCTATAACATGCCAATTGGACTTTCAGTCGCATCATAGTTATTTCCCAAGGTGATACTGCACTTTCTCATTACATCTTAAAACGCTTACTCAGCACATTCTTGTGAGCTGATAAGATAAATTGCTCAAAACTAAACAAGACAAAACACAGGCATCTGTAGCATGTATATCAATAAACAAGTTTTATTTCTAATCACATACCTCCCTAGCTTAAATTATTTATGTTTGCATTCTGTCTAAACTCCATCCCTACAGTTACCTGGCAACAGCTAGGTATGCTCCACCCCACAGTTACCTCGCAACAGCCGGGTAGGCTGAGCCACTATAAAAGGGGCTGCTTGCCCCCTCCTCTCTCTCTTGTTCTTTTGCTCTCTTGGGCTCTTCCCTTCTTGCTCTCTGTCCCCTTGCCCTTCCCCACTCCTCATGGCTGGCCTCTACCTCTCTACTCCCTCCCCCAACCCTTCCTTTCTCTGCTGGTACGCTGAGGAAAGTTACTTTCCCCTTGCTGCTGCTTACCTTACTTTTAAAGTCAGGTGAGGAATTACATTTACATATTCTGCTAGCCTGGTGTTGCCAGCTCCAAATAATAACTGAAAAAAAAACCAAGAGCACACATTTTCTTTTTTTTTGTTTTTTTTTGTTTGTTTGTTTTGTTTTGTTTTTTTGTTTTGTTTTGGAGACAGCATTTCTCTGTGTAGCCCTGGCTGTCCTGGAACTCACTTGGTAGGCCAGGCTGGCCTCGAACTCAGAAATCCGCCTGCCTCTGCCTCCCAAGTGCTGGGACTAAAGGCATGCGCCACCACGCCGGCAGCACACATTTTCATAGCCAGAAAATACAGTGTTTATGGATCACCCCAACACTGCTCTCCCACCTTTTAAAATCAAGTGGAGACCATCTCCCTCTTTTTTTTTTTTTTTTTTTTCATCTTAGACTGTGGTGTTACTGCTCTGAGGCTTCCAGTCACAGTCTCCCTCAGATCTGTGGTTAGGATTCCAACTCGGTGTCAGCCAGCTCTTTGCTTCTATTTGCTAATAATGTTGACCCAGATCAATGTTAACCTTACAGGAAGGACAAAAGGAGAATTGGGTGTGGGCTAAGAGGCCGGGCTGCTGTAGATTGTCTGGGGACACTGTAAGAAGATGACTTTTGAGTTCAGCTTACCCTAAAGAAAAATCCAGAACTCCACAGGAGAGTATAAAAGTGAGAGGAACTATAGGAATCTGGTGTGTTGTGTGTGACTGAAGCCATTTTGCTTGTAATTGAAAGGCATGGAAAATTTTTAGAACTCCTCACAGACTAAGAGGAGCCAACTAGCTAAGTCAGCTGGCACTAGGGCCTCATGTTCCAGGAACTGGCTGACCACAGAAGAGATGGTTGTGTAAGATTAGCGTCTTGAGAAAAACTTGTACAAGCTGCTTCCCTTCTGACTGTTTCTTGAACCCTGTTATACAAACAAAACAAAGGGCTGCTTCCTCCTTCCTGACCCCCCTCAAAATTCCCCTGGTTTGTGGTTTTTCCCTTTAAATACCCTACACCTTTCTTGCTCAGGGTCGAACTCCTCTACCCCTGCTTGGGTTATGAGTCTCGGCCCCAGTGTGCTGGTCCTGAAATAAACCTCTTGCTGCTTGCATCAAGATTGGTCTCTTGCAAATTATTAGGTGGCTGCTATATTCCGAGGTTTGAATGAGGGTCTCCCTCTTTGCAGGTCTTTCATAATCTTGTTATGATCTAAGCCACAGACACCATGGGACAGACCTCTTTGGAGAGTATACATAGGTTGCTTTTAGGTGAGGGTAGAAGGAAAGAGAGTAAAGAGAAGAGGAACTGGCCTTTTATAAGAGGATGTAGCACACGTGTAGAAAGAGGATATGCAACGGTGCAAATGTGCCCCATTTTGGCAGCTGGTGATGACGTATCCTGCTGTCCCTAGGTCCCTGGGGCAGGCAGTGGAGATGCCTGATTGCTAACAAAACTTGAATCAATTACTTGGTTGCTGTGATAAAACACCATAACCGAAGCAGCCTGTAGAATAAAGAGTTATTTTGACTTATTGTTCCAGATGTTTATGTTGGACTGTAAAATACAAAGCCAGGGGACGAGCTCCCCCAGAAACTCACACGGATGGGATTCATTGTAACTGCATGAAGTTTAACGATTCTGGTGCACCAGGGCTCCCTTGCATGCAGGCAAGAGAACCCCCAAACAAAAACTGGGAGCAGTTCTTATACAGAGTATACAAGGGCAACCACAAAGGACCACAAAGGTTGACCTTCTCAGGTCCAGAATAGATGACTCAGATTCAAACATGACTTTCTTCCTGACCTCCTCCCATCCTGGAATGTGCTCTGGGCCTTTCCCACCTGCAGGAGGGTTCTCTTCCCTGTGGTCTGAGGAGTGTTAATCAGTCTCCCCCCTTTTTCTTCTCAATGTTAATCCAGCAAGTGTTCTCTGACTAAGGAATGTGCCCCTCCCGGGATGTGTCCTGGGACAATGAGATTCTTTTAAGCTTAAATTTAAACTGAGACCCAAAAGTCTTACAATTAGAGTTCATAATGGTAGGGAAGACATGACTGCAGGTGGCAGTAGCAGAAAGCTGGGAGATAGCATCTCAACTGGACACTGGAAGCAGAGAGGTCAAACAGGAAGTCGGGCAAGGTTGTAAACCCTAAAAGCTTCCCTCTAGTGATGTACTTCCTTCAGAAGGCTCCACTTCTTAAGGGTTCCACAAACTCCCAAACCCAGGGTCTAAGTTTTTAAATACATGAACCAATAGGGGATATAGACTGCCCTGGTGTACATTCCAGGCCATATAAAACAAATTTTAGACAGTCAGCTGAGTTTGGGGCTAGTCATTGATACCCAGACTGACACTGAGACTGGGTATGCTAATTGCTTTTGAGAAAGGCCAGGAATGTTAAGTTGCCCAAGGAACACCTTTGTCTAATTCAACATATAAACCTTTTCTAATGAAAGGGCAGCATAAACCCTATTTGTCTCCATTTTAGGACCAGGCCTGATTTCAAACAAGGCCATAAAGTACCAGCTTCAGGAATAGACCCTAAGTCCAGGAAACTAGGTCATAAGACACCAGCCCTAGGAACAGACCATAAAATCCAGAATGAGAGTATAACCCCCCCACACACACACCACCACCTCCCAAAGAAAAGCCTGGGGATAACCATAAAAGTGGGGAAATAGCTTATCTCAGAATGGGCCATCTGCACTTGGCAGCCCTGTTTCATTGCATTGTTGAAAGTTCATGACATAGGAATGTAGACCACTGACCACCCGTGACCCCCTAGCATCCACCAGTGAAATTTCAGGTTACCTAATCCTTCTAGAGAGTTCTTTCGGTTCCCTATAGGAAGGCCTATGTGCCTTTATCTGGGGTCACCATTTTAGAGAATGGTTGACCCTCTGCATGGTGGTTGTTTCTGCAGAATAAACACTCTCTGTTTTTGCATACTATCTGAGTCTGGGATCTTCCTTCAGCAATTTTCAGACCCTTATACTTCCTGGTTCAGTGAACAGGACCCTCCTTGTTTCCTGCCACCTAAGACACACTCTACAGCTCCTAATAAGAGGCAATTCCATGGCACCCTAGAGTTGCTTCCCCAGTTACATCAGTGTTTTGGTACCTTTCTATCTTAGTTAAGATTTCTATGGCTGTGATAAAACACCATAACCAAAAGCAACTCAGGGAGGAAAGTGTTTATTTCAGCTTACAACTCTCAAGTTACACTCTGTCACTGAGTGAAGTCAAATCCAAAACTCAAGCAAGAACCTGGAGGCAGGAAGTGGAGCAGGAGGAACTCTGCTTACTGCTTTGCTGCCCATGGCTTGCTCAGCCTGCTTTCTTGTGCACTCCAGCACTATCTGTGCAGGAGTGTACCATGCACAATGATCTGGGTCCTCTCAAATTAATTGTTAATAAAGAAAATACCCCACAGGTTTGCCCACAGGCCAACTTTATGGAGATATTCTCTCTGCTGTGGCTCCATCTTTTTGGATGACTCTAGCCTGTTGACATTAAAAACTAGCCAGCACATCCCACTAGAGTGGCCTGTTCTCACAGACACATGGCCTCAGGTAGTTCTGAATACGTCACAGCAGGAAGAGGGTCACAGGTCAGAAATCTGTCTGTCTAGGGCTCAGTGACTGTCAACTCAGCCAGACACTATGTTCCAAGAGTACATTATTAACCAGCTAAAGGTGACCTATGTATATCAGTCCCCAGGTTCTGTCCTTATTACACACTAAGACCTATAAGCGCCAAAAACCTATCGGTAACAGACTCAAATATGTACAAACACAATTAAAAAATAATAACCCAAAATAAACAAACTTTTAGCCACTAGAATCATGCTGGGTGAAGTTTCACCTAACTGCTGCTGCCTACTGATAAGCTAAGGTCCTGTAGTAATAAGGTCAGAGGCTGATATGGCCTTTTAAAGCACTGATCTCAGAGACTTCTGTATAGCAGCTAATATTACCCAAACAGGAAGGCCCTCCTTTGCAACCTCTGAAAGAAGCTCCCTTGTTCTCCCTTGTGAACAGTCTGCTTACCTCCCTAAGCCTGTGGACTGGCTCCTGCATTGAGAGACTTCTCTTTAATTTTATCCAAAGGAAACTCAACTTAACTTCGTGTGTTATTGCCACCCATGGGCATATCTCTTCTTGTTTCCAAGTGTCAACCCCAGATAGACAGAAAAAAACCTAGCAGCCAAGACAGAACCTTGATTCAATAACCAGAGGCATAGATGAGAAAACTGTCTTGCCTTTCAAGTCACACTCCACATTAGCTGCTGATTTGCCATAGTCCCCCTACAACATTCTGGGGTCCACCTCAGGCATATGTCATAATCCTTTTGATGTATTCCCTTGGCATTTTCCAAGAGGCAGAGAGTCAATATCTTGAGGTCAACCTCCAACCAAATGGGATAAGGGAAGAGATAAATACCCCCTACCTTACTGAACATTACAAAGCCAACAAGTCTGTGGGTTTTGTTATATTTGTTTGTTTTTGACGAAATCTCATATAATCCAGGCTGGGCTCAAGCTTGCTATGTAACTGAGAATAACCTTAAACTTCTGATCTTCCTAGACCCACCTCTGCAGTGCTGGGATACAGTGACCACCATTTCCAATTTTGTGTGGTTCTGGAGATGAGTCCAGGTCTTCAAACATTCACCAAGCTACTGAGCTACATCTCTAACCCTGGAAAGGTCTTCTGTTTGATTTCTCAGGAAATCTCCCAAGGGAAACGAGACCCAGCTTCCTACAGAGGGGGTGTGTACTGGTTCTCACCCTCTCCACCACTGTGCTGTGCTTTGTAGATAACTAATCAAATAACCGCACCTTCTCTTGGGCTCTGCTCATGGGAGAAGTTGGACTGTACATGCTCTCAGGTCCCTTCTACCTCAGTTTTTAGTCAAGAAGATTAACCAGAGGCTGGAGAGATGACTCGGTGCCTAAGAGCTCTTGCTGCCATTGCAGAAGGCTTGAGTTTATTTCCAAGGATGCATGACGCATGTCATTCAGCTCATAGCTACCCTCTTCTGCCATCCATAGGCACCTTCTCAGATGAATAAACACACACACACACACACACACACAGAGAGAGAGAGAGAGAGAGAGAGAGAGAGAGAGAGAGAGAGAGAGAGAACACACTAATCTTAAGAGAAAATAATTCTACCCCAAAGTTACACAAAGCTGATATGGCACACAGACCCAGAGTCCAGAGCTGGGAACTGGCTTATCCTGTCTGCTTTCCAGAACTATATTCCCAAAGTTATTGCAAACAAAAGTCCCCCCATTACAGTGCTTGGAAGCACATAGCTAATAACCCTCAGCATTCTCTAACCATGTGTCTTGGAACTTTATAGAAAAAAATGATGTTTAGAGGGTAGTTAGACCCATAGAGCCATGGCCCATTGGACAGCTTTACAAGCCACATAAATGGAATCCCCTCTTCTTATTGTTCCCATACTAAGTGTAATGAAAGACTCCTTCCAGGTTATCTCAGTGGCTGCTCAGGATAGGAGGTTGTTCTTTTTCTTAGATGGAAGTCTCTTCTGTATCCTGAGAAGCTATTTGTTCTTTTTGTATGCAATATCCAAAAGATCAGAAAGCTGGCTTCTAGGAAAAAAATATTCATGTTCGTGTATAGTTTTATAGACTATGAATTTGCTTGTGTACCAGATGGATTTGTACCAAATGCTCTGCTAACAAATGTAAAGACTTCAAAAGAGGCCAAAAGCAATGGAAATACCATGAAGATAGCATTGTGCTCACAGCATAAAGAGTAAGCTTTTAAAAAATGGCAGACTGGCGCAGAGGTGCTAGCGAGGTAGAAACAGAAATTCCCATGAACATGAGACCCGAAACCAGCCAGTAAGATCTATATGACAAGACCATGTCTAGAAAAAAAATATAAAACAATATATTCACCAAATACATTGATGATGACCTCAGAGCTACCTATAGCAAAGCTGGGTGTATTGGTTTTAGAAGTGATCTTACAGTATTCTTCATTTTAGGATTGGTGGAGGCTAGATGTCTGCTGAGCTTAATGAAACATTACAAGACTTTACCTAAGTCTCAATAATGTTGAGGAACATAGATTTAAAAAAAAGTCATTAAAAGAACTGGTATTGGGGCTGGGGAGATGGTTTGGTTGGTAAAGTGCTATCTTTGCAAACATGAAGGTCTGAGTTAGATCTCTGTTATCCATGTAAACAGCCAGGTACAGTGGTACATAGTCCTAGAAGCAACATGGTTGGTGTGTAGTTGATGCAGCCCAATCAGTGAACTCCAGGTTCAGTGAGAAACTCTGTCTCAAAATATAAGGTGGTGAGTGATTGAGGAAGATATCTGGCATCAACCTCTGGCTGGCATAATCACACTCAAACACACACATGTACACACACAGATGAACACAGCCAAGTACATATATACATACACACAAACCAGCGCACACACACATCAACACACACAAGCACACACATACACACATGAACACATATGAATACACACA
>JANHMN010000013.1:14561347-14609083 GCA_030674055.1 Rhabdomys pumilio
CATATGAATACACACAAACACACACATATATATATACCTGAACACATACGAATACATGTGTTCATACATGCACACATACACACACATGAACACATATGAACACACATAAGCACACATCCAAACCAACACATACATGAACACACACAAGATCACATATACACACACACAAACCAACACATATATGAATACACAAAAGCACACATATACACACACACAAACCAACCCCCCCACAAACCAACAACACACACCCACATCAACACACACAAGCACACACACACACACACACACATCGGAAACACACACACTTGGACTAAGATAGAATGAAATAGTTGTCTTTTGACCTACGGTATTTCATTTCTTCAGTCTTGATGTGTTAGTCAGCTAAGATCAAACATCTATAAACCTTTAACATGGTTGTAGCTCTTTCAGAGAATGTCAGTTCATAAGAGAGAAGTTATTTCTTTGGCTTCTGCCTCTTCATTTACAAAATAAAGGAAGATCAATAAAATATTGAGATGACTTTTTAAGCCCCAAAGACCTACAGTTCATCTATTTTGACCTGTATAACCTGTTGTAGAGTCTGTGGTAAGACAGAATGACTAAAAGCTTGCACTCATGGATCATGGTACCTGTCTTAGGGTTACAGTTGCTGGAATGAAACACTGTGATCAAACCAACATGAGGAGGAAAGGATTTATTCCACTCACAGTTCCATCACCAAATCACAGTTCATCACCAAAAGCAGTAAGGGCAGAAACTCAAACAGGGCAGGAAGCTGAAGGCAGGAGCTCATGCAGAGGCCTTAGGTGCTTCTTACTGGCTTGCCGCCTCCCCACCCCCGGCTTGCCCAGACTGTTTTCTTATAAGAACCTGAGACCACCAGCCTAGGGGTGACTCCACCACATAATGCAGGCCTCCTGCATCAATCACTAATTTAAAAAATGTCCTATAGGTGTGTCTACAGCATGATCCTTGCAGGCATTTTTCTCACTTGATGCTCCCACCTCTCTGACGACTCGATCTTGGGTCAAGTTGACATAAAGGTAGCCAGCACAGTAACATAGGAAAACAGACAGTCTCCATATTCTTCCCTTGTTCATTGTTGACTTAAAGATCACCAGTTGTGTAGCTCACACAGACGGACGACACGTGGTTTGGCTTTGCTGTAGATAGCACCATCAAGTTATGATAATAATTGCATAGTTTCCTTTTGAGAGACCTGGGGGTCCCTTTTTCTGATTACCCTTCAGAACTAGTCTGCACCTTATGCATCTAGAGTTCTACAGTTTCTATCCAACCCAGATATTTTCAGGTACTTGAAGTCCTTTCACAAGATGATGACTGCCTGTTTCTCATCACTATGACAAAATGTCTGAGAGAAACAACCCAAGGGAAGAAGGATTTATTTTGGCTCACTGTTTCAATCATGCACAGTTTCCATGCACAGTCCTTGCTCCTTTGATTATTGACAGTTGTCTATTCCCCTTGGACCATTTCTGAAGTGGCGCAGATGGTTCTAAGCAGTTCTGTGTAACCAGAACACCACAGAGCTCTCTTCTCAGAGTAACACCTTTCAGATGAATTAAAGCCTTTATGCCCTCAAGACTACAATGGAAAGAATATGACCTATTACTGAGATTTCTTCAAGTCATATTTCCCATGGTACTGACGCAAATAAGTTGCCTTGTTTTTAATGACCGGTGCCTCTTCAGCAACCGTGCTTTCTTTAATCCCAATTTTATATGAGTGTCTTTTCTTGGCAAACTGCCACTTTTCCACATATTTCTGTTCTTCCTTTTGTTCTTAATTCTCAGTGTAAACTTAGGTAAAAGCAGCCATCACTGACCGTGCCACAGTCTGAACACCAGGCTGATTTAAATGTCCTCCATCGAATTAATTAGTTCATCATCTCTAAACTCAGCCTTCCGCAAAGCCTCAGCACAAAGGCAGAATATAGAAAGGAGTTATACATGACAGAATAAAGATGAAAAGCCTCTAGCCCAACTCCTGATAGAGTCCTCCTACAACCTCATGTTCCCAGCCTTTACTACCCACATTCATCCCAGAACTCGTCTTCAGAGTTGTATCCTCCAGAATTACCCATTTATCTCCACTTACAACATTCAAGGACTACGTAGCTGGACCTTATCTCCCTTCCTCTTACCCAAAGGAAGGTTTTCAGAGAGTACAATAAACAGTTGCATTTTACACATAGTTGCGAGAGACAGAAGTTGGCTCTCTATAGGTAGTAAAGGAAAGGTAGATGACAAAGGAATCACCTAGACTGAGACAGAGAAGAGGAATTGACTTGATGGATAACCTAGAAAACAAGAAAAATGAGGAAGGAGAGAGAATGGATGAAGGTGGCCACTCCCCTGATTGGATGAATAATGAATGAATAACCATCTCTTCAATTGGGTAGAGATAACATGGTAAGAACGTGTAGGCTACTTGTTGGCTTGGCTCTAGATACGATCAAAAATCACTAGTCTTGGGTAGGCTGAGCCATCTTCGTCCATCCCAGAGAAAGATCTACTATAGCCATAGCTCTAGACTAGAATGAGTAAATATATTAAGTATACAGCAAAGCAAAGTAAAAGAATAAATACTGAGAGATACCTAAATAGATAGCAAAACATTATCAAATCAAGTACTCAAAGCATCTAGCAAAAATTGCTTGGGGAAGTCCCCTTGAGGTAGTTAGTTGAAGTTCTGAGCATGAGAATCCTGGGAGATCAGTGAGATAACTCAACAAGCATAGGCACCTTGCTGCCGCGCTAGATAGACATCTTGAATGTAGTGCCCAAGACCTATATGGTTGAAAAAAAGAACTGACTTCACGTTGTCTTTTGATCTTCATGTGTATACCATAGTACACTTGTACCCACACACATAATACCCATGTACTATATATATATATATATATATATATATATATATATATCCCATAAATACATACATATATACACACACATGTGTGTATGAGTTTATATACATATGTATGTGTATGTGTATGTGTCATACATATATATGGATGTGTTTGTCCTGCTCAGAGAAGAATGCCTTTTAGGCGATGTTTCCTACAAATAGCAACAGATGGATATAGAATCACCAAATCAGGTGCTCACAGACATCTTCCTCCCTGCTGATCTTACATTTTGTGGCCTATACATCAAGTCACGGACCTTACACTCAAACTCTTCTTTACCCCTTCCTCCTTCACTCCCTCCTGATTCTTCTTATACCTGCCACCTTTAAATACAAGAGTAATCACTACTGTTCTTATCAAATCCACCATCGGCTAGTTTGTCTTTGGGTGAGTTTCGATATTTTTCTCTTTCTTTCAGAAACTCTTTCTTTCTGGTCTTCAATCCAGGATACTCCTCAAAACTCCAGCACCTGGTGGAGAGTCTCCCCAGACCATACCGCCAGTCCCCCTAACAAGGATCAGTGGAAATATCTGTGATTCCGTTAGTGGATACATACTGTCTTAGTTAGGGTTTTACTACTGTGAACAGACACCGTGACCAAGGCAACTTTTACAAAGGACAACATTTACTTGGGAATGGCTTACACCTTCAGAGGTTCAGTCCACTATCATGAAGGTGGGGTAAGGTTCCATGATTTACCAAAGGATGATACCCCAGACTCAAATAGTATATAAACGCAAAGAGTGTTTTATTCTGCAGAAGTCTAGCATGCTAGGGTCTCCCATTACCAAGATAGAGACACAACCAAGTGAGCCCACAGGCTCAATTTAAAACACACTGGAGTTCTGTATAGATAAGCTTTATCTTTCTCTATCTCTAGCATCCAGAATCACAACCAGGGCATAGAGGCTGGAGCCTGGGTTTTATTTCTATTAGTAATTGACTTGCCTGGGCTTGCCTGGACTTACTAAGTTCTTAGGCCTAGTTTCCTAAACTGCCAGTTTGAAGCCTGTCATGGAGCTAGCCTAGCCTTCTCAGTAGGAGCATGGCAGCATCCCGGCAGACATGGGGCTGGAAGAGCTGAGAGTTCCATCTCTTGTTCTGAATTCGGCTAAGAGAAGACTCTTCCAGGCAGCAAGAATGAGGGTGTTAAAGCCCACACCCACAGTGACACACCTACTCCAACAAGGCCACACCTACTCCCTGAGCCAAGCATCTACAAACCATCACACAACCCACTCTGTTCAGTAAATCCTTACCAGTCATGGTCACTCAGCTACGGGGATGCACTTTCCTTTTGGCCTGCTTCCTACTGGGGAAAGTCTCTTTTCTCATCCCTCCTTGTAGCCACACACACATAATCCTCTAAACTAGCAGTTCTTGACCTGTGGATTGAGACTCCTTTTGGGGGTCACATATCAGATATCCTGCATATCATATATTCACCTTATGATTCATAACTAGAAAAATTACAGTTATGAAGTAGCAACAAAACATTTTATGGCTGGGAGTTGTCAGGGTCCTGCCCTGACACCCAGGTACTGAGCTGGACCACAGATAGGCAGACCAGAGGCTAATGACCTCTGGCCATTAACGTTCTCTAACTGTTCTGGGGGCCAGGAGCTCATGGCTTCTGGCACTTTACTTCTGCTCATAGCAGTAGGGGATTAAGAAAAGAAACTTAATTACTTGGGACCTCTTACTAGCAAGGCAAGAGTCTTAGTGTTCATTAACTGTTAGTGAGCAAGAAAGAAAGGAAAATAAAGAAAGTCGTGCATACACACACACACACACAATCACATGCAAGCATACATGCACACACACCTGTACATATGTACGTACGTACGTATGTATGTACATATGTTTGTATGTATGTATGTACATATAGAGAGACAGACATATATGCACATAGACACATGTGAATGGAGCAGAGCCCCAACAGCTACACTTTATTTTTTTCTCTCAGCCTTTCTACAGCTTCTTAGACAAAAGTTCTTTATAAATTACCTCACAGATAAAATGTTACACAAAGGGGAGTTACGGAAAGATGGTGATAGTAAGTTCAAAGCAGTGTTTCATTCCATAAGCTCATTATAGATTCAAAGCAACAGTTTCCCACGGCCTTGCTCTATCATAGTGCACACCTGTGGCCTCACCCGTGGACCTGACTTAGAATGAAAGTTTTCCTCAATCGAAAATCTGTCCCAAGTCTGTTTCTCTTCTTAGTGTCATTGTGGGAGCTCACTGCATCCTTATTACGCAGCCTTTGCTTACTATTTTATGAGGAGGGGACACATCCTATTCTTGATTCTTTATTATGTCTTTCTAGCAAAACAACTGAAATCATCACCTTAAACTTTCTTCCTAAAATTATTTGAATCAAATCAAGAATTCTATAAAGTCATTAATTCATCTAAACAGCATTATTATATGAAAGTTCATCTTCATTCTAATCTGCAGGAAATTTGCCCAATAGAGTGGGCTGATGCCGAGGAATCGTCAGACTATGTCATAGTGTCAGCAAAGGCACATCCGCAGCAAGGAGCAATCCTGGGGTAATGTCTCTGGGCTCCATGCCTCGCAGAGCACACCCATCACAGCCATGCAAAATGGTGAGCAAGCTCCAGAAAAGTCACTTGCTTGCTGTAACCTTTCCTACATGGCTTGTCACCACAGCGTGAGGAACTGTATTAAAGGGTCACAGCATTAGGAAGCTTGAAAACCACTGCTGTAAACCAAAGGCTTTCCTTTGGCATTTCTCCTAAAACAAACACTAAAAATCTATTGCCTTGGGGTCTAAAAGACTCTTCTAGGCTAAAATGTCTCATGTTCTGTAACATGGTCTGGCTACACTATTCTCTCAGACATAGCCTCAAAAGGCCTGTAAGTAGTTCTGATGCAGGAATATCTTTGGAATAAGCCTCCAACACCAGTGGGAGTGGAAGAGAGGACGAACCCCCATGGCTAAAGCCAAGACAGCTCCTGGGAAGTCTTCACTCTGATTTTATACTCTAAAACCACAAGGTGGAGCAAGCGAGCACACAGCTTGGGGGTGCCTTTGGTTTTATGTGGCATGCGTTACAGCTGACAGATGTAAGCTTTTATAGTTGCTAAGAGCAATGACCCATTGTTTCAGCTATGTCTGCAGGCCATTCTGTTCCAGGTATTAGGTGGCTGTCAGGCATGGAAATAGGCAGTACAAGCCTTATGTGAATCTCTAAATAATGTGTAAGTCAGTATCTAATAATTTGTCTTTTCCATCTTGTTCTACTTGAGTACATTCGATTTCTAGATTCAGAGGGGCCTTGAAACATTCCCCGAAGTAATGGAGAAAGGGCTAAGTCTTGCTACTGTCAAGCCTTTGTCTAAAGCCATTCACGGCCTTCTCTGTTCTTCCTGGTGTGCCATTAGCTCTCCTCTCTGAACATCCGCCCAGCCAGTCTCCTAAGGTGAGTTCCTCCTCCTAAATCTACCCTTCTGATTTGCCATCCTCTGTGGGTCTTGATTCCACAAATGCGAGCCAGCTCTTACAACTGTCTTCTTTCATCAAAGAACGTCTTCCATGCTGCCTCCTTACCCAGACCCAATATGAGGGTACGATCCTCTGGATGCACAGCACCAGCCCTTTCCTCCCTCCGACAAAACCTTTACCTGCAGCCTCCGCAGCCCCACTGCTGTATACCCCCCCTTCCTTCTGCTGCCCTCTCACCCAGCTACCCCATTATCCCCCTACCGTGTTGCCAACCCTAAAGGCTTCGTGGACCATGTTGCCTTTTATTTCACCTATTTGGGCTCCTTTGACTCCAACAATGGTCACAAAGAATTCTAATATCTTACACAGTCACTGGAGCCAATCTACCAGGGCATTTGTCACCATCCCCCACTCTTCCTATCAAGTCAGGGAGCCCATGTGGAGGGCAGCTCAGGTGCATGCTCACACTCTTCATGCTCTGGATAGGGATATAATCCAGCCTGTGCTGTAGCAGTCTCACACACTGATCCTCATAAGGGTTAGACTATAAGACTTGTGCTGCAATTCCTACATGCCCCACCCAAACCCAAACACTCTCCTAATCCCGTGTTCCTTCTTCTACCTCTCATTTCTCAATACTACCTAGATCTTATGGGGTGCTTTCTCTTACTATTATTCTCTTTGACCCATATCACCGAAACTTTTTTGCATTACTTGGGCAGACCATGTGCATCCAATTATCCACCCAGGTAGAGTGGACAGTACTTCCTTCTCCTGGGATTCTACAACAGCCCTAATCTTCCATCTAGGCCCAGGTAAGCATTAACCTGACTCCTAGCATTCTCCTCCATTATGTGGATGGCCTCCTTCTTTAAAGTTCCTCTTATGAACAGTCTCTATATCATGCTTGCTTACTTACTAATTTTCTGATTAAATGAGACAAAGTATCCCACTGTAAAGTGCAGACACTGTCCTCCCATATAACTTAACATGACTCACTGCATCTTCTTTTTTCTTGTGGAATATAGCAAAACCACAAGGCTCTAGAACATACCGTCTCCTTAAACCAAATGCAGTCTTCTCTTTTTCCTGGGTCTCATTGATTTTTTTTTAACTTGGAAAGTAACTTTATTTGTTCTGGGGCATTGGCCAGAGTCCCCTTAGAACTTTCAAAACAGCTTCTTGGTGCCAGCAGTCTTGGTGACCTTGAGCACATTGAATCAAACAGTCTTGCTCAGGGGCCCACATTCTCCAGCAGTGACAATGTCGCCGATCTGTACATCCCTGAAACTGGGGGACAGGTGCACAGACATGTTCTTGTAATATTTCTCAAAGCGATTGTACTTTCGGATGAGATTGAGATAGTCCTGGCGGATGACAATGGTCCGAGGATCATTGATCATTCATCTTCATCTTCATCTTCATCTTCACCACAACATGAGACAGAATCTGACCTCAGATGGAGACATTACCAGTAAAGGGACATTTCTTGTTTATATAGGTGCCCTCAAAGGCCTCTTTGGGCATCTTGAAGCCTAGATCAATATTTTCGTAGTACCAGTACCGAGGGAGTTTTTCCTTACCAGTTTCTCCCAGAGAAACATGTTTCTTGTTTTGAAAGACTGTAGACTGCTTTTGGTAAGCATGCTCTGTCTGCTAAATGCCTGCCATCTTCCCGGCAGTCTGAGAAAAGGAGATCTCATCAGTTATTTTTATCTGTCCCCTCCCCCCCCAGAATGTAGGGGCCTTAGCCAAATCACTTTACCAGGCTTCTGAGAGTCCTCTTACAGAAGCATTGTCTCACAATAAATTCGCGACCCCTTCCGAAGCAGAGGCTGGTAGGAAAGGAAGCCTGGTTAGGGCTGATGGTGGCATATCCCGGAGCTAAGCTGGGTAGGGCAAAGAGGAAGCCAGGATGGGCCAGAGTGCAGTCAATCCAATGCAAAATTGGCACTTATTAAAACTACACGCAACATAAGTCCCTTTTCCCCAACTTGCTTTTTGGTTATGGTGTTTCATACCTGCAATAGAAACCCTAAGACAGTCACCGTCCCAGGTTGACAATCTCTCAATCCAAGTACCCTTTTCCCTGGAGATCATGAAGACCCCACTTCTGTATAAATCGTCCTGACTTGCTGCTTCTCTCTTTCAGCCACCCACTGCATAATCCTCTTACTGGAGCCCCCAACTGGTGTTTGAACTGATGGCAGCTTTTTAAAAGTACAGTATACAGCTCAGGCTATGCTATTATCAGAGATAATACCGGCTTAGAAGCACAATGTCTCCTACCATACAAACACTAGGGTCCAATCATTCCCACCAATACCATGCAAAGAACACATGGACCAAGGAATAAGTAAGGCAGAATTTACAAAGGGATACTGTGGCAAAACTCTGCTAACTAAGGCCAAAGCTCACCATTGATCGGATAGCATCTGGGCTCTGTGCGTAATGGAAGAGTCTGTTCATTGGTAGGGCTTCTCTTTCTCTGATCTTGGCTGGGGATTCAAAGCCCTCACATACCCCACTACCTGTAGAATGCCATGTAGCCTCAGTTAGATTACAGGATCAACTTCTTTTCTCCTGATAAGAACCCATTCAGTTAGCACCTGAGATTCCTAGAATGCTTCTGTATGCTAATGATGCATCTTGGTATCCTAAGCCTTCAGCCAATCATCTTTGCTCATCCTGGGTGTTTCTACCCACTGTCCCTCAAAACTTTATGAGCCTTGAATCATCCAAAGTAAAGTTGATCTGCCGCCTAATAGCTGGTCCAGGTGTGATCATTTACCATATATGTACTTGTGAATTCCCACTCATCGTTGTCTCTGCTCCTTCACCCACATGAACTGTATCGGCCATCGATCCACAAGAGCAGGGAGAATCACAAGGACACATTGCTTTTTGCAAGTGACAAGCACATTGAGAGAGCAGAAAGTCGTATAAGTTTTTTTCCTAATAATGAGTATTATGTCTTTTCCCCCTTGGCTGTGATCTGACCTCACAGTCTTTGATGGCTAATTAACTTAAAAATAAATAAATAAATAAATAAATAAATAAATAAATAAAGTGAGAAAAGGAAATGGGAGAAAGGGTAAGTTGTTCCTGACCATCAAATCTGGGGAATATGAAGGGCCTTTGCCTAAACAGAAAGTTTCACAAGAGAGGGCAGGTTACATAATAGACTTAACAAAGGTTACATTCCTGTGATCATTCCTTCAATAAAACAAAACAATCCCCCCCCCAAAAACCTTGTAGTTATTTTTTTCACACACCACCTTACAAAAGATAAAAGTCATAACCCTTACCTGTGCCCTGAACCAGTTTACACTTAAAAAAAAGAAGTTAGCTAACTATGCCCTCCCCCCCCCAGCCTTGAGCAGGTCTGAGAGACCTTGTTTACCACTACAGACCAAGTGATAAGGATCTAGGTGGAGTTACCCACCTTTGCTGCACAGAACACAGAAGCAGAACTGCCCCTGGGCTTGCCTGGAGACATCTCTGGCCGGGACCTAGAATGGATTATGGATTATCCCACCCATTTCCCCGGCTGAAACCAGGAGGGGTTGTGGGTTGGGTCTTCCCCTTTAAATTGAGAGCTGAACATTAAAGCTTTGAGCCTTGATCAGAGAACTTTGTCTTGGCTTCATCTCTTCTCGCCCTCTGTCCCCTTTCATTCCCAGCCCCCCTTTCAGGTGAACCCAGTTGACTTGTGGCCTCGGGTGGCTACAGCTAACCACCAAAGCCTGTGAGGATAGATCCCAGCCAATAGGGAAAAGACACAGTACTCTTTGTGTTAGGATGAAAACCTATGATACTTCTGCTCTCTCGGTGTGCTTCTACCTGCATAAAGCAGAGTGTCACTTTACCAAAGCAAACATCGGTTTCCCAGTTCTCCAGATCTCACACACTTGAAAGATATAAAAATTTATAAAGAGTATAAAAAGTTTTTATGATCCCTAGAGCTGAGCCAAGAATGTGGGCCAGCCGGTTCACTAGTTCCAGGTTCCAGGAACTGGCTGACCACAAAGTAGATGGTTGAACAAGATTAAACTCTTGAGAAAAATATGTACAGGATGTTTCCCACATGACCAACTGGATAACGGGCTGGGACTTTCCACTATTTTTATGGTATTCTTCCTTGGTTTCCCCCTCACTCCCCTGGTTTGTGGTTTTCCCCTTTAAATACCCTTCTCCCCTTGGTCTTTGGGTTGATCTCTCCTCTTGTGAGTCTCGACCTCAGCTGGGTGATCCCGAATCCCGAAATAAAGTCTCTCGCTGGTTGCATCAAGATCCGTGTCTTGCGAGTTATCAGGTGGCCGTAACATCCCGAGACTTGAGTGAGGATCTCCCTTATAGGGGTCTTTCATACCCAGAACCTGTGTCATCTCCTGTTAATGCTCTCCTTCCAACCACTACTCCCTTTTCTATCCATCTGTATCCCCCAATGAACCTCTACAACTGAAAGAAAAAAAAAGGTAGCCATACTCAAAGACTCCCAGTACTGTCTCTGTAATTGTCTTATTCCTTTATGGGCAAGAGCAAGCTCTCAGCTACAAGTGACATGACTGTTTTCATGTGAGACACCAAACTTCCACTTTGCTCAAAACAAACTTCCCACCACAACATATACACCTTGTGGGAGACTCTTGCACATCATTACCTACCAATGTGCTCTCAGGTCTCCCCCAAGGCACCCTGAAACCACCTCCTTTTCCCAACTACCAAACCTGAGGGTATCTCCAGAGACAATATGGCAGATGGACTTAACATACTGTACAGTCCTCTTGGTGACTCAACTGTTAGAAGCCTCTCCCACTAAGTCTAAAGTCATGTAAAAAAGCTCACATCCTTTCGACTCAAAGCATGCCTTGTTTCAGCCTACCCTATGTGACAATGAATCTGTGTAGCAGTAGCTTTTGCTGCTGAAGTCCTGTACCCCAATTAGTTCTTGATCTGTCAGTAAAGAAAGCCATAAGCCAATTGCTGGGAAGATACAAGGCAGGACTTCCGGGTCCCAGGAGGAAAAGGAGATGGCCACTTCCTGGAGCAAAGGCAGGTAGCACAAAAGCTACACACTTTCATTTCAAACGTAATTGTTGGGAGCCAACTCCTAGCAGAAAGTGGCTATCATCTTTGGAGCCATCTTGAGCCACATATCCTGATGAGAGACTTGTTTTCAAAAACCTACAACAGCTGAGCACACTCTGATAAACATCTTGCTTTGTTTAGTGCCCCCAGCAGCAAGGCAAATGTGGTATCCACACCTACAAGGCACATGGCAAAGCATATAAATACCTAGGATTTTCCTTTTAGCAAATGAGACTGTAGAATGAAAAATTATAAAAATCATTTTATAAAATGTATATAGGCTTTTCTCTAAGCCTCACTTTCTCTAAGCCTCACTTTAAAGGGCATGGAAATTTTTCTCTGAAGCAAGCTAAAAATGTAGACTGGCCTCTCTGGAAGAGAGGAATGCAAGTCATCTAGGTGGTGCTGAGAAACTAGTAACCACAATGACAGGGCAGGGCAGTGTCCGGAGCAACTGAGAAACAGTTGAGCAAGTGACAGGGCAGGGCCACAATGACAGGGCAAGGTCACAATGACAGGGCAAGGCCACAGTGACATGGCAAGACCACATTTTTGAGAAGAATGAGTATACAGAGTGTTTTCCACATGACCCTGACTCACTTAGGTTGAGTTCCTCTGGAAATTTTCACTATTTTTATGTTATGTTTCCTTAGCAACCCCTCAACCCCTCCTCACTCCCCTGGCTTGTGGTTTTCCCCTTTTAAAAAGCCCCTCAGCCAGCCCCACTCTTTGTCAATTCAACTCCCGCGTGGGCAAACGAATTGACCATTAGCAGGCTAACTCTCCCTAATAAAGCCTCTGCTGTTTGCATCCAGATTCGGTGTCTTGAGAATTTTTGGGTGGCCGTGACTTTCCGAGACTTGAGTGAGGGTCTCCCCAGCGAAGAGGTCTTCAAGACTAGAGATTTGACCACACACCCTGTTTTGTCTCCATTCTTCACGTCTCTTCCCCCTCATCCCCACTCTCTCTCTCTTGCTAGACCCTGACTCTAGTACTGGAGCAGCAGCTCAGGCTAGGACACAGTGACCCTCAAGCTGGGCAATGTGGGCCTCAACAAATAACAACAGTTGTCTAACTCCTAAGGTGTTGAAGGTGTCAGCTCAGGAAAAGGAGAGGCTAATTAGCATTCCTAGTCAGCTCAGGAAAGAGAGACTAATTAACACTCCCAGTCAGCTCAGGAACAGCTCCTGAAGAGACAGGCTAATCAACATTCCTCAGACAACAGGAGAGAGAACCAACCCGCTGGTCAGGAACATTCCACAGGACAACCACCACTGGCCACTCACAGGCAAGGGAAGCCCCTGCCACCTCATTCTCTAAAGACCAATCAGTTTAAAAGTCACACTGTTCTGCCAATAATACTGTGCCTAGTTGCTGTTTCTCTAATCTACTTCTCTTTTTTTGTTTGTTTGTTTTTTGTTTTTTGGAGACAGGGTTTCTCTGTGTAGCCCTGGCTGTCCTGGAACTCACTCTGTAGACCAGGCTGACCTCGAACTCAGAAATCCGCTTGCCTCTGCTTCCCAAGTGCTGGGATTAAAGGCGTGCACCACCACCGCCCGGCTCTAGTCTACTTAAACTGTATAAAAACTGACCAAATGGGCTGCCCGGGGTCATCACTCCACCTTTGGTGTAGGACAACCACAATTCATTGGATCATTAAAATACCTCTTGCTTTTTACATCGATTCTCCTCTCCCCGTGGTTCACTCAGGGGGTTTCCGGTAAGCTAAGGTTCTCCAGAGTCTTACACTGTGACCTGAACAGCTTTGGGTTTGACCTGACTAGGGAGACAAGGAGTAAAGAACAGACCCACGAACAGAAAAGTTGGGTCTGGTGGATAGCAGGCTGGATTGGAGATGTGGCTATGACACCCAGTGTGACTAATTGTCTTCTGGAGAGAGCTCAACAGTGAAATCTACAAGCTTGCAGCCGGGGAAGTGAGAAGGGACAGGGAAATTGTGAACAGCCTATTTGAAAGGACTCTAGTCAGCCCAAGCATGGCAAACATGGCTCTGGAACGGCAACCGTATTCTTCTTCAAGCAGTTTATTCAGCAATCTTTTTACCAAAAGCTTCTTCTTTCTCCCTCTCTCTCCCCGTGCATCCCCTTAAAGCCTTTTCCTTGTCCCAATCAGCAACTGCCACGATGTCACTACTAATTAGCCATTCTCAATGACTCGAGGTAAGGCGATCGGGTAACCACACCTCTCAGCGAGGGCTCGACATGTATGGAGTTGTTTTTCTCCCAAGCAATGCCTAGTCACACTGACTGGCTTTATGCCAAGCGTCATCTTGTAATGGTGAGAGCGGAGCTACTTCCCACATGGCAGGCCTTGTCCTGATCCGTCATTAGCTCTGCCTTGCTAAAAACCCATTAGACTACATTCTTAAAAGCTAGCCGCCAAGGTCTAGTCCCTTATTTGGCCTAATTAAACCTTCTGAGACTTACTACCAAAGTCCAGCAGGCAAGTCCCCTTTGGCTAACCTAATTAACATATTTAATTAAAATTAAACACCTCATTCTAACACAGGGTTTCCCCCTTTTATCTTTATAAACCACCATTTGCCTTTGGGCCACATCTGTCTCCTCCCTATTGAGAAGCAGTCCTTTGTCCCCTAGGACAAATACCCTTCCTGATCTCCCTTGCTCTTTTCTGCCCCTCTCCCTTGTTCCCTTCCCCTTCTCCCTCTTCCTCTGTCTCCTGTTTTTGTCCCCTTTCCCTGCCCTCTGTCCCTTTGGGACGAATAAATCTCCTTTGTTCTGAGAACTCGGTCTTGAGGTATTCTGAGTGAACTGCCAGGTTCCTTACACTATTAGTAGACTCTGTTCTTAATGAAGGTCAGGTTCACGTAACTGAGTTAGTCTCTTTGAAGGAAAGGACCATGTCTATTCTTCATAATGGAAACTGTTTAGAGGTATGGCCATGCTATTGTCCATAGCTCTGTTCTGTCACTCTGTCCAACCTAATGCTGCTGTCCGTAGCTCCATATCTCTTTCTTATTTTTTTTTTAGATGTCCATGGTGAATCTTCGTGCTTAGTCCAGAGGTGTTTTTCCACATCATCTGTAAAGATGATTAGAAGAAACATGATATCTGCTATGCCCAACAGAAACAAAGAGGGATGTTTTAACAAGTTAAAGGGATTGAAGCCTCAAAGTATATTGAAGGTCATTTGTACAATAATAGATGGGGAAATGATCTGATGGTGTTGGCTGGTCTTACGTTGAGTTGGCACAAAAACTAGTTATCTGAATGGATGGAATCTTAATTGAGAAAATGCCCCCACATTAAATCTAGCTGTGGGGTATTTTCTTAGTGATTGATGGAAGAGGAACAAACCCAGCCCATTGTGGGTAGGACCACCCCTGGGCTGGTGGTCCTGAGTTCTATAAGAAAGCAGGCTGAGCAAGCCATGGGGGGAGCAAGCCAGTAAGCAGCACTCCTCCATGGCCTCTGCATCAACTCTTGCCTCCAGGTCCTACCCTGACTTCCTTTGATAACGATATGGAAGTCTAAGCCAAATTAAATCCTTTCCTCCTCAACTTGCTTTTTTGGTCATAGTGTTTTGTTGCAGCAATAGAAACCCTAAGCAAGATATTGATCAGATGCCTTTTGTAGATCTAGGCTGTGCCACGATAATGGGGCCACATTCACACTATCATAATTGTGGGTCAAAGCACCCAGGAGATGGGCCTTAGTTCCCAGGTTTATATTTGCTTTCATTATAAAAGATTTATTCTCACACATATGGGTTGGTAATTCATGTGGCATATTAAATCCTATCTCTGTAGTAGGAACTACATCTCATCACCCAGGCACTGCCTGTGGCTTCAAGGGGATTAAGTCATTAACCTATTTTTCATTGAATGTCTACCTGGTCCTTAAGTATAAGCGATGCTTTGTGTGACATCACTGACAGAGGGGGCATTATGTAAGATCATTGACAGAGGGAACACTATATATGTATGGATTAGGAAGATGGTAGCTGTGACCACCAATGTAATTACCACCCACTACTCCAGCTATAATCAGTCTGACTATAGGAATGCCATCTTGTCCCGACTCTGTCTTGTGTGTGCCTAGACACTCCTCAGCCTCCCACCCTCTCACTAATTGGCACATCTGGCTTAGCAACACTTTTGAAGCTGTATGTGACCCTGACCTCGGTCCAGATGTATTAACCAAAATAATTAATGTTTGCACAAGCTAAGACATAAAACTGAAATAACCAGAGGATGCATAAATCAGAAATAATTGTCGTGCTGTATCTTTAAAATATTGTGAGGCTCTGCAAAAAGACAGATGCTGCAAGCTTACTCCAGCCCCTCTAACACTCATGTAGGTGTAGTTTTTGTCTTTAAAATCTCTGTACCCCTGAGCTTCAGCACCAAGGGATATTTTTGGAGGTGTTAGCCTGCTCTCGGTCTGCCATAATTAACGGACTCACACTCTTAACTGGTTTAACCAGTATAGTTGTTGGTGACTATCTCACACCGATCAATCAATTCCTAGCACTCTTTTAGATGAGATTAATAAAGCCTTTCTTTCTTTCATTTCTGGGAGGTCTCGATCCTTGTACCATGGCCCAGAAATATTAGCAGGTACCAAAGCAAAGGCTGATTGAGAAAGTATAAGAATATCCTTCCACATGTTGGTAGACATAACACCGGTGAGGTTATACTTTCAACAGGTAATAGAGAAGGTTAGGGCTTTTGCTAACATTTAGCAACCAGTCAAGATGGCACAGGGGTGTTGAACACAAGCCTATAATCGTCCTTTACAAGCTCCACTGAGCTCAGCAGTTACCTAACCGGTAAGATTTAAAAGGTCACTAGTAGCCACCAATTTCCATAGGCTCTTCATCCATCTTGAGGCTCCATGCTTTCTAAAATTCTATGTCATTACTTTACATGGAGCCATCAGGAGTCCACTGAACAGAGTTAATGCTGATCAAAGCATGTGTATGACTGGTGTCAACACTTGTTCCATCGGATTTACAGAACTTTACATGCCTTAAAGGTACCCAAAGCAGCTGTCCCACAGCTTCTTGGAAAACACAAGCAAATCTTTATTTCCACAACAACACAGGGAGTGGGTCACCAATTTCCCATCATGACATCATTCCACTTTACCTGTTATTCCTCTTTGGTGGTAGTGCCCTTCCATGGCAGAGATGTCATCTCTCATACAATTACAAATTTTTAATATAAACAAGGCCTTGTTTAGGTAACTGACAGGGCTAGAGCCTCCCCTATTAGTGTTTTCAACTATTGCTTGAGACATCTGTTGGCTCTTTCTACAATAGCCTGTCCCTGGGGGTTGTAAGGAATGCTGGCGTTGTGAGCTATTTTATGTTAAGCACCAAAGTTTTCAATGCAGAAGAGATATAGGGAGCATTGTCCATCTTACAATGCCATGGGTACTCCACAAGATCATTGAGGGAAGGCCAGTGAGGACTGTGTTCTGCAGATTCCCCTGTTGAGTAGAGGCATAAACAAAATGAGAACCGGTATCAATAGAAATGTTTTAGTTAGGGTTTTATTACTGTGAAGAGACACCATGACCAAGGCAACTTGGAGCTGGCTTACAGTTGCATGGTTTCAGTCCATTATCATCATGGTGGGAAAGAGGGCATCACACAGGCAGACTTGATGACAAAGGAGCCAAGAGTTCTACATCTTGACCCAAAGGCAGCCAGAAGGAGGGTGTGAATCACACTTGCCAGACTTGAGTGTGTATATATATATATATATATATATATATATATATATATATATATATATATATAACCTCAAAGCTCCGCCTCCACAGTGACACACTTCCTTCCTCCAATAAGGCTACACTTTCTTCAATAAAGCCACACGTAATAGTGCCACTTCCTATGGCCAAGCATATTCAAACCACCACAAGCCACAAGAAACATGAACAGACTCTACTCTCTCTCAAAGGAAGAGACATGAGGCACAACCATCTGCCAAAGAACACATAACACTGGGTTTACTGCTCACATGTGACAGGCTGAAAAGGAGCAATGTAGGTGCATTGCTTAGCTGTTCTCTTTATATAAAAAATTCCTTGCAAAAAGAAGTGTCTTGATGGTACAGAGTGTGATGGTTAAGGAAATTCTATTTTGTACTAGGCACCCATTTTAGTAGCTATTTGTCTCTGACCTAAATTCCCGAAATACAAGTTCCTGGCAACCGGTCCTCTACCCAGAATGGTGTAAATGTTGTGAAATGATTAACTGTTTACTCTGGCTTCTGTAAACTCATTCATCACTGTGTGCAGGGAGAGCCCTTCATCTCATAGCTACAAATTCCTCAAAAATGCCATAATTGTGGTTTTTGCCTTTAAAACCCTTTCTTTCACTTGCTTCTGGGCTGTGTCTCTCTAGATTGAGATAGAGACTGCAACCCTGCTAGCATTTTAAATATATTTGGATAATTATAATCTGAATTGAGTCTGGTGGTCTAGTCCTGGTGGTCTCAAACTGTTATAAGAACATGACTATCTCAAGATTGTATTAAGAGCCGGGCAGTGGTGGTGCACGCCTTTAATCCCAGCACTTGGGAGGCAGAGGCAGGCGGATTTCTGAGTTCGAGGCCAGCCTGGTCTACAGAGTGAGTTCCAGGACAGCCAGGGCTACACAGAGAAACCCTGTCTCGAAAAAACAAAGAAACAAACAAAAAGATTGTATTAAGAGTGTATAACACCAGGGGAGTGGAGCTGGGACCCAAAGACCAAAGCATCAACTGTGCATTACTTTTGTCTAATGGCCCTGGGAAGACCTGAATGTTACCGAATATGGCCAATATATGGATGACCCAGACAATGACACATGAGTACTCAGGTCCTATGGAAAAGATAACAGAACTCTTGATTCAGCGTCTAAGCAACGTAGAACATCTCCCAGGCTTGTGTTAGCCCTACTACATAGAAGCTGTCATTGTAAATACTGATGGTGAAAAGATAAATCTCCTAACACTGTGCCAGCTGCAGACTTCTGCTTGTTGAGTTGGGGTGTAGGATGTACATTGTACTATAGACTCTGAGGAAGAGCAGTAGGCAGCAATGCTGCTGCCAGACACCTCTGTGAAAACAGTTTTGGCTGAAACAAGGGATTGAGAATGTGTAATCTTGGGAAAAACAAACCTATGAGTGGATGGATGCAGTTTTATATCCTGGATACAAAGGCGAAAATCAAATTGCCTATGGTAATTAGTCAAAAAGCAGTGCCAGGCAATGGACTATAGCTGATATACTGGACATGGGATGATGGCTTGTATCTGATCTTTACCTAACATTTATATAGTGCCGTGTGTTCCTTTAAGATTAACTTTGACACTAAATCATAGAAATGGGTTAACATTCTGAAGAGGGAATGTCCCAAATGCATCCATGCCCAAATACCCTGCAGTTGCCAGATTTTCTCAGTAGGGGTCATGGGCAATCTCAGGATTGCTAGTAAAAGCAGAATGAGAGGGTCCCACTTCTATACTGTTGGATATAGCTGCCTCCCTGGCCCCCTAGCCTCAGGAGGGATTGCTGCTCCTTCTAAAATCTGGGAAATCTGAAAATTTTCACTAGCTATTAATCTTATGTGAGTGTGAGCTGATTAATCTCTCCCAACGCTTTTTGAAAATCAAGAGTTTCAAGACAATTTCTTGTAAACGTCTGTCTTTCGAGGGTGTACGGTACACGAGTCTATAGCTTTACTGTTGCAATAGAGACCATTTCTGAACCTTTTCTAGAGAAATCTGAAGCCTCCATGCCTGAGGACTGTTTCTGAAGTCAACAGAGATGGCTGCCAACTCAGAAGAGTCAGAACGGCTGACTAGAATAGCATCCATACAGTGAATGATAGAAGTCTTAGATGTGTTTGTCACGTATGGCCTTGAGTAACAAATTCTGGACATATAGTTGGGCTGTTTTTTCATACCTGGAGGAAGAATTTTCCATTGGAATCATGGGCTATGGTTTGGTGGTGAAAGAATGGTAAAAGGAAATGTTCTGAGATCACCGGGGTATGGTAGAATTGTGAAAAAAACAATCTTTAAACCAACCATAATTCAGTGAATTTGTGATGGCAGAGTGTAGGGTGATGGCGACCCTGGTTGCAGGGGCCGTTCCCCTCCTCATGATTTTATTATAGCTCTTAAATCCTGTAATGGCCTCCAGTTACCAGATTTCTTTTTTATGATGATAATAAAGGTGGTCCAAGGACTATCCACCCATTCTAGAGGCCTAGCCTATGGACTGTACCTCTACCAGTGCAGTGGCAGCAGCTACTACCCACCTCCAATCCCAGCATCCATGGATCTGTCTGTGAAACCTGAGAATTACAAGGAGAAAAACAAACAAACAAACAAAAACAAGCCCACAATTGTCTGATTAATGTAAACTGTATTTTTGGTACACCCAGGAGTGGCCCGTGTAGCCGCCTCTCTCTTAAGTCTGAATTTGAGCGAGCAGCCCCAGCTGGCCTCTTGAAGTCCCACTTATAGCAGAAATTAAGTGCTTACAGGGGCTAGAGAGTTGGCTGTTAAATTGTTAGAAAGATACAACGAAAGAGAAGGAGCAAGGCTAAGGATATACATCACATGACTGGGGGAGAAAGTCTGAATGTAGGTTGAAAAACATGTTTTGCACTTTGTGTCAGATCTAAGAAACAAGACTTGTCCTTAATTACAAATAGAAACTGTAAAGGTGGGGGAGCCAGCGTTATGGAGCCTGATTGGTGCGGGGAAAGCCAACTCCTGCCTTCCTCATTTGAGGTATTCTATCCAAAGTTGAAACTCTCAACCCTTCCTCCATAGTCCTATGGCAATTATGGTCCCACAGCCCCACCCTTTCGTTTTCTTTTTTGTTTGTTTGTTTGTTTGTTTGTTTTTGCGAGACAGGGTTTCTCTGTGTAGCACTGGCTGTCCTGGAACTCACTCTGTAGACCAGGCTGGCCTCGAACTCAGAAATCTGCCTGCCTCTGCCTCCCAAGTGCTGGGACTAAAGGTGTGCGCCACCACTGCCCGGCCCCTTTCGTTTTCTAAAGGAGCGGGATCATCGTAGTCAACATCTATGTTGAGCATGGTTTGTATTGAAACAGAATCTAGCTGGCAGTGATTTTTGGAATGCTACTTATCCCTTGTTTTAGAAATTGGATGAGGCAGGTTGCCAGGAGGAGGAGGGTCCCAAGACCCAATGCGGACTAAGGAAGGGGAGGAGCCAAGCTATCACAGGATTTGAGTATCATAGGATAGGGGTGTTGGGTACATAACATTCCCAGAGATCTTGCAGGAAACCTTTGAGAATTTGTATGTTGCCGGGCGGTGGTGGCGCACGCCTTTAATCCCAGCACTTGGGAGGCAGAGGCAGGCGGGTTTCTGAGGTCGAGGCTAGCCTGATTTACTGAGTGAGTTCCAGAACAGCCAGGACTACACAGAGAAACCCTGTCTCGAAAAAACAAAACAAACAAACAAAAAAAAGAATTTGTATGTTTTGTTTCGCCAGTTCCAATTCATTGACATAGAAGCAACATTCTTCCCCGAACACAATGCAAGTACCTCTCTGTTTAACAGTCACTAAGTTGAGAGCACTCCGATTTTGTAGAACAACCCCTGCTAGGAAGGTGATCTGTTATGGAGGGACTCAAGGCTGTCCGTGGTGGAATAGCCTGGTTAAACTTACCCCGGAAGTCTCCAGCCAAATGGTGTGTGTGGACGAGGGCTGCTATAGCGGCTCCCGTGGCACCCAGTGAGAGGATGAGCAAAGGCTCATCCATTT
Source organism: Rhabdomys pumilio (assembly GCA_030674055.1). Lineage (NCBI taxonomy): Eukaryota > Metazoa > Chordata > Mammalia > Rodentia > Muridae > Rhabdomys > Rhabdomys pumilio. The sequence goes on from JANHMN010000013.1 coordinate 14,582,617, forward strand.
TCTTTTGGTCCCTAACAGTTGTAAAGTAAATTATTTGGGCTCATACAGATAAACCTGGGGAACAATCATTATAGGGGTGCAGAAACCTTGAAGGAATTTAATGCAGGAGCTGGTAATGTTATTGCGACAGAGAAGGGTTGGGGGGGGGGAAGACAGGATTAATACATATTGGCTTGGTGACAGTGATGTTACAAAAACATGTAGGATGAGACCTTGAAGAGGACCCTTATGAGGCAAAAGGGGTTAGAATAGATTAGAAAGAAGGATGTTTTGTAGCTTTTGTGGGGGTAAGGGCCCAGGGGGTTCATGAAGCAAGATGCTAACGGGACCAGCTGCCAACAATGGCTGTGAGAGGGAAGTGCAGAGGAAGCACTGGGAGGGTAACGGTGGATCCTTAGAGGAAGGAGGTTGGCTGTATATTGGATGTATTGTAACCAAGAGATGGTGGGCTGAACTTCCGCTTGAGTTTGATCCTCCTGTTGAAGAATGTTAATGTGAGTAAAGATGGGGCTGTGAGTAAAGATGGGGCAAGCTGTGAGGAGAGGTGTAAGTCGGTTACAGGGTGTTTGGCATAGCCATTAGGGTAGCTTACCCACAACTCCCATTTGCGATCGTTTGTCCCAGGGATCGCCAATGGAAAGCTGAAAATGAGTGTTAAGGTTGGCGAGCATGGTGCCACCATGATGGGGGATACAGTCTGGCATCTGCAATATCTATATCCTCCATTTGTGGAGGCCTCCTGGAGGTAGCCACCTGTGCTGTGGTGAGGAACTCAGAGGAAGAGGATGGGGGCGGGAACTGGAGATGAAATAGGAGTGTAGAGAAACTCAATCCTGGCCCAACATCCTTCAAGTGGGCAGTCTTGGTTCTTATAATTTTGTAGGTCTCCCTAGCAAAGAATCTTCAGAGGTGGGAGGGTTAGGAAGAGGCCAGGCTGATGCAGAGTTAGAACGAAGAATAACAAAAACATCTATAAGAATAGAGAAAAGGAAAGCCCATGGAAAGCACAACATAAATGTCTTTCTAGGAGGACCTTGTTCTGTCTGTGGCAGTGCCTCCTCCACCTGCTCAGTCCTCAGTCGATCAGCAAGAGGCTGGCCATTGTAAAAATAACTCAAGTGTCTGCTTCAGCAAAACATCCTGTCAAGGGTCTGCTTCAGCAAAACATCCTGTCAAGGGTCTGCTTCAGCAAAACATCCTGTCAAGGGTCTGCTTCAGCAAAACATCCTGTCAAATGTCTGCTTCAGCAAAATACCCTCTTTCATGTCTGTTTCAGCAAAACACTTCAACCTTCTAGCGTGGAGAAAAACATCACGTGACACAACTGAATTCCCATACTTCATATACCCATTTCTGGTTTTTTGTTTTGTTTTGTTTTTGTTTTTGTTTTGTTTGTTTGTTTGTTTGTTTTCTCTGTGTAGCTCTGGCTATCCTGGAACTCACTTGGTAGACCAGGCTGGCCTCGAACTCAGAAATCCACCTGCCTCTGCCTCCCAAGTGCTGGGATTAAAGGTGTGCACCACCACCGCCTGGCCCCATTTCTGTTTTTTAAATATCCTTTTCTCTAATATTAATAATCTACACACAATAGAAATAATTATAAGAACCATAAAACTAAAAATTTTCTCAATATTGTTGAAAAAGGTACATTAGCACCTGAGAGACACTGGGTTATTGAAAAAACTGAGGAACTGGGCCAACCAACACATTATAGGTGATGTGTAAAGAGTGTAAGTCATTTAGGTGGCGAAACACAATGACCGGGCTGTGGCTGGAGCAAGTAGTTAATCAGAAATAGTTGATAAATGACAGGGTAGGACACAGTGACATGGTTAAACTACATTTTTGAGAATGAGTGTACAGAGTGATTTTCACATGACCCTAAATCATTTAGGATGGGTTCCTCTGGAATGTTCCGCTATTTTTATGTTATGTATCCTTGACAACCCCTCACCCCCTCCTCACTCCCCTGGTTTGTGGTTTTCCTCTGTAAAAGGCCCCTTAGCCCGCCACTCTGGGTCAAACTCTGCTCCTGCGAGAGCTCTTAGTTTGACCTTGGCCAGCCAACTTCCCCTAATAAAGCCTCTGCTGATTGCATCCAGGTACGGTGTCTTGCGAGTTTGTGGGTGGCCAAGACTTCCTGAGACTTGAGTGAGGGTCTCCCTACTTTGAGGGTCTTCAGTACCTTAAATGGTACCTTAACTTTGTAAAAGGTTAAAATAAATAGTGTACATTTCTTTGTATTGTAGAGGCTGATGAGCTAATTCTCTGAAGCATATGGTTGGAGGGTCATGGATGGAGCAATAGATGACTGCAACAGCCCCTTCTTTTGCCCCCAACCATGTAATACATGGATGCTCCAGCAATAGGATTTTTGGTGAAAAGTCAAGAAGGTAGCCAAGTCAAGCAGGGGCAAGGCAGAGATCCATTCTTTGTTAGAGTTAATGATTCTCAGTCTGCTCTAGGAATCCTATTAGACTGATAGCAGACCAGGAGTGATTTTACAAGAGCCATTGAATGTGGAAGAGAGGAAAAGGCACTGTAAGGGTATCTAGCTCTTTGCCTGAGGTCTACATTGGTCTGCTTCTGCCATTTTTTTATCATGGTGGCAAGTGCATAGTCTGAATTCTAGGTGTCCCTCCACCAGGGTGGGAAGCCATTCTGGCACTCCCTGGGGCTGATATGGGGCTCCTGTGTGTGTGGGAGAGGAATTGAAGATAAGAAGCTGTACAAATTATAAGGTCATATTTAGCAAGTGCCATGTCTTTTAAGGCCATATGACAGAATTTAGAGCTTAGATTGCCTCAGGGGAGTGTATTCATGGGAAGGAGGGGTTTTATTTCTTTTTAAGCAATCAAAGAGAAGCTGGAGAATGTTTGTGGGAGGGGAGCAGGGGTTGAAATCAGTTAAGGTTACCCAAAAGGCTCTGGAGGGAGGCAAGAGATAAGTTTAGGGGAAGCAGAGTTTGAGAGGTCTTGAGGTAAGAGATTCTGTCTCTAGGACTATAGTAGGTGGGTTAACTTGCATCTTATGAGGGACTATTTTAAATCCTTGGGAGGATAAGGAGGGTATTAATTGATCCTTTGTCCCATCCAGCGGGCAAAGTTATTACAGGGTCCCTGAGTAGCCACCACCTGAAAGAGACACGGGTGGGAGAGAGAAAGGAGATCAAGCATTGAAGAACGGACAGAGTCAGTCTAGCTGATGTCAAGGTCTCCTTTACTAGAGGCAAGGCTTGCAGTATATAAGCAAAATTAAAACAGGGAAGTAAAAACACCCATCCCTGCCCAGTGTCCTTAGTCCGGTTATCTATGGCTCTCGGCTGTTGCTAATCTTCATCGTCGGAACGTTCACGTTCTGAGGAACATTCTGAGGTCGGGCTGGGACATTACTGGAACTATGATGGTTGAGCTTTTTCTGGGAAGCCATCTGTCCTTTGGCTGACCCCGGCAGCCTAGGAGCCTCCAGTCCCCAACAATCCTTAAGTGAAAAGGGGCAGGAGGAAAAATCTCCCCACACCAGCACATCATCCGAGTAATGGTAAATATTCAGTCCTTTGTCCAAGTAAGGTTTTAACGCAGTGGCAACAGACTCTGGGCAGGTAGTGGAACTGTTTGCCATTCCCTGAGGAAAAGCTGTCCATTCCTACCACAAAGCTGGCCCAGAGTTGTTAATGGTGTGGGGTGGGGGTGGGAGGGGATACTGAAAATGTAAAGTGTTTACAATTTCCATGGTAGAGAGGGACAGGGAAAAAGCAGTCTTTGATATCTATTCCCAAGAGAAGTACACTGGCAGAGATGGCTGAGACATGGGGTATGTTGAAGACCGTTATGCCCCACGCTTGGCACCAAACTGTAAAAGCCCAAGCTGTAAACTGTAAAGGACCACTCTTGCCCACGTTTGGGGGCCAAACTATAGCGGTCCGCTCTGTTCCGCAAGTCCGGGTTTAGCAAGAGAGAGAGTGGGGGGAAGAAGGGGAAGAGCCTCGAAGAATAGAAACAAGCCAGAGGATCTGTAGTAAAGTCTTCTTTACTGTCTCCACCATACACACACCACTACACCTACTACTACTATACCACATACATACATACATACATACATACATACATTACAAGGAAATCCTGGGTATTTATAGGCTTTTACCACGTGCCTTGTAGGCGCGTGGATACCACGTGCCTTGCAGGTGTGGATATGACATAAGCCTTACAGGCGTGGACAGCACTTGCGCCTTACAGGCATGTATGGCGTAGATAGCACGTGGATAACACGTGCACCACATGCCTTGTAGGCGTGGATACCATGTGCTCCTTGCAGCTGGGGGCACTAAACAGCAAAACAAGCTATGTAGGATATCAGAGTGTGCTTCAGCTGTTGTAGGCCGTTGAAAAACAAGTCTCATGTCAGGGTATATGGCTCAAGATGGCGGCAAAGCTGATAGCTGCTTTCTAGCCGCTTTTTGCTTAGAGTCAGCTCCCAACAGGGGCAACCCTCTTTTGGAAGAACCCCAGATCATATGGTTTTTATTAATTGCCCTTAAACCTTGTAGCAGTCTCCTTTCCGAGCTCTGTTTTATAAGGAACACAGGGGTTCCATGTACTGCAGGACTGGGTACGCTCAAGTTGGAGTTGTTCTCTTACCAACTGTGTGACTGCTTCAAGTTTCTCCCCATTAGGGGAAAAATCATTTCCTGTGAACAGACCTTTAATACTGAGTTCTTTCTGCTACTAGGTAAAAAACAAAAACATTTAAACAAAAATCAATCGAAGAAGCAAGAAAATTCTAAGTTCCGGGCCAGTTCCATTATCTCAAGATGTCGATGCAGTGGCAAAACCCCAAGGATCATTCTAGGAATTCAGGTGTCTGCTCTATGTGGTGGGCCTTTGGCTGAGAGAACTGTCAGGCACCCTGCAGCTAGAGAGCTCTGAGTTCTAGCTGAGCTGACAGGCAGCTTCCAGCCAGAGTTCTGAATTCCAGCTGCCTCAGTTTCTTCCCTTCTCTTCTCTTCTCTTCTATCTTTTTCTTTCTCTTTTAGAAGGCAGATGTCCCAACAAGCCTTGGGTGTGTTTAAAGTGGCAATTTGACTTTGGAGGAGGGATTTAGTCCAAGGGGCATGGACGCTGTCCTCCTTGACTGCTGTCTGGGCTTTTAAAAATCTATAGCTTGATAGGGGTACCAATAAAGCAGTTTAGCACATGTTGGGTGAATATTGACTAGGAATGTCTGAAATTCCAAACTCATCGCAGGGCCATGAGGTGTATGGGCAGTAGGGGGAGAGGAAGAGTTACCCCGAAGCTTAAGCAGTTTTCTCTGCCTCTGTAATGGAATCACAGAGATTACAAGTTGTGTTGAAAGAACCTAGCCGGTTCCATCCTGAGACCTGAGATTCCTTCAATGTACTGTGTGGGGTGGGGGAAGGAAGCCAAAGGCTGATGCAGAATTTCTGCTGTTGTCGTGGCTGGGTTCTGGAGAGCGCGGTACTGGGGGGCTGCAAGCTGGCTCAGCCTTCCATCTGCCTTTGTAATGGAGTACAGTGTCATGGTGGTAGGTAGGGATATAAACTGGCTTGGGCCAGGCAAGAGCGTGTTGCCGAGGAGGCAGAGGAGATAGATGGTTTTGTGTATGACTTTAATTTCCTGTCCAAGGGCTGTGAGATCTGGAACAGGGCGGGCTTTAGGACCGTCATCCTCAGACTCACCTGACTGAGAGGATCCACCATCCTTGGCAGGCTCTGTTTCTGGAGGTCCTACACACTGGTGAATTGTAGCTATGGATAAGCAGAAAATAGGGGGAGGTACTTTCTTGGGTGTCTCAGTGCCGGGTTAGGCTGTAAGTGGCCATATGTGGCACTATTTCAGACTTCTTCCCCGAACGAGGAGGTTGCTTTTTGTTAAGTTTTACGCCATGGGATTTTGAAAGGGTCCGTATTTCCCCTATTTAGGGTTTCTTTTGTTTTGATGAGGTATTTTCCATGATAGAAAAGGTTCTGAAATTCTGAGATCAGAGAGGAACTTTCCTGGGTCCTGTGCAGCTCCCCAGGGGATTTCCTGAAATCTCGATGTGAGCCTGAAGGGCCCAACCTAACATTACAAACTTCATTTTGTATTTAGACTCCATCTTATGTTGAGCTTGTCCTCAGGGTAAACTCAGGAACTGGAAAAACCACAACTTGTTCCAGGAACCAAGACACCCCTAGCAACAGCCACTACTTTCCTAGTAACAACTGTTATTCCACCCTTAGTGACAGCCAATTGGCTCTTAGGAGGAAAATACCTAATGTTACAGATGTCTCAAAATAGATCGCTTCAGTTAGCCTCGATTGCACACAACAAGCTGAAATCATTGCTGGCCAATAGGAATGTGCCAAGTTGTAAATTCTCAAATATTAACCAATCATGTAACTACCAATTTGGAAAGCCTCTCATCCCACTGAAAACGTGATAAATAGGCAAGGCTTTACCAGCTCTGGGCCTTCTACACCCATCCACCACATTGGAGAGGGTTCAGGGTCCGAGCTTGAGCATGAAAAAAGACTCTTTGCTTTTGCATTTGAGTTGGATTCCTGGTGGTCTGTGGAGACCCCTCGATCTGGGCATAATAAGCCTAGCTGCACATTTCAGACAAATCAGAGATTACTCTAAATGGCTTTTAACTGGTCATTGTGTAACAGAATTTTTGTTTGTTTGTTTTTGTTAGCCGACACCCAAGCTAGCTGTCAGCATCCAGGCAGAGGTTTAAGGGCCTTCTACCGATGCCTTGGCCAGGTATCAGTTGCTACTTCCACATACACAAACACAATGCAAAACTGAAAATGAAGAAGAACAGATTGCCAGTTCTCAGTCTTAGGGCTTTGGGCTAACACCAGAAGGCTAAGGGTATTCACCTATCTTCCTCTCCTACTGAGATTCTGTTACATCCACATTGGGTGTCAGTTGCTGCCCTATGTCTGCTTGTCCCATGGGGTAGCCAGGCCTGTTGTGCAGCAGGCTGGACTTAAGGGAAGGGAGCTTAGGCAGGCATGAGTGACTACAATACAGAATCTCACTCGGCAATGAGTGTGCGGGCAATTAATAAACCTGGAAGCAGCTTTGGAGAACTGGTTCAATTTATTCAAGGGAAAAGGAGTATTTATGCCGTTGGGAAGGTAGCCAGGTCTCTGGGGCAAGGCTTGTCTGGCCCTGTACCATTAGTGGGGTGGGGGGGGGGAGGGGGGGGGGGGGGTAGGGAGATGTTTGAAGATATTTCATCTACAGTTTCAGGGGCTCTAGGGTCTTGGGGAAAAACCTCATAAGGTTTTCACCCCAAAGAGAGAAGCCTGACAACCCAGTTGTACTATGATATATCCATACTTTGGTCTGCTGTGGGCTTTCTGTCTGGGGTAAATAGATTGTGTGTGTGTGTGTGTGTGTGTGTGTGTGTGTGTGTGTGTGTGTGTGTGTCTGTGTGTGTGTTGCCATCATGAAGATGTCAAGGTTTCCGTTCAGTTCCTGGGAACCCAAATTTTCCTCTTTGGTTATCAGTCCCAAGGCTGTTGTATGCTCTGTTTGTGATGTACTTGAGATAACCTGTGTTCCCTGTTGGGGGATATTTTTGTGCATTTGTTATGCCCAGATCTCAAGACCACCCCCCCACCCCGCAAGAGACCACCAGGGACCACAACTTCACTGCAAGCAAATGAGTCTTTATTCAAGTTTGAATTCAGGTCACCTTTCCTAATTAGGTTAGGAAAGTGACACCTAGGTCTAGGGGATTAGGGTTTATATAGGGAAAAATTTGCAAGCAGGGACTTCCAAGCCTTGACGTTACATGATTGGGTATATGGGTAAAGTAATGCTGCTCTTTAAACTGATTGGTGCATAGTATCTCCTCAAACCCCAAAGAGAGACCACACATCTAAAAGGGGCAGCATCTTGACCTGGGAACGACTCATGTTTTCTTAGCCCATCCTGTTATTGTGACCAGTTTATCCTGTTATAGAGAGCTGGCCACAGCTGTTATGTCTATTTTCAACTGCTAAGAACATTTTGTGGTCTTTTTTATCAGAGCCCAGGGGTGGGGGCTGTGTCATTCTGAGGACGACAAGTAACTCAAGATGGAGTTTATCCTGATACTTTGTTCTCTTCACATTCATATGCTGATTTCTGTACCCAGACATCTGGTTGCTGTGCAGACCTAGGTATGGCTCAGTATTTTGTAAAGCATTATTCTCTATCACCTACTGAATAGCCTATAACTGGGCAAGAGAGGATAAGGTGAGACTTGCGTGCCCTGAGAGGGAAGGTCTCAGATGGAAGGACAGCAGTTGCCATCAACACACAGATGAAGGAGGCCAGAGCAAGATCAAGATGGCAGGTAATAGGCCACATGGCTGGAAAGTAGCTCCAGGCCAGCATTGTTGGGTTAAAATAGTTCAGAATCTGCCCAGCTATAGTGCTAGAAGCTATTAATAAGTATAAGGATGTGTGATTATTCGGAGCTAAGGCAGGCATAAAAGTTCCCCATTCTTTTACAGTTCCTAAAAAGGCTAGGCCAATTCCATGACAGGCTTCAAATTGGTAGTTAAGGAGACAAGGCCAGAATCTCTGTTTCCAAGAACTGGGTAATCCCAGGCAAGTCCAGGCCTCAGAAGCTGCCCCCGTCACCTGGCCTGAGGCAAAGACAATGGGTCAGCAGCAGTTTCCAGACTTCCTCAGCTACTTCCTCAGCAACAGTTTTCTGACCTCCCCAGCAAGTTTCCAGCCCCCACATCCCAGTAAAGGAATGTTCTTAGAGATGGACCCAATATATTAACATAGAAGTCACCTACCCCAGAATTCCCTAATATGCTTTAAATCAGGCCTGCAAACTCGCTTGGTTGTCTCTCTATCGTGTTAATGGGAGATCCCAGCATGGGAGATGCCAGCATGCTGGACTTCTGCAGAATAAAACACTCTGCGTTTACATACTATTTGAGTCCAAGGTATCATGCTTGGGTGAATTATGGACTCTTACATTCCATTTGTACAGCATTGCTTGATTAGCTTCCTGCTTATTTTGTTCCATTGTATGACAGCTGTCTCCTATCCTCATCTGTCCAATTTCACCTGGAAACAGTACATAAGGTGCTGTGTTGCTTAACAAACTTGTGTAAGTCATCAACTCATATAGACTCCTTGATCCCAACTTTTTTGTCTTCTTTTTTTCAGCCCTCCTATCCCCAACCTCTGATAGCTTGCTGTTTGTGATCCTTTTTCCTGTGGAGTCAAAAGAAGTAGATAAAGTGGATGAGTCAGAAAAACTGGGAATACCACCAACTGAATCAGTGTTAGTTTGTGGCAAGCCTGGTCTACAGAGCTAGTTCCAGATACCCAGAGAAACAGAGAAACCATGTCTCAAAACAAAACAAAACAAAACAAAACACAAAGTATCTGACAAAAACTGTTACAAAAGCTTTTTGTTTTTTACTTTTTGTTTGTTTGTTTGTTTTGTTTTTTGAGACAGGGTTTCTCTGTGTAGTCCTGGCTGTCCTGGAACTCACTCTGTAGACCAGGCTGGCTTCGAACTCAGAAATCCGCCTGCCTCTGCCTTCCAAGTGCTGGGATTAAAAGACGTGCACCACCACTGCCCAACTTTACTTTGAGACTAGGTCTCATTATGTAGTCCTGCCTGGCCCAGGTCTCATTATGTAGTTATGCCTGGCCCAAAATTCCCAATGTAAACTAGGCTGTCCTAGAACTCAAAGAAATATACCTTCTTTTACCTTCTGAGTGCTGGAATTTCTCATGAAGCACACTGTAAGGGTTTTTCTGGCTGAAGGGCATCTTGGCAGTCAGGAGGCAAGGAATAGCACAAAGTCATAGCATGCAACTGAAAGACCCCTGAGAGGGGAGACCCTCACTCAAGTCTCCAGATATCACAGCCACTCAATAACTCGCCAGACACCGATCTTGATGCAAACAGCAAGAGGCTTTATTTTGGGATGGCTGAGGTTGAGACTCATAACCCGCACAGGGGTAGAGGAGTTAGACCCCAGCCCAGGGGGAGAAGGGTATTTAAAGGGAAAAAAACACAAACCAGGGGGTGAGGGGGAATACCAGTGGAAAGTACCAGCCCATCATTTAGTCAGTCATGTGGGGAACACCCTGTACATGTTTTTCTCAGGAATTTAATCTTGCTCAACCATCTACTTTGTGGTTAGCCAGGTTCCTGGAACCTAGAGCTCGTGAACCAGATGACCTGCGTTCTTGATTCTGCCTTATTGTGGTCAGCTAAGTTCCTGGAACATAGCCGGCCTGGCTCCACTTTATCTGCTAGGAGTCTCAAAAGGTTTCTATTCCTTTCACAGCAAACCTCACAGGAGATTTTTGGGGAGAAAAACAGAATGGCACCTGCCTCTGACTGGAGCAGAGACAGCAGAGAGCTAGGTGGAAGCAAAGGGTTTTTGTAAGGTTTTTGGAGCATGTACAGAGAGCTAATGGAAAGTACAGAGGAGCCTGAATATTGCTGGCCACCAACTTTGTCTGGCCATGAACACCGGGTCATGGGGGTGGGGATTTCCAAGTCTAGAAGCTCGAAGTCAGGCCAGGAGCAAGGTGTTCTTTCCTTAGTCCTTTTGCCTACAATATACCTGAGAGGTCAGCTCAGGAACTTTGGAAAATTCTACCAGACCTCTCTTCTCCTGGAAGAGAAAGGTCATAGAACACTTAAGCAGCATCCCTCCCCTCCAGACAGAAGAGGCTAATTAACATTCTTTAGACCACAGGGGTTGGGGACCCACCTGAGAGCGAGGAAGGCCCAGAGCACAGTAGACACATTCCACAGGATGGACCAACCCTTGCCACCTGGAGAGAAGGGAGGTCCCTGCTTCCTCATTCCCTAAAGACCAACCAGTTTAAAGTCACACTGTTTTGCCAATAATACTGTGCCTAGCCACTGTTTCTCTAATCTACCTCTTAAGCTAATAAAAACTGACCAAATGGGCTGCTTGGGGTCACTACTCCACCTTCAGTGCAGGACGACCCCAATACATTGAATCATTAATATTCCTCTTGCTTTTTTGCATGGATTCATGTCTCCAAGTGGTTCACTCAGGGGATCTACGGTAAGCTGAGGCTCGTAAGAGTCTCATAAACCCTACCTGTTTTATCACTAATGTATATGGAATTGAAATAAATCAACTAAGAAAGGTACAGACGACCATATCGGTTAAGCCAACTGAAAGCATGTGAGTCCTTCATTAGCTGGTGATGATGCCTCTGAAAGACTCCCAAAGGGAGACCCTCACTTAAATCCGGATCAGTGTGCACCCAAGGACACACGAGAGACCTTCTTAATGAAATTGCAAAAGGTAGTTTAATGGCAAGGGCCCTTGGGTTGAAATGTATCCCATGCAGGGGATAGAGGCTTTGACCCAGACCCCAAGAAATTTGGGATATTTATGGGTAGGGGCTGGGAAAGGGGGGAAGATTTGGCTCGGTTACATATGATTGGATATTTCAAACATCGGCAACCTGCAGAAGCGGCTACGTGTGAGCTGGCAGAATGACTAGTTATTTTGACCATGAAACCTTGGACCTCCCAGTAGGGGGAGAGAAAAGTAAACACTAGTTAGTCCATTACTCACTTGGGCTTGTTTGGACTTGTCTGGGCACATCTTCGCATGCATTTTCATTTCTTGGTCAACCTGCCCCTGGAGGGACTTAATATTTTTATTATGGCTATTTTTACCAAGTTATCGGTGGTCTTTGTTGACCATGAATTTCTGTTTTTGCTTCAAGCTGCACATTTCAAATTTTGTCCTTACACCTCCATGTGTCTTGGTGCCAAAATTCAGGGGTTCAGCCTACAAGGCAAAAACTACAAACGTCATACCTCACAGCAAAGTTAAAGGAGGGTTGGAGTGACCTTAAAATACTTGTTTCTGGAAGAACATAGTAATTGTTTCGGATAGAACATGACAGTTATGTTTGACTTATACATTTTTCAGTTATCTTCATTTATGTTATTTTTTTGTAAATGTTGATGATTCTGGTTATCACCTTTGGACCATAATCAAGGTCATGAAAATATCTTGTGTTGCAGCACATGTAACTTTGGGGGAGAGAGTTGGCGCTAGAGCATTGAGCTGTCAATGTAAACACAAATGGACTCAGAAAATGATGGCATTCCTTAGTCATCCCAGCTTGAGTGCTGGGGTGTGTTTGGATAGAGGAAAGCTTTTAGGTGTCTATAACCTCTTTCCATCTTGGACTCCAGGGATCAACCAGGTGACAAGGCTTTTGGAACTATCTTGATCCTTTAAATCTTTTTATTTCGTTTTTTTTTTAAATAAATATTTTTAATAAATGATAATCACTGTAGGCAGATGTAGAACTGTAGTGGCTGACAGCTATAAGTCATCACTCCTTGTTTGACCTTATAAGGTCTCATCACTCCCCCTCCTCCCCCCCATCCCCCCAGGATCCTACAACCCCTGAGTGTTGCGGCCTGAGCTGCCCCACATTTGGGGGCCAAAATGTCACGACCGCTCCGTCAGTGTTGGGACCTGCACTGCCAAAAGCCTTGGGGGCTAAGTTGTTAGAGCCCACACTGCCCCAAGCTGCTCTGGTCCACGGGTCGGGGTTCAGCAAAAGAGAGTGAGGACGGACTCGAGGAATGGAGACCAGATAGATTGTGATTCAATCCCGTTTATTCTTCAGTCTCTCTTCCTAGTCTAAGTCCCAAGTCTTGAGTTCCTAGTCCCTAGTTTCTAGTCCCTAGTGCCTCCAAGTTCCAAGTTTCCAGTTCCAAGTTCTCTTCCAAGTGCCTGCTACCTAATGCCTAATAACTAACTCCAAGTTGTACTGTACTCTTCTGTCTTTTATATGTCTCACTTCTAAGTCACACCCTTAAGTCACGCCCTTAAGTCACACCCTTAGGTCTTATCTCTAAATCACACCTTTAAGTCTCACACACCCAAGGGAAGATCCTGGGTATCTAACACAAGATGTTATCAGAGTGTGCTCAGTTGTTGTAGGCTATTGCAATCAAGTCTCTTATCAGGGTATATGACTCAAGATGGCTGCAAGGATGATAACCGCCTTCTGTTGGCTCCCCACACCTGAGTATGTAGATGAAGTATTTTCCAACATCCCTACCCTGGCCAATTGTACACATCCACAAAAACCTGGCCCCAGAGACCCTGGCCACCTCCCCAGGGGCATAAATACCCCCTTCTCCCTCCCTACCTAGTAAACAAACCAGTTCTCTGAAGCTGTTCCTGGGTGTGTTTATTTTCCATGAACTCACTGTCAACTGAGATCCTACTGTGCGCCCACCTGCACCTTGTTAAGCTTCCCTCTCTCTAGTCTAGCTCTACAGACAGAAATACAGTCGTCATATTCTGAGAGAGAGAGAGAGAGAGAGAGAGAGAGAGAGAGAACAAGGGAAAGTTGTGCCCCTGATGGGGAGTGGGATCTTTTTATAGTGAAGATAAATTACTTGAACTTTTTATTTTGAGACAATGTCTCACTATATAGCCCTGGCTAGCCAGGAACTCCCTATGTAAACTAGGCTAGACTGGCTTCCTAGGCCATTTGAAGTTGTATGAATAGAAAATAGGTGAGAAGCTCCCTACTTTATTATGTAGTAAATTTTATAATCCCGTTTGTACTTCCTCAGACTTGGAAATGAGGTGAGGGGTTAGCAGTCATCAAAGGGTTGGCTTTATTTTGTCATAAATCACTGGGTCAGGCTCCAAAAAGGAGTGTGATTGTTAAAAGATTGGGGGATTTGCTCTTATGTTTCTGACATTTGCCTTGGGCCTTCATCTCTCTAAATGATATGTTTAAAATTTGTATCCACCGTTGGGAGGTGGTACAACTGTAAAAGGTGGCAGCTTGTGAGACAAAATGACTCAAGGGGTGGGGGGGCAGCATTCCTTTGAAGGGCATGCCTTGTTCCTGGCCCCTTCCTGTTACCTTTTATCTATCTTGAGATGAGAAGCTTCCATTCACATGACTTCCTTGTGTCATAAACACAGAGCTGGAGGCAGTACAACAGAAACCTTAAAGAATCAAGTTGTCATCTGGCCTAGTGGCCAGGCCTATAATCTTGTCTATTCTGGAGACTGAGGCAAGATCACATGTTCATGGCCAGCCTGGATAACTTAGATGACAGCTCAATATATTTATTTATTTATTTATTTATTTATTTATTTATTTATTTAAAAGAGGGTTGAGGATCTGGCCACGTGGTAGAGCCTTTTCCCAGCATTTTAAAGGTTTTTGGGATCAAACAACAAGAAATAAAAATTTTCAAGGAGATTTCATGCTGCAGGTAGGAGGAGCCCTGAAGCAGAACTGCCAGAGAGGGCCTGAAAAACGATTCTGACAACTTATTTCAAAGCTAAGGCTACACACCTGTGCGTGCTGTCTGCTTTCTTTGTCTTGTCACTCTACTGTAATACTGACATAGGAGAATGAAAGATCTCAGGTGTGTGTTGCAAGAGGAACACTGAGATGAACTGTTCACCATAAGATCATTAGGAAAGTTATTAATTCTATGGACAAATAGATAACAGCATGGTGGGGGCTCTAAAGAGAGGACTCTGGAACACATGGTAGATGACAAGGTTTTCTCTTGTAGATTTCTAAATACACCGGTGGTCTTAGCACAAGCCTGTCGCCAGGCTCTCACAGTCTCAGGTAGGAGACAGGGAGGAAATGAGGGGCAGAACTGTGAGACACTCCCACCCAACATTTCCTTTACTCTAAACTCACTTTTCCAGGTAAGAAATTTGGGCACCTGGTAGTCTGTTAGCTGAAGAGTCACAGACACCTGTCAGTGTCTCTGAGAGGAGAAGAGCTACTACAGGGGCTGTGGCCTCAGTAGAGGTCTAATCTGGATTCTAGCCTTTCCTTCCTAAAGAGAGAAACTGACAAAACAACAACAACATCCAATTTTGGTCTGTCCTGGTTGGCTTTGTTACCTTGACACAGTTTAAAGTCCTTGGATAGAAGAAACCTCCACCCAGAGATTGTCTAGATCGGATTGGCCTGTGGCCATGTCTGTGGGGGATTGTCTTGATAATTAGTTGATGCAGGAGGGCCCAGCCCATTATGGGCAGCACTTTTCTGGGCTGTCTAAGAAGCTAAGGCTAATCATAAGCTTGTGATTGAGCCAGAGAGTGCTCCAGCCAAGTTTTCCTCATAGGTTTCTTCTTCGAGTTCATGCCTGTCTTGAGCCCGATTTCCCTCAGTGATGGATTTGGTTTGGAAGTGTAAGACAAACACATTCTTCCCCAGGTTACTTTTGATCAGTGATTTATCACAGCCTGGGAGCCAAAACATAGCCCAAATGATGAACAAACCCCTTTTCTTTACTAATTCCTGTCTCTAGGATTTTGGTAAAGCACCACCAACCGTCTCACACCCTGTAAAACCACGCAAACTACACAGCAACCCTCTGAAACCAGAAGCTAAAACAAATCTTTATTTTTTTTTTTAAGTTGGTAATGTTGGGTATTTCGCTATAGCAATATAGAATTAATTAGTATCCAAAGAACAAATGTATTTTGAAGAAAGAAAATTATGTCCAACAAAATGTACAAACTCAGAGAATAAGAGTTTATCCATTAATTAAAAGGTGCAGTTAAAAATAGTGAAAGACCCAGAAAACATTCATTGGTTTGTATAAACCTATAGAGGAAGTTTGTCAGGGCAACCCCTGCGCATGGGGTGAATGTTCTGGGACAGAGCTTGATGCTCAGAAAGGATCCTCTGTATCTTGTCCAGGCCCTCTTTGTTTGCTGCCATTCCGGCTTCAAATTCCTGGCGTTCCTCTTCCTTTTCTGCTTCACGAGCCTTCTGCTGGTGAGCAATTTGCATCTGAAGTTGATTCCTGTATTCCTCTGCCAAAGTGCAGCGCCTAATGTTTTAAAGTATAACAAAGTATAACATTAAAAGTTACCATTTGGATTTATTTATACCGTTATCATGAAATATAATGTGTGTGCTTAATGTTTCCATTGATATGGTCATGTAAGTATCACTTTGAGACTGAGAAATGGGCTTTTTAGGTCCTGTGACAGTTCTGGTTTTGTTGCTGTTGTTGTGTTGTTTTGGTTTTTTTGAAACAGGGTTTCTCTGTGTAGCCCTGGCTGTCCTGGAACTCACTCTGTAGACCAGGCTGGCTTCGAACTCAGAAATTCGCCTGCCTCTGCCTCCCAAGTGCTGGGATTAAAGGTGTGTGCCACCACTGCCTGGCTCTCTCTGTTTTTTAATATTTTAAGAAACCTCAATGCTGGAGAGATGGCTCAGAGGTTGAAAGCACTGACTGCACTTTCAGAGGATCCAAGTTCAGTTTCCAGCACCCGAGCAATAGGTTACAACCATCTGTAACTCCAATTCCAAGGGTTCCAATATCCTCTTCTGGCTTGAGATCACCAGGCACATGAGTGATACTGGCAAAACATGTATACATATACAAGAAAGATACTTTTTTTTTTTTACTCAATAAAATAAGGCAACTCCAGTTAGTTGTTTCAATACTGATACTGATGGAATGACTGTGCCACTATCTTAAACCAAAACCTTGGTCTGAAGAATAAGCATAGACAGCTCTTTAAAACATTCTTAACAGTCTCATTCACAGCTCTGTAGCAGAATACCTGCTGTGGTCTCCCCTTGCTCTCTGACCCCTATCTCCAATGGATTGTGTAGACGTTCTCCTCCAACTTCCCTTCCTTCCACTCGTCCCGTAATCCCAGCCCCACCCACAAGCAGCCATTCCCAGGAAAAATGCTGGCCACATTAGCCAGGGAAGCAGGTAGGCTAACTGCAAATCTTCACCTCCCCTCCTCTCCTCCAAATCCAAGCCCCCAATCTCAACACCAGCTCTGTAGCAGAACACCTGAGGCATCCCCTACTCCTCTGCCCCTGTCTCCATAGGACCAAACAAATATCAGCACCTCCAATTACAATCTTCCCAAACCCAGATGCCCAGATGATAGCATAAACACACAAGAGCCAAGAAAATATGTCCCCTCTAGAACTCAAGAACTACTACAGGAGTCCTGGAGAAATGCAACATAGCTGAAACCTAAGGAAAGGACCATAACATCGCCTTTATGTATATGATGGAGCCCTTAAAAAGAAAATGAATAAATCCCTTAAAGAAATCCATGAAAACACAGGCAAACAGCAGAAGAAAATAAACAAAAACAGTTCAGGATATCAAAGTGGAAATAGAATTAATAAAGAAATCCAAAATGAAGAAAATCTGGAAATGAAAACCATAAGAACTTGAACAGGAACTGAAGAGTCAGGCCTTACTAACAGAATACGGGTATTGAAGAAATCTTCAGGTATTGAAGACATGATAGGAGAAATAGATACCTCAGTCAAAAAAACCTAAAAAACTCTCCTGGCATAAAAGACCCAGAAAATCCGGGACACTATGAAAAGACCAAATGTAAGAATAATAGAAATAAAGGAAGGAGAAGAAACTCAGATCAAAGGCATAGAAAATATTTTTAACAAAAATCACAGAAGAAAATTTTCCTAACTTAAAGAAGGAGCTGTGTATCAAGGTAAAAGAATCATACAGAACACCAAATAGACTGGACCAGAAAAGAAATTCCCGTGGTGCACAGTAAACAAAACCATAAACACACAGAACACAAAGAACATCAAAAGCTGCAATAGAAAAAAAACATAAAGGCAGACCTATTAGAAAAATATCTGACTTCTGAATGGAGTCTCTAAAACCAGAAGGACCTGGAAAAATGTTCTACAGACTCTAAGAGACCACAGATGACACCCCAGGTTACTATACCCAAAAAATCAATCACAATAGATGGAAAAAAAAAAGACATTCCATGATTAAATTAAAGTTAAGCAATATATATCTACAAATTCAGCCCTACAGAAGGTGTTAAAAGGAAAACGCCAACCTAAGTGGTTAACTATACCCAAGAAACACACAAGTAGTAAATAATCCCAGGCCAGCAAATCATAACAGTGGAAACACACACATACACACCACCACCAACACCACCCCAACAAAATAATGGGAATCATGTTTGTTGATTGCTATCAATACCAGTGGTCTCAATTCCTCAATAAAAAGACACAGACTAACAGAATGGATGTGAAAACAGGTTCCATCCTTCTGCTGTATCCAAGAAACAGACTTTAACATCAAAGATATCACTTCAGTGTAAAAGGATGGGAAAAGATATTCCAAGCAAATGGACCTAAGAAACAAGTTAGTGTAGCCACTTTAATATCTGACAAAATACTTATTGAATTAAAATTAATCATAAGAGATAGAGAAGGATACTACATAACCCCCAAAGAAAAATTCCACCAAGAGAACATTGCAATTCTTAACATATATGCACCAAACACAAGGTCACCAAAGTTAGTAAGGGAAACACTACTACATCTTAAATCACATATTGACCTCACCCATTGATAGTGGGAGACTTTCATACCTGACTCGTGACAACAGACAGACCATCCAGACAAAAATGAGGCAGAAATGCTGGAGTTAACTGATGTTATAAACCAAATGGACCTAAAAGATATTTACAGAACATTTCACCCAAACATAAAAGAATATACCTTCTACTCAGCCCTTTCTGGAATTTTTTTTCCAAAATTTGCCACATATTCAGTTACAAAGCAAGTCTTAAAAACAAAAACAAACAAAACAAAAAACAAAACCATTGAAATAATGTCCTGCATCCTGTCTGACCACCATGGATTAAACAGATATGAATAACAACAGAAACACCAGAAAGCTTACAAACTCATGAAAACTGAACAGGTCTCTACTGAATGAAAAATGAGTCAAGAAAAAAAAACATTAAAGACTTTCTAGAATTGAATGAAAGTAAATTCTCTACATGCACAAATGTATGGGACTCAAGGTAATGCTAAAAAGAAAGTTAGTAACACTAAGGACCTACATTTAAAACAAAAATGGAGAGATCATATACTAGTAACTTCTCAGCATACCTGAGAACACTAAAAAAGAAAAAAATCAAACCCAAAAGAAGTAGAAGGCAAGAAATAATCAAACTCAGGGCTGAAGTCAATAACAAACAATGATAACAAAACAACAACAACACAAAGAATCAAGGAAACAAAAAGTTGGTTCTTTGAGAAAAATCAACAAGATTGATAAGGAGTTATCCAAATTGACTAAAAGGCAGAGAAGGGGTATCCAAATTGATAAAATTAGAGATAAAAGGGGGGTCATAACAGACACCAAAGAAAGGCAGAGAATGAATAATGACATAAACACCTTTACTCGACTGAATTGGAAAATCTAAAAGAAATGAATACTTTTTTGATAAATGCCACTTACCAAAGTTAAATCAAGATTAGACAATTTAAACAGACCTGTAATCCCCAGTGAAATAGAGGCAGTAATTAAAAGTCTACCAAAAATATATTAATAAATAAAATAAAATCTAAGGACAAATGGTTTTAGCACAGAATCTACCAGACTTTCAAAGAGTTGATACCAATACCCCTAAAATTATTCTACAAAATAGAAATGGAAGCAACATTGCCCAATTCATTTAACTAGGCATGGTAACCCTGATACTCAAATCACATAAAGACCCCATGAAGAAAGAGAATTACAGACCAATTTCCCTCATGAACATTAGATGCAAAAAAAAAAAAATCTCAATAAAATACTTGCAGACAGAATCCAAGAACACATCCAAAAAAATCATCCACCATGATCAAGTGGGCTTCATCCCAGAGATGCATGGATGGTTAAATATACATAAATCAATAATTGTAATCCACCTTATAATCAAACTAAGAGACAAAAACCACATGATCATCTTCTTAGACGCAGAAAATGCCTTTGAGAAAATCCTTCACCACTTCATGATTAAAGTCCTGGAGATTAGGGATATAAGGGAAATATCCCAGGATAATAAAGGCAGTTTACAGCAATCCTGAAGGAACAATTTAAATGGAAAATGGAAGCAATTCCATTAGTGTCAAGAAGAAGACAGGGTTATTTACTCACCTGTACAATATAGTACTTGAAGTTTTAGCTACAGCAGTAAGACAACTAAAGGAGATTAAAGGGATACAAATTGCAAAGGAGAAAGTAAAAAATATCCCTATTTGAAGGTGATATGATAGAATACAAAAGAAACTCCTGTGGCTGATAAACGCTTTCAGCAAAATATCTTGATACACAATTAACTCACAAAATTCAGTACCCTTCCTATATACCAATGACAAATTGAGAAAGAAATCAGGGAAATGCCACTCTTATCTTGTGGTAACTCTTAAGTTACCACAATGGTAACTCTAACTAAGAGTTACCACAATGTCTAAGCAAGCAAAAGACATTAAAGAAAGAAATTGAAGATGATATCAGAAGATGAAATAAAAAATTTTTCCCATGTTCATGGGTCTGTAGGATTGATATGACCTATCAATTGATATGACCTGGATATGATATTGATTGATTGACCATGCTATCAAGATCAATCTACAGATTCAATGCAATCCCCATCAAAATTCCACCACAACCCTTCGCAGATCTTGAAAGGACAATTTTACCCTCATCTGGAAACACAAAATCCCAGAAAAGGTAAGACAACACTGTATAGTAAGAAACTCCTAGAGGTATACTATCCCGAGCCTCAAATTGTACCACAGAGCTATAGAACTAAAACAAAAATAAATGTGGTATTTATATTGATTAATGGGATAGACACAAGTCTACACAACCTATGGACACTTGAGGGGTTTTTCTTTTTGATAAATGAGCCAGAAATACATATTGGAATAAATGCCAGTGTAAGTGTGTTGGAGGCCAGCTGTGGTTTCCCATCTTCTGGAACAGGTGAGGTCTGCAGGATCCTAGTCCTGCCAGAAGTAAGTGTGGAAGGGAGTTGGCCGAGGCCTTCCACGAGGATTTTAGTGTTGCAACTCTTTTAGACAATAATGAAACAGCTCTCTTACATGATGTTCAGTGAGACAGCATGTGTGCATAAACTTCACTCATGGTGAACAAAGGCAATGTATAGACCTTGGAGAGTGGAAAGGGGTTCTCCTTAAGGTGAAGTTTCATTGGCTGGAGTTTATAGTTCTGTGAACGCCTCATTCATATGGAGAGGCATTCAAGGAATCCCAGGCACTTACTGGGCAGATTCTTATAGGAAAAGAGGAAGTTGAATTTGTATGTTTGCCACAGACTATGTGATATTCATCTGGTAGGAGATTGAGGGTTAGGGGGCTTCCGGAAGGGAAACTGGGAAAGGAGATAACATTTGAAATGTAAATAAATAAAATATTCAATAAAAAAAGGAGGGAAAAAAGATTGGGGGGTTGGGCTCCCCAGATCAGGCAGAAAAAAGGAAACACTACTAAGAAAAGGGAGTCCGCCATTTTTTGCTGAGCTCAGAGCAGCTACCTGGACATGGCAAACTACAACCTTTGTAGTGAGGTACAACAGGCCAGCATCTTCAATAAATAGTGCTGGTCAAACTGGATGTCTGCATGTAGAATCCAAATAGATACATACTTACCACTCTGCATAAAACTCAACTCTAAATGGATCAAAGACCTCAATGTAGGGAGTGGTTCTGATGCTAAAGTCTTGTTCCCTAATTGGTTCTTGATCTGTTAGTAAAGAAAGCCTTGGACTAATTGCTTCACAGAAGTGTCAGGCAGAACTTCTGGGTCCCTGGAGGCAGGCAGGGGAATCCAAGGGAAGAAGACAGAATTTGACATGCGTTGGAGAGAGGAGAACTGGGCAACCAAAGCTGCTCCTTCAGGTGGGTGATCAGAGGAGTTTAGCAACTGAAGTTTAGGGCAGGTGGAGAGACAGAGATAAGAAATTGGTAAGGACATAATTTTCCAGGCAGGAGATAGCAACTGTGCCAGAAGTCAAATTGAAATTGAAAAACTTCATCTGTGTTTTTAATCTGAGGGTTTAAGGGAAGCTCAGTCACTAAAACTGCAAGCAACACCTCAACATAAAACCAGATATACTGAACCAGATAGAAGAGGAAGTAAAGAAAGAATAGCTTTCAACTCACTAGCACAGGAAGACTTTCTGAACAGAGCACTGTTAGCACAACCACTAAGATCAACAATTAATAAGTAGTGCCAAGTCCTGCATGGCTATGGCAGGGATGATGTAGCACAGTTCTCACCCCGGGAGTAGAGACAGTAGGGTGTGGCCTCCACAAGTGTTCAGGTTCGCTAGAGTGTAAGGCTCATTTGTATAATAATGTACATATTTTCATGTTCCTCCTTCAGAAATGCTCTCCCTATTAGGGTTAATGGCTCCATGATAATTAGAAACAGCACAAGCCTGGGAGGCAAGAATGTCTTCCTTAACAAAGTGTTAAATTCTGTGACTCTCAGAACAGCCCTTAAGGCTGTGGGAAAGAACTCTGAAAACATGAGTACAAGAATATATAATTTCTCAACTATGTAAAATATAAAAACGCAATATGAATTTATAAGGGGCTTCATGGACCTAAAAGAACAGAGACAGCTATACTAATGAACCAGATTGCCAGAATGATATTAAGGAAGGAGATAAAAAATTTTGGAAGTAGTGATTGCAGGGCAAGGTCATACTCAGCTACATTTATTGCTTATACTTAAACAGGCAGGCAGATTTCTGAGTTCAAGGTCAGCCTGGAATAGAGTGAGCGCAGGCTCAGCCATGGTAAGAGTGGTGATCTCAGAGCCAGATCCCACCCAGCTAACTTATTGTCTGTGCTTACAAAGGCAGGCAGATCTCTGAATTCATTTGCTATGCTTAAAAAAAATAAATGTACTTCCTGTCTTTTCTAAGAATCAGGGAATAAGAACTTAAAATGCTGATTCATGGGATAACCAAAAGGGAACCTGAGGTAATGACTGAATTGCTATGCAAATAAAAAAAAAAACTAGCCTTTGGTGTTCAAGAGCTGAGATATCTAGATGCCTGTCTGGAGAGTCATCTTGAGTAGAACACAGAGCTGTCAACTTGTACCCATGATTGACTTTTAGTTGTTCTTTTCACTGCTCCCAAACACCCCTTCCTCAGGAACCCTTCTCTAAGACAAGGCTGGTCCTTGGCAAAATAAGATCTTTTAAAATAAAATAAATAAATAAAATAAAACTGAAAAGCTTCTATACTGGCAAACTACACTATCATCCAGACACATTGGCAGCCTGCAGAATGGGAAAAAATTTTTATCCACTACACAGTCAATATCCAAAGAGAGTTAATATCCAAAATATATAAAGGACTCAAAAACTAGATAGCAAGAGAACAACCCAATTTAAATGTAAAAAGTGGTGTACAAATCTCAACAGAGAATTCTCAAAAGATAAAACTAAAACCCAATTGGCTGGGAAACACTTGAAGAAATGTTCAATATCTCTTACTACCAGGAAAATATTAACCAAAACTGCTGGGGACATCCTACCATGACAGGGACTGGCCACAGCAGGCCAGGATGGAGACATCTCAGAAACCTGCTATCAGAAATAAGGAACATCCCTCAGTAGGCGGGGATGATGACACCTCAGTAGCCCTCAGCAGCTCTTTGTAAAATAAAGATTTTTATTTTTTAAAAAAAATTCTCATTTCTCCTAACCTTAGCCCTGGAACAGCTGTATAGATTTCATTTGTGCATGACTGCTTTTCAGTTGGCCTTGGTGTGCATAATTATTCTATTCTAGCTGACTTTCCTACTCTCTTCTCATACTCTGGTGAATTCTGTGAAACTAGATATTCCTTGATGTAATAATGATTCTTAAACAATTAAAAGTTGAGGCACGGGGCACAGCACAGCACAGTCCAAATGGCACAAGTGCATGCTGTGTGCACTCATGTTGGAAACAATGTAATAACTGCACAGTGGTGGTTCCAGATTAATGTTTGGTTTGCAAAGAAAGTTTGAAGAAATACTGTGTAGAAATATTATAAAATGAAACAGAGCCACATACTGCTAGAGTCATACAGGGTCCATTACCAGAAAGTGAAAGAATTTACTGGAATTATGAAAAAGCATTAGTAGGAGAGACACAATCGTGGAATAAGGGAATACAAACACTGGATATTTTAATTCAAAAAGGAAAAAAACTATTAAGGTTATGAAATGAGTTTTGCACAACATTTGAGAGTAGTTCCTGGACTCTTTTGGATATGTATGGGTAAGAAAGTATAGAATACATAAAATTATATGTTAGTAAATTAAGTCAAATCACTGGGACTCATAAGAGAGTCATTGTATGCAATGTACAGAAGCAAAAAGCTAGCAGAACTGCTGAGTTAAGGGTTAACTTGATTCTTTCTGGCCACTGCCTGGCAGCTTTGCCCATGTCATTTATCATTAGAGCTTCACAGGAAAATGCAAGTAGCTGACCTCGGAGCTCTGAGCTCTGAAGTATAATAAGTCAAAAGTTAAAGTTTAAATAATGATAAGTTTGCAATTATTATTTTGGCCACAGGCTTGGGAATAGAGGAAGCCTGAAACTTTGGGGAACCATTGTAATTCTTGATTCTTTGTGGAATGTGGTTATTCTTTTGAATTTGATTTGGAAATGATTATATAATATCTTTTTTTTTTTTACCTGTTTTTGGCGTTAAAATAAAAGACTGGTGCAAGTTAAAGGCGAGAGAGAAGAGAGAGAGAGGGAGAGGGAGAGAGAGAGAGAGAGAGAGAGAGAGAGAGAGAGAGAGAGAGAGAGGAGAATGTAAGGAGAGAGTGTGGACTGAAAGAAGAGAGAATACAACGAGGTGTGCTTGAAGAGTGTGTGTGTGTGGAATGTGTATATGGAGTGTGTGTGTGGAAGAAGAACACACGGAGGAGTGTGTGCATTCCAGACAGGGAGTAGATGAGAGAGCACAACCTCCAGCCAGAGGAGAGAGTGAAAATGTGTACAGCTTTAAGCTGAGAGAGAGAGAGAGAGAGAGAGAGAGAGAGAGAGAGAGAGAGAGAGAGAGAAACAGAAAGAGAGAGCCTTCAAGCCTTGAAAAATTGCCTGTCAGCTTGTACTGAAAAGTTGTCTGTGTTTGTTTATTATGTGCCTTCCAGAGAGTGTGCTTCCAGTTGAGAACCCAGATCCTGTGTCAAGGCTGGACCCCAACCTAAAAACTACTTTGTGATCCATTTTCTACCTATCAGAATGGTTAAGATCAATAAAACAAGTGACATGTCATCCTGGTAAGGATGTGGAGTAAGGCGAACACTCACCCATCGCTGGAACTGTAAACTTGTACACTCACTTACAGAAATCAGTGTGGCATTTCCCCAGGAAACTGGGAAGATCCTACCTCAAGAGCCAGCTATACCACTCTTGGGCATAGATCCAAACAGGACACAATCCACAGAACCACAGAGGTTAGGTATACAGTAACATCCCTTTCTGGACTGGCACCTCCACAGTGGTCCTATCTAACCTTCTCATCCCTTTCATTGCTACCCCCACAGTGGTTCTCACTCAGGATGTTTCCCCCTTCCTAATGGTTCTAACCGCTACCTTCTTTCTTATCCCAGAAACTCTAAAACTTACTTCCCATCAGGCTCTCCCTGTAGCTTGTGCCACCGATTACACAACACATTTACCCATCACAGCCAACCTACCCTTCTTATCTCTAGTCCCTGCACTCAATCTTCCATATCCCTGCATCCATGCCCTCACCTAAATGGGGATACCTTACTGCCAATGAACACCTCTCCCACAGACCTCCCTCATTCCTGTTCTCAAGTTATGAACAATGCTCTTACAGTATTCTACTACCTCACGAGTGTCCCTGTCCAAGAGGCTTTATTGATGCTTTATTGATGGCAGTGCCTTTAAAAAATAACTCTCTCAGCGAGCAGTGGTGGCGCACCTTTAATCCCAGCACTTGGGAGGCAGAGGCAGGCGGATTTCTGAGTTCGAGGCCAGCCTGGTCTACCGAGTAAGTTCCATCGAAAAACCAAAAAAAAAAAGTCTCTCTCTCTCTCTCTCTCTCTCTCTCTCTCTCTCTCTCTCTCTCTCCATCATCCAAGAATAGCCAAATCACTCCCTACTTGCTCAGATCATGGAGGCTAGCCCCTCCTTCCCAAACCTACCTTTCATCAGGCAAAACCCACTGCTCTCAGTACAGTCCTGATCCTAGGCATCAAATCACATGTCTTAGTCAATGTCCTACCACTGACTACAGCAACTCTCATAAAGGGACACATTTAATTGGGGCTTGCTTACAACTTCAGAGCTTTAGTCTATTTTACCCATGGCATGGAACATGGCTGCACACAGGCAAATATGGCAACTGAGAGTTCTACATCTGGAGCAAAAGGCAGCAGAAGACATTGTGGGGCCCCCTGGGCCTGGCTCGGGCTTCTGAAACCCCAAACCCCCCCCCCCCCCCCCCCAGTGACATACTTCCTCCAACAAGGCCATGCCCACACCAACAAAGTCATACCTCTTAATCTCTCTCAAGTAGTGCCACTCCCTAATTGACCAAGCAATCA
>JANHMN010000013.1:14609183-14771437 GCA_030674055.1 Rhabdomys pumilio
CTCTCTCTCTCTCTCTCTCTCTCTCTCTCTCTCTCTCCATCATCCAATTTCCAATCATCCAAGAATAGCCAAATCACTCCCTACTTGCTCAGATCATGGAGGCCAGCCCCCTCCTTCCCAAACCTACCTTTCATCAGGCAAAACCCACTGCTCTCGGTACAGTCCTGATCCTAGGTATCAAATCACATGTCTTAGTCAATGTCCTACCACTGACTACAGCAACTCTCATAAAGGGACACATTTAATTGGGGCTTGCTTACAACTTCAGAGCTTTAGTCTATTTTACCCATGGCATGGAACATGGCTGCACACAGGCAAATATGGCAACTGAGAGTTCTACATCTGGATCCTGAAACTCCAAAGCCCCCCGCCCCCCCAGTGACATACTTCCTCCAACAAGGCCATGCCCACACCAACAAAGTCATACCTCTTAATCTCTCTCAAGTAGTGCCACTCCCTAATTGACCAAGCAATCAAATATTCGAGACTACAGAAGCATTTTCTATTCAAAGGAATAACAAATATTAACATCAGGCTTGGGGGTAAGCATCTACACTTACTGACCCATTTATTTTGGGTACCTTTGTTTCATCTCATTGAGACAGATTATCATGTGTCCTACGCTGGTCTTGAGAGCACTGTGTAGCCAAGGATCCACTGAACTCCTAATCTTTGCCTACATCTCTCCAGTGCTGGGATTGCAGGTAAGCACGAGCCTCCCTAGCCTGCACAAGTACAGCTTTTTAATATTAGCTAGTAGAATAATGAGAATTCTATTTAGCCTTTGCCTCCAGTCGGAAAACAGGGTTACAGCACTCTAAAACCCTTGATGGAATAAGAATGTCTTCTTTTATTCACTAAATCAAGTCTGTTTATACTAAAGAGGTGGGTCCCTAGGTAGTTTCAACACAGGTTTGTAGTTATCAGTTCCTAGGCAGCCCAGGTAGGCACTGAACCCACTGTGTAACTGAGGATGGCCCTGAACTCCCAATCCTCTTGCCTCTACCACTTAGTGCTGGGATTATAAGTATGTGCTATCATATCTGGCTTGGATGCTTTTTGCTTTGGTTTCGGTCTTTTTTTTTTCAAGGTCTATTCTCTTTATTGACTGTGTGTAGTGTTCATAACTTCTAGGGAGGTGTGGGACACATTTGACACTCATGACGTCAGAACAGGTTTGGGGGGTATCCCAAAGTGGTGAATATATCCCCCCATACCCTATCTATCCCAAGCTATAGGGCAGAAAGCCCAGGCAAGCAGGAGGCCAGTCTGTCAACCAGGTGGTCCACATGGCAATCCCTCAGCTGCACAGCTGGCACGCCCCACCATCTTCCCATCAATCTGCTGCAGAGTGACATCCGGTCCCCTCTTCACAACTGACAACTGTGGATGGGATGGTTTACAAAAACAAAAATGGCAGGAAGGGTCTTAAAAGGAGGGAGCAGCAGTGACCACAATATAGCAGGCAGAGCTGGGTGGAGGTATGTACAGGGCAAGGAGGGATGCGCTTAGGGCGCATCCTCAATAAATAAATAAATAGCTACAATAACAAATACGGTGACAGGGGAAGGGGGACGAGCCCTTGGTAGTGGGAAGTAAAGTCACTCAGCAGGTACAGTCCTGATGAGGTGTAGCCTGCTGGTCAGTGAGCTGCGTGCCCTGCTTGGCAACCGCCCGTGACCGAAGGGTCTGTGGTATACAGGAACTCTGACATCTTCTCACAGATCACAGACACTCAAAGGCCTGCTTGACATTCATGTGGTCCTTGGCACTGGCCTCAAAGAACTCAAAGCCCAGGTGGTCAGCTAGCTGCCGGCCGTGTTCAGAGGACACCACTTGCTCATCTTCCATGTCACACTTGTTCCCCACCAGCAGCACCTGGGCATTGTCCCACGAGTACGTTTTGATCTGAGTGGACCAGCCCTGCACTGCGTTGAAGGACTCCTCATTGGTGACGTCATACATTAGGAGGAAACCCATAGCGCCTCCGTAATAGGCTGTGGTAATAGTACGGTAGCGCTCTTGCCCTGCTGTGCCCCAGGTCTGCAGCTTGTTCCTCTTGTTGTGGTAGATGGTTTTGACCTTGAAGTCTATGCTGACAAAGG
The DNA here is from genome assembly GCA_030674055.1 of Rhabdomys pumilio. Classification (NCBI taxonomy): domain Eukaryota; kingdom Metazoa; phylum Chordata; class Mammalia; order Rodentia; family Muridae; genus Rhabdomys; species Rhabdomys pumilio. Next base: position 14,611,289 of record JANHMN010000013.1, read on the forward strand.
CCAGAGTGAAGGAGTTGTCTGTGTAGCGGAAGAGGAATGAGTTTTTGCCCACGCTGCTGTTCCCAATGATCAGGACCTTGAACATATAGTCGAAGTTCTGGTCTGAGGACTCCTGCCCACAGCGAGAGTCTGTGGCCGACGCCATCTTGCCCTCTCTAAACTGAGACAACGCTGACGCTGACGACAGCGACCTTGGGGACTGCGCTGGCCACTGGGCCACAGAGCCACAGAAAAGGATGCCTGGTCTGCAGGCGGCAGGAGGCTCAGGCCCTTGCAGTCCTCCCTGACGTCCTGCAAAGCCAGGGGCGGGGCTTTCTATCTGTTTTGTTTTTCTTAATCTTGAACTTGGGGCTAGGGAAATGGCTCAGTGGGTAAAGTGCTTGCTATGCCAGCATGGGGGCCTGAGTTTGTATCACCAGAACCCACAAATTGAGCACAGTAGCATGCATCCGTTATCTCAGCATTCCTGTGCTAAAATCCCTAGTCTTGTTCCCTTAGTTACCAGACAACCAGAACGGCAGACAGGCCCAAGGAGTTAGTTTGACCATGACAGAATACCTCGGTAGAAAAAAAAAAACAGGAAAAACCGGATTTCTATGAGGTCACAGCTGGCCTTTGCTGAGACATCCTGTTTCCTAAAATAGTCTGTCTTGCTTGAGCAAACAGTTCCAGGGAGAAGAGATCCTCGTAACCTATTTATATTTCCCAAGGTACTTCCTAGTTCCTTCCCCTGAAGGAAAGAGCATCACATACCCCTATAAACCAAGGTACACCCAACACCCCTCCCCCACTCCTGGGCACACCCTCCACTCTCTTAGGAGAGAGGCTGTCCCTTGCTGTGTATGCTAATAAACCCAGTCATTTGTTAAGGTCAGACTCCATCTCTTTCCTGCCTTTGTCTCTGTACTCAGCTCTGCCATCCAAAATTTAACAGCTGAAGAATATCCTGCTGGCTGAAGCTCTGGGGGCATTGTAAGACTGTGATGAGCCTTAGCTACCGGGACCTCCAAGTGAACCACGGAGGGGGTCATCTTGCATCTAAAGGAGAAGCAACCCCAGGCAGTTTTTATACAGTTTCCAGGGACAGACCGGAGCAACAGGAACTAGGTACAATATGATTGACGGAACAGTGAGACTTTTAAACTGACTGGTACTTAAGGAATGGGGTAGTAAGGGCTTCCCATATCTGCAGGTGGCCATCAGTCGTCCTCCCTCCCAGGAAGGGAAGGGTGCCTCTGTGCTCCTTCGACCTCTCCCTTCTGGGAAGGGAGGGGGACTGGTGGAATTTTCCAAAGACCTTGAGCTGACTTCTTCAGCAGCTGATGAAAAATACATCTCCTGGAGGAAGACATGTAACTTGTCAGGAAGACTTGCAAGGAGACTTTGCTGCTCTGCTACTTTTTCTTTCTACCCTTCTCCACTCCTTTCCTTTCACCCTTTCAACCCCTCGCACTCGATAGGAGAGAAAAAAGGGTGTGAGGCAAGCGGGACGTGTGACCAGAGGTAAGGCCAACGTGTGCCCAAATCACCAAAAATCTCATCTTGAGAAGGGCTGGAGTAAGGATCCATACCTCCCTGTTCTGGGCCTGCATGCCACTGTGAACTCAGCCTTGCAACCCCTACCTCCACCACCCTTGAGGTAGTCACATGGCCTGGGGCAAAAATGACAGGTTTAACTTCCTCTCTCCCTATAAGAACAAGTCCAGCAAGCGCCTGGAATTCCTCTTCATGCAAATGAGGCCTTCCCAGCCTCTTGGAAGGAACCAATCGAGCACCATGAAAAAGCCTGCCCTACTCCCCAAGGCTTATTTAGCCTATATTACCCTGAATAAAGAGAGCTATTTCACAGAACACCTTCTTCCCAGCACTCAAGCCTACAAGTTCCTGACTAGCAAGCTTCGCTTCTTTCATTCTGGCCCAGCCCACAATGATGCTGGAATACTCCAAAGGCAGAAGCAAACTGGGTGGCAGCTGGCACCCACAAAAATTTGACAGGACCTCCAGTTTGAGGAGGGAAGGGTAAATGGCCCCAGGTCTTTGGCATCAGCCTAAAGGGCCTAAGCCTCCACACTCTTTTCCTACTTTATTTTCAGGTTAATAAAGGCTAGTACGGTGGATTCAGATATGTCAACAGGACGACAGAGACCTAGCCAGAGCACTCTCTGGTGTGGGCAGAAGGTCTCTAAACTCTGTCTGGAATCCGACAGCCCATGGTGGTGAGGGGGTTAGTTAGAGGGGTTGGAAGGGTTGGTGGCAAAAACCTCCTATTGTTGCGCCCAACTTGTCCAGCAAGCAGACACAACACGGTTGTATTCTTCTCATCAGCCTTTATTGCAGGAACTAATAATAATACTACGGGGGACCCCGTGCAGCCGGAGGGGGCTGCTTATATAGAGGAGCAGGAGTTGCCTATGTAAGGATTGGCTAAGGCTACAGTACCTCGTTAGCATATGCCCACTCGGGAGGGGCACACACCAGAATCATGCAGACGCATGTGCAGAATACCTGTTTACCAGAAAAATCTGAAGAGGCAGGCAGGCAGGCGGCACCATCTTCTAATGTTGGCTACCGACATCCTATCTTGTTTTTCTCCTTGAAACAAAAATTAAAAGTCAGTTCCGCAGTGATCAGTAAGTGCCGCTTAGGGTGGTTGCCGGAATTCTTAAAGCCTGTGGACAGGATGACATTTTCTGTCCTCTGCTGAATTCCCTGATGACCATTAAGGCCAGGTCGCAGGAAAGTTCTCATTGACCCAGGCATTTTCTTTTCTTTTCTTTTCTTTTGTTTTCTTTTCTTTTCTTTTCTTTTCTTTTCTTTTCTTTCATGGAAAACAACTCCTTTTTTTTTTTTTAAATCCTTAGATTTGGGAAATAAGTGTTCTTTTAAAATCTCATGGAATAAGTGTTGGTATCAGCACCTGTAGCATATTTGTCAAAAAGACTAGATCTAACCATCCAGGGATGGGCACCTTGTATTTGTATCTTAGCAGCTGCTGAACTCCTAACTTGAGAGTCAAAGAAACCAACCTTGGGATCGCCCATAACTGTCCTCTCTTCTCACAACCTGTCACAACTCCTAACTTATAAAGGCTTACAGACCCTACCTTCCTCCAGGGTTCTTTCTCTCCAGGTAGCTCTAATAGAAGACTCTACCCTCACCTTCCAATCATGCCCACCTCTTAATATTTCCAATCTTCTTCCTCGACCTAATACTAACTACTCTCTATCTCACTCCTGCACTGAAAGTTTAGAGGAACTACTACCTCATCCTTCACACATACAGGAGGGCACATTGCCTCAAGCCATCTATACCTGGTATACAGATGGAAGCTCCTTTCTACATGAAGGGGCCAGGAAAGCTGGCTATGCCATAGTGTCAGACACCAAGGTGGTGGAGGCACAGGCTCTTTCTGCTCATACCACCAACCAACAGGCTGAACTAATAGCCCTTGCCTCTACCTTCCAGCTGGCACAGGGACAATCCCTCAACATCTACACAGATTCCAAATATGCTTTCCATATCCTCCTGTCCCAGGCTGCTATCTGGAAGGAGCGTGGGTTACTTACCACAAAAGGAGGATCAGTAACTAATAAAAACCAAATTATGGCCATGCTAAAGGCCTCCCATCTCCCCACAGCTATTGGGATTGTCCACTGCAGATCCCACAGGACAGATGACTCTATTGTCTCCAAGGGAAACATCTGAGGTGACAAGGCAGTTAGAGCTGTGGCCTTAGGGGCCTAGACTCATCTCAGCCTCCCCAGGACATTCTTACACTGCAACCCACATCCCCACCTACGACCCCTGACACTCGTCAAACTCTGTCCTGTCTTCACCACCCCTTTCATCCTAACTTCCAAGTGTTGTCTTATTTTGTTAAGAGCCACTTACAGCCTACTCCTGAGGACTTAAGTTTCTTAAAATCTATCACTGCTTCTTGCAATATCTGTCAGATGTCAGATCCCAACTCAAGGTATCGTAGCACCCCTTTTCCCACATATCAGGCTAGAGGTTTCCTTCCTGGAACTGACTGGCAACTTGACTTTACCGACATGCCTGCTGTCAAACATGTCAAGTACCTCCTGGTCTTGGTGGACACCTTTTCAGGGTGGGCGGAGGTGTTTCCCACAACTAACAACTATCAGACAGTCTCTGATCTCTTCCTCCGACAGATCATCCCATTTGGTGTCCCAGACTCTCTTCAGTCAGACAATGGTCCTGAATTTACTTCCCAGGTTTCTCAAATTCTATCTAAGGCCCTAGACATCCCCTGGCATTTTCACATTCCCTACCACCCTCAATCTTCAGGTAAGGTAGAAAGAACTAATCACTCTTTAAAAACCACTCTTGTCAAGCTGTCACAGGAACTTCATCTTGACTGGGTAGAACTCCTACCTCTGGCTCTTTTCAGGCTGAGAGCTCTCCCCAAGGGGCCTCTCCTCATCTCACCCTTTGAACTCATATATGGACGACCAGTTCTAACCTCTGGTCTTTCACCTAAATGCTCTCCCCACCCAGACCATCCACTCACCCCATTACTTTGCCACCTCTGTTCTCTCTTGTGGAACTTTGCTGACCACCATCTACCTCGACCACACACTGTCTCCTGTCCACTGTCTCCTGTCCACTGCCTGTCAACACTGGAGACCAAGTCCTTCTCTCCCCTCCAGATCATCGGCCCTCACCCCTCTCTCCCAAATGGCAGGGCCCTTTTAAGGTAATTCTTGTGACCCCTACAGCTGCTAAACTTAAGAGACCCTCTCATTGAGTCCACCTGTCTCACCTCAAGCCTTCCATCCCTCCATCCAAAATCGACTCTTCTTCACACAGGTGGACCCCACAGGAACATGCTCTACAGGATGTCGAGGTCACCCACCTTGTCTTCAATCCCAGAAAATGAGACTCCACTCTGGCAGCCAAGCTCAACTTCACTGGACTAGACATGGGTTTCTCGTCCTCTCCCTGATGCTTGTTTCCATCCAGGTCAGCCCTTATATCTGGAGATCCGAGGTTCAAGAGACCCCCACAGATAACAAACAGTCTTCCAAACAGGGTCAGGGAACTGCTCCATAGCCGGATGCCAAGAGCCAATCCAAATTGCTATCATCCCTCTATCTGTTGTCCCATCTAAATATTATGTTCTCTACACTTGCTTTCTCTTTGACCAGACAGAAGATTATTGCAGAAAATGGCCAGATGATTATGGGGCTGCCCATACTGGTCTTGTCAGATACATATGCTAGGATCACGGACCAACCATTTCTTCTACCAACACTGCAAGACACTCTTTTCTACATACAAGACCCACGGGATTCCAGCTGTGGTGCTTCAGAACTGACGGGGGCCAGATGTCTTGACAGCTAAAGAAGATGGTCTTCACCAGTTCCTCCAAGAAGAATGCTGTTTTTAGGGAACGTGAGACCTCCAGTTCTGAGATTTATGAAATTTAAAAAAAAAAAAACATGGAAGCAGATCCTCTCTTTTGTAACACCCTTTCGAGTCATCCTCCTGGTGTTGTTATTTCTAATCAAACTATTAATCAGTTCCTGTTACAGCATTACCAGCCGCTGTCCACAGAGGAACCTGATACACATATCAACCGAGTGGACCCCGATGGCGAAAGCCAGCTACACCCCAAAATGGACTACGCCCCTACAGAGCAGGAAGTAGTTTAAGAGACACAACACCCCTTTCACCATTAGCTTCCCCTCTCCTTTTTTTTCTTCTCTTTGTAATAAGAAAAAGGGAGGTATGTTGGTATCCGGCTCTAAACCCAGTGACATTACATCTAGGTGACCCTCACATAGTTGCCAAGGCAACCGCCATACATTCCCAGAATCCATCTGGCTACCTCCCACCCTTACCTGCAAGAGGCTACATCACCACCCATATAAAATAGGCTCTCTTCCTATTCTTCTCTTCTTCCTCTTCTTCTTCCCCCTACCCCATCTTTGCCTTATCTCCTGAATAAACCCCACGTGGAACCGTTTGGTCTGGTGTGGTCTGCTCTAAGTCACACACACGCAGACATATACCAATAAGACTCACCAAATATAGGCCTCCTTGTTTTCGGAAAAGGTCCTTCAGATAGTGCCATGTATGGCCACGGGTAATATTTACAGTCCTGACTCCATTGTTTGAAGTTGCTCTCTCAGCTGACAGTTGAAAGGAAAAGCTCTGTCCCCCGATTTTCTGCCTCTCACAGATTCACAGGACTACTTAGAACAGGGTCCACCAGGAGAATGTTCCATTCCCTCATCAGGCAAGTCCGAGAATCAGTGCCATAAAGACTGCCGATTCCATCTCTCTCAGCTCCTAAACTAGAAGTCAAAACCATATTCCTACTCCTACCCACTTTCTACCTCTTGGAGGGAGCACTACATAAGCCCTCAGCCCCACCTACCCTTCTTCCCCCTGCTCCCCCTGCCCACTGAGCCACTACAAAAGCAGGCAGAAAGCTCTTGAAGCTCTTTCTACTAAACCTCCCTCCCGAAAAGTGGAGAGACCAATGGGGGCATGGGAGAGGGAGAAGGAAGGGAAAGGGAGGAAATGCGATGTAACCTTCTCACAGAGACAGAGAGGGGGTAGGGGAGGAGAGCAGAGGAGAGAGAAGGAAGAAATGCTGTGGAACCCTCCCGATTTCTTACTCCTAGCCCTCTACCATGCAACGGCTTTGCAATCTCCATGATTCCGTTGTAAAAGTAAGAAAAAAAATGCAAACAAGGCCCTTGGCTAGCTCCCCATCCCCCTCTACCCATGACTCCGATATGGACCTGGAACTTTAGGCATTCCCAGTTAATATGAATATCACATGAAATGAACCACTTAATTGGTACCCATATCAAGTCACAGACTTAAAAGAACTCAGACAGGCTGTAAAGAAAGATGACATTCATGTACCCTGGACCAAATTTATCTTTTAGAGTCAAATTTTCACCTTTAACACCCCAAGATTGGCGAGATATTTGCCACTCCTCCCTGCCCAGTCCAATCTTTTTACAATGTGAGGCTTTTGCCTCCAAGAGATGAATACCTCAAAAAAATTAATTAAATTAAAAAAAAAAAAAACCCAAGGGGAAATCAGAACTGAAGACCCTGATGGAGTTTCTGGTCTGATATGCTCTCTAAGGGTCAATATAGCCACCAATATTCTAGTGAGAGGTATTTTGAAAGCCCTCAAAGTGGTGATTGGCACCCAATCAGAAAGGAATTACATCTGGACAGACAATCATACCTATAATGAAAATGATACTTTAAAAAGCCTTAAAAACTCCCTTCCTTGGCACTCCCAATTCTAAGGGCCACTATTAAATTTAATACTCCCTGCCTTGATTGGCTTTCAGATGAAGTCATCTGGGTTGAACAGTGAGTGACCTCTATCAAGGGAGAAACTTGAAGCCCCCAAGCAAATGGGCAGTGTGGGTTCAGAATCTAGAAAGCCTAAGTTTGCAGACATACCCATGTATACACAACTTTAAAGGACTTAAAAACAAAACAAAAATCCCTTCTTCTAAAATAGCCTGAGTCAGACATTCCATTACAGTAATGAACATCTGACTTACACAGTGTCTTTAGTTTAAAAATTATTTGTCTAGAAATCAGTTTTATTGTGACATTTTGTGTGTGTGTATGTGTGTTGTTATATTTTGTTCTAATCTGACTCCCCATAGCGCTACCATTCCTCTCTCCTGTTCTTGATCGTTCTCCTTTTCCATTCATGACATTAATGTGAACCATTACTCTCTCCTGTTTTCCCCCTCCCCACATTTTAGAAGTTTTCCATCCCACTGTAATCTCCTTAGTACATTCATGTCCTACATATATATTTAAATCTAGATCCCACATATGAGAGATATGTGGTATTTGTTTTGTTTTAAAGAAAAACAAGCATCCAAAAGTCTCTATTTTCTCTTTTCATTTTCTATTAACTTTTAGGTTACCAAACAAAGCATTAATTTGCATCACCGATATTTTTGTGCACTTATGTCACATGTTCTCATTCAATGCCATCTCCTGTAACCTTTTCCCCACCCTGGATGGTTCCCTCTCTCCCCTCTTGTGCTTTCATGTGACATGTATTCTGTTACCCTGATTTACTTTCCCTTCACCTAAGATAGTCTCCCCTTTCCTCTTCTTTTTATAGTTTTATTATCTATATATAGCCTCTATATATACCCTCCCCCAGTTCTTTACAAAGAAGCTCATCCCTGGGGTCCCCCCAATATTTATTAATAGGGAAAAGAGGGAAGCCACAGCAATACTATACTACTCCCCTGAGGGTGAGCCCCCTGTTGTCTAACTCAAAGAATTACCCCATCACTCCCCCAATATAAGGAACTATATACTGTCTAGTTAACCCTAAAAGAGACCAATAGGCCCTTGAATCCTTTTAAAGACAGTATATATTTGCTGTTAATTTGTTCCCCTGGTTATCAAGATCCTTTGTTAAATTGGAGCCAATCCACTCTCCCCTCTATTGGTACAGGGAAGAGCCACTCCCCTCTCCTGCATGTTAGGTCTCATAGCCCCTTGCTGGGTCTGATAAATGAGGGAAGTACCCTCACAGATTGGACCACCTTTACAGGAACACTTACAGCCTCCATCCAGCAAGCAGATCAATTCCATTCCCACACAGATGTAAGGGGCTTCACGCCTGCTTCCCCCACATCCCTCTTGCTCAGCTTTAGGAGATAGAAAAGCATGCTCCTTCTGTGCATCCATTATTACTACCCTAGCTTTACAAACCAGGGGCACCAACTCCTGAGATCTCAAACTCGATGCCCTCTGAAAAACTGATGTCACCTACATTCCCTAATTCAGCCCCTCAAAATATATCTGTTACTGCTGACCATACTCGTATTTTATATGGGCTACAGGACACTGGAGAGAGAACTCAGAAAGGCTAATTCACTACAGTGCTCTCCATCTTTGCTGTCATGGGCATTTCCTAACAGATAACCAACCAACAACGGTCCTGCCTTTACCAGATCCCAGTTCAAACCCGCTTACAATGGGTAAGCTCTACACCAGTGCCTATGCTAAACACCCTGTTTCTCACCAGCAGATCACTGCATCCAAATTGGTCTTTACCCTCCTTAACGTTCTTCAACAGGGTCCAAGACACCCTCTCCTGGCTACAATAAATCCGACGTACAGCCAACCTCCTTCCCCTAACCACTCACCCCAACTCCTCTCAATACTTCCTCCATACATCTCTCTCCTGGCCACTACTGGCAGCTGTTCCTACTGACATCTTGATTCATGACCCCTTACCCACATGAGTTACTTCCTCTTTCACATTTACCCTTCCCCTTCTGCCTCTAGGACCCTCTTCAAGATCCCATCCTATATGTCACCATAACATCACTGTCACCAAGCCAATATGTGCTAAGCAACCCTCCTACCCCCATTCTCTGGTGTAACAACCCTATCAGTTCCTGCATTAAACCCCCCTTTTCAAGGTTTTTGCACCCCCATAATGATTGTTTCCCAGGTTTATCTCTGTAATCCTGAAAACCCTGCTTTACAGCTGGGACATCAATAGAAAAGAGAGGTCTTCATCTTTCTGTTCATTGGACAGGATCTCACAGGGAACCATGGGAGCTCCTGGAACAGACCTCATCCAAACACACCACCTGGCCAGCGGCTTCCAGGACAAGCTTGACCAGGCCGTGGCTTTCACGACAGACAGTCTTAAGTACCTCCAATGACAGATCACCACCCTAGTGGAGGTTGTTTTCTGAACCTGGAGGGCCATGGACTAAATGACTGCTGAACAGGGAAAAATTTGCACTGTGTCGGGGAAGGAATGTTGCTTCCATGTCAGTGAATCTGAGATGTCGGAACAAGACATACAAATGCTCAAACCCTTTGGTAGCTTGGCTTCTACCTCTCCTTAGCCCTGCACTGGCTGTTGGAGCCATACTCTACCTGGCATCCTGCCTCATCCAGTTTCTAAAATGACAGATGAGTAGCACTGCTAGAATCACTGTCAATCAGGCTCTTATTCAATACCAAACTGTTTCCAATATAGAGGCTGGTGACTATGATGGTGCCGCCCCTTTATAGAACAAAATGGGGGAGATATACAGCAAGTGAGCCACACAACCGAGGGGCCAGGCCAGGAGCAAGGGTGAGGTCGAGACGTGTCCAAACTGTTAAAATCTCATCTAGACAACAGTAGGAGTATGGATTGCTCACTCCCTGTTCTGAGCCTGCATGCCATACTGTGCATGTAGTCTTGTGACCCCGCCTCTACCATGGTTGAGATAGTCTTGTAGCCTGGCTGCCAAAGTGTGGGTTTGACTTCCTATAAGGAGACGACCAGCAAGCACTTGGAATTCCTCTTCTTGCAAATGAAGCATTCCTAGCGTCTCCGTACCAACCAATAATGTAAACCCCTCATCATGAAAACCCACTTCCCTAGGTTTACAGAGCCCAGATTACCCTCTCCCTCCCAGTAAAGAGAGCTGCTCCACTGAAATCTTCTTAGAGAAGGCCATTTCTTCCCAACACCCAAGTTGATGGAGTTCCTGTGAACTTACTCCTGTGAACCCACCTCACACAGTGCACCATTGTGTCTGAATATCCTGAAGGCAAAAGCAGATCCTGGCAGCAGAAGGAGAAGGGGAAAGGGTGCAGATTATCATTAGACTACTTCCTGCTGATTAGGGACACTGAATTCCTGGAGTCGAGTTTGAGCTTCACCGTCAAGATATCAAATTATTTCTTCTCCTCCTCCTTCTCCTTCTCCCTTCGTACATGACTAATTAACAAACCATGACCAACTGTAAGCAGCAGCAGCAGCAACCAACATCTACAACCCTCATTTCCTCTGCAGGAACTAGCATCTATTCTCTGAAAAACTCCCAGAATTCCAAATGTCAAACAATCACAGAAACTATCTACAGCTGGCAAAATCATGCCGGTGCTAGACCTTGAGGCAAATCATAGTCAACTGCTATGGACAATCTGAAGCACCTGGAATTAAAATGAAAACATTCTTATAATATTACTGTGGTTTTTTAAAAGAAACCAAAATTTCAAAATTGTCACTACAGACTTGCCCTTTATTGGTATCTTACCCTTATGTCAGGAATCCTAGCTAAGGACATGAGGGGTTGCCGAATCCCTTTGTCCCTTTTTCCAATGTGGCCACGCTCAACAAACCTCTTTTGATTTCTTGCTTTTAACTATTAATTTGGCTTTTTAAATTGGCTTATAGAGGCTAAGTGGCCAAAACTAGGTTGTTGGGGCAAAGGTTGTGACCCCATGCCTGATAAAAATCAGGCAGGATGTGAGGTGGCTGGGTGGAAGACAGAACCGTCACTGCAAGCAGGAGAACCTGAGTTCAGTTCTCCAGCAACCACCAGAAACCTGTGGTCATACGTGCCTGTAGTCAGCCTATTCAAAACAACTAGCTTCTGGCTCAGTGAGAAACTCTGCCTTGAGGCAATACAGTAGAAAGAGATAGAGAAAGAACAAACTCTACTCTGGCCTCTGTTACAGAATATTTGATTGCACCATGAACCCTAAGATTGTATTATTTAAAACAAAACAAAAAACCTGTTTCTAGTTGTGGTGTAGCTCGGCCCTTGGCACACACCTTTCATCCTTCTGGCTGAATGCAGACATACTCTTAACTACACACCTTTAATCCAAAACAACGAAGGTAAAGTTAGTTTGTAGAAGAAAGCACTCTTGTTTGAAAGTGATGTCTAATTGCGTGGCAGACAAAGTGAGGAATCAGAGAAAGATTTGACAAAATAGGATTTGCCCAATCCTCATGAGAAGAGAGAGGAAAGGGAAAGTAGTCCAGTGACGGAGGAGGAGGAGGCACTTTTACCGGGAGAGTTTCACCGAGACCAGTTGGAGAGAGAATAAGCTGGACACAGGTAAAGACAGAATGACCCAGAAAATGAGAAGGAGCCAGAAGATTAGAACAGATTGCCAGAGTTAGTTACAGCCAAGCAAAGCAATTCAGTGAGAAACTGTCAGAAGCTAGATTAAATCATTCAGCTTGGAGAGCAGTTTGAGCCAGAACATCTAAGTTAAACCAACCAAAGGAGTTAAATAAAGAAAGAGTAAGCTTATTCAGCAGTAAATCGCAGAAACTGTAAATATTCTGTGCCTATATTAGATTATATGGAGGCTAGAAGCTTCTAGGACTAGGCCTAGGTTAGCAGACAGAGACAAGAAGCCTTGAAGATGACAGTTACTTCAGAAGAACAAAAGTTAACATTTGTAGGCCTCTGCATACATGAATACTGTTACATGGGCATGAGCACATGCTCACATGGCTATACAGTACACACACACACACACACACACACACAGACACACACACAAACATACACAGAGATACACAAAGAGACACACACACACACAAAGAGACACAGACACACACAGACACACATAGACACACTAGACATACATAGACACACAGTACCCGAAGCTTATCAGTCAGCTCCCTGGTGTGTGCAACAAACAAGAGAATGTCTCAAACAGGATTAAAAGGCAGATTTGACCTCCACCAGTGCTTAATCGGCTGTGCACACCCAACTCAAACATGAGCACACATATACATCACATAAGCACATAAAGGTTACAAATTTTGAATTTTACCAGGTGTTAGTATACACACCCATATTGCTAGTACTTGGAAGTCAGAGGCAGGAGAATCCCCACAGGTTTGAGGTTAACCTATCTATGTTGAAACTCCAGACTATCCAGGACAATATAGCAAAACTATCTCAAAACAAAACAAAATAATAATTTTTTAAAAAGGAAAACAAAGAAAAAGACCAAACAAACAAACGAAAAGCTCCAACTCAGCAGGCGTGGTGGTACACACAATAACCCCAGTACTCATAAGGCTAAGGCAGAACCGTAAGTTAAGGGATCAGCATGGGCTACATGTTGAGTTTGAAGCCAGCCTGGGCCATAAGAACATTTATCTCAAATCAAAATGAAAACATACCAAAGCTTTTTAGATAATGTTTATAGAGCTTCTGGGAGGAAAAACAAGGTACCTCTACTTATCTCTTCTATTAGTGACAAGCAGGTAAAGATATGTAATATATCCATTACCTATTGCATATATGTAATTCACATATATGTAAAAGTAATATATGTGAATACACATGTGTAAAAATACATATGTAAATGTATGTAAAATACATAATATAAGTAAATACATAATATTCGTAAAAACATATATTACATATATTTAAAAGGTCTCGGCCCGTGAATGTTAAACAGGGGCTGGGGGACCACCTGGAAGAGAATGGGGGGACAAGAGACATGAAGTATGGACAGCAAGTCAAGAGGTCTGATCAAGCTGACAAATTTTTATTGTTCCCACACAGGTTATATACTCATAGAAGCAGGATGTGGGGTGAGGGGGGTAGAGTAAGGTCGCTTTGTCTCTGGGGGTGCAGGTGTTCTCAAGGACAGGATGCTGACTGGGTAAAAAGTTCAGCAGAAAGAACAAAACAAAATGGGTTGCTAGGCACCTGTCTACAAGATCTCTAGCTATTTGTTGTCAACTGGGCTAGTACTTTCCCACAGAGGCCAAGACTTTGCGCCAGTAAGCACTTATGGCTGACAAGGCAGTTAATGTTTAAGCAAGTTCTCTCCGAACAGTAAATTATACATATGTATACATACATACATTGCATATATGTAGTATATGTAAAATATGTAATCCTATGTAGTTAATGTTATCTAGGAGTAATGTCATAATTGAACTGTTAGACAGTCATTAGTGGCAGTTAAAATAGCTACCAACTTTTATAAGAAAGTGTTGTTTCCAAGACCTTCTAAGACAGGCTGCAATCCTACCTCCCTTCTGAAACGCCTTTCAGCCTCGAGAGCCACTGACATGCTAACCGTCGGCGGAACTTCTTTGTCCATTACTGTGAATCTGCACAAATCCGACACATGTCAGTGTGACCCATGGAATGCAGCAAAGGTGGACCTCTGCTGATCCTATACTTAGCCTGGGCCTGGTCACTTCTGTTTCTTAGAATACTTGCTATGAGGATGTTCTCTCTCAGCCCGACTTACCTGACTATCAGTATTCGTCTCAGAGTTACCTGACTATCAGCATTCCAAGCCTCGAGCCAAGGAGAATCTCCAGCTGTTAATACAGATGAGATCCCCTCCCACAGTGAGATGGACTGCCAGTAATATGAGCAGGTATCTTCAGTGTCTACCCAGCCAAGCCTCCAGGCAGATTCAGCCTCAGTTCATATCTGACTTCATGCACATGAGCTATCCTAAGCAAGGGACCACTGAGTCGAGTGTTGCCAACTTGCAGAATAAGAGGAAGTAAGTTGTTTTAAACCATGAATTTTGAATGTTTCCAGGTATCAATAGGGATCTACGGTGCTTCCAGTTGACAGTCTTTTCTCATCTTCCAGTTGACTGTACATTGGGTGGGAAGAGAGGGTACTTAGGAAGACCCTTTCAAATCTCCAGCAATAAGCTTTTCAAAGCAGGGAGGAGGACTCTCAAGATGACTTAGCAGGTAAAGGAGTCACCTTGCCACCTAACCTGATGACTTGAGTTTGTCCCCTAGGAACCATATGGTAGAAAGTAAAAACTGACTCCAACAGTTTGTCCTCTGATTTCCCATACATGCCTTGACAAACTCACACACATATACACATGAGTTATGCTTGGGCGCGCGCGTATGTGTGTGTGTGTGTGTGTGTGTGTGTGTGTGTGTGTGTGTGTATGTGTGTGTGTGTTTTAATAAGACAGGCCTCTAGAGCAGAAACAGTCAGAGGAGGTCAACAGGGTAGGCTACATACTACTTTTTATCAGACTACCAAAAGGGTAAGGCACAAAATCATACTCTTCTAGAGGAAAAAAAAAAACATATTCCTATGCACCAAATATCATGGAATGAACAGAAAGGCCCCCTCCCCAGGGCAGAGAGGATGACTGAATTAGAGGAGGTAGGGCCTCTTTCTCTGCTGCACCTGGGAAGGTAGTGAGGAAACTCTGCAGGAGACAGTGGCCTGCTTTTTCACCTGAGCCTGACTGGGTAATCATAAGGAAACACATTGATCCCAGAGAGGAAAGTCACAGGAGAACAGTGGTGTTTTCAGAAGCAGTAAAACATGTTAGTATTTTAGTCTTGAGGACACACAGAGTCCTGTCTGTGTAAGCCATTCCTGCTAATCTAGCCATTAGCCTGCTCCGATGTATGCTGGGTGTCTCTAATGTATGCCAGGTATCTTCCTCAATGACTCTCCGTCTCTCCATGTTACTTATTGAGGCAGGGTCACTTGTTGAACTCAGAACTCACAAGTCTGGCGAGTGTAACTAGCTAGTTAGCCCTAAAGATCATCTATCTTTTGGGTCCCAGTGCTGCCAGCTTTTATGTGGGTTCTTGTGGTTTGGTCCAGTCCTCAGGCTTCTGAGGCAAGCACCTTATCATCCACTGAGCCACCTCCCCAGCACCCCAGCCTGGTAGTAGACACTTTTAAGTAGAACCTTCTTGGAAGTCCTGTGATCACTGGACCCTGATGGCAATATTGGGAATCGCAGCCCCTCCCTCTTCCCCGTCTCCTGAATTCCAGCCATCAGGTGATTAGCTATCTGCACTACCTCACTGAAACTCTGAAGCTGTGAGGGAAAAGAGATAAGAGAGAAAAGTGTAAAGACAGGATAAGAACAGCTGTCTGCAAACCCTGGTATAACTCCCCAAATGGAAGAAACTAAGCATTTCTCCTTGTGTAGGAAGCGTGGAGTGCTCACAGGTAAGAACTAGGAGAACCAGGAATGTTAAACACACAGGGTTGTCTCTTCAAAGCAAGAGATATATGACCTCCTTTCTGCCCAGAAAAGTGGGAGTATCGATGGTTAATAGCCTCCTGGCCTTTGTGCTATCTGTGTGGCTGAGACTGCTGGGTCCTCCCCCAGACTCATTTTGAGCTTTTTTCCCCAGTCAGTCTACAGAGCCTATGTCTATGGAATATGTCACGTGTGCTCTACAAAGAGTTTCGACACAGCCATGTCTTAAGCTTTGTTGTGCACATGGACTAAAGTATCACCAGGAAAGTTTTCACCAGATTGTACTTTGCTTAAGTGTGCCTAAATAATCAGAGTCCCAAAGTTTGATTCTGTCTTCTTACCTTCCGTGGATCATTACTCTGCAGGCCATGGTGATCTCGGACTCCCCCTCCCTTGAGTCTTTGTAAATCCTTTGCTTTAGGTATTTGTTACAGTGATAGAAACTTTACTTGGTTACTTAGATTGTTTTGAACAGTTTGTTTTTTTTGCTGTATTTTTTTTAAGAATCATTTATTTATTTATTTATTTATTTATTTATTTATTTAATGTATATGAGTATGCTGTAGTTGTCTTTAGATATATCAGAAGAGGACATCAGATCCCATTACAGATGGTTGTGAGCCACCATGTGGTTGTTGGGAATTGAACTCAGGACTTCTGGGAGAGCAGTCGGTGCTCTTAAAGGCCGAGCCATCTCTCCAGCCCCCTACTTAGTATTTTTTTTAATTCTTGCACATTTTATGTTGTTATTTAAGGTGCTCATCCAGCTTAAAAACCAATGTGGACATTCAGACCCACAGTGACAGTGGGATTTAATGTTACCAGTACAGTTTGTGCCTCTTTTTGTATGAAATCTTATGGTTTGCGCTGATGTTCTAGGAGGACCAATGTGGCACTGGTATAAAATAGCAGCAGTGATGTAAGGGTTAATGATGCATCTTCTTCTATATTACAGATACATTTTTCTCCATAACAAAGGATAATAGAGGGAGTGAACTCGTACCTGGCAAAGTCCTCCATGTCTTCCTGGTGAAGCACTTTCAGCGTTTCCTTCATGCGCTTTTCATGCAGTGCAAGCTCTTCTTGTTCTTTGAGTTTTTTCTGCACTAAGAAAGGCAAGAGAAATTACTTGACAGGTGATTTATTTATTTTTCTCTCTTTCCAAACAAGACTTGCTGTTGAATGCTTTCTGGGTGCTATAGCCATGTTGTCTTTAGAATTGCTGGGGAGGATCTTGGATCAAGAATGGAGAAGCGGGACCACTGAGATGGCTCAGAGGAGAGAGGCTACTAGCTCGTTCCCTGGGATGGAAACATGGCGGAAGGAGAAAACTGACTCCAGCAGGTTGTCCTCTGACCTCCACATGTGCCCTGGTGTGTATGTACTTGCATGCCCCCCACTTCCAACTCCCAACATGCATGCACTCACAGACAAAGAAATAAATGAATATAATGAAATAATATTTTTAAGAACGAGGGAAGAGAGAAGGACAAGTTAGGCATATAGTTGCATACCCGTAGTTCCAGGTATTTGAAAAGCTGTCGGAAGAGTATTTGAGTCTAGGAAGCTGGGGCCAGCCTAAGTATCACAGTAGAAGTCCATCTCAAAAATAAATAAATAATATTAAAATAAAAATAAGCTTTTTACATACTGCAATCCACACAAATTGCTTCTCATTATTTTCTAAAAATTTATGAGTGGTCTTTTCATATCAGATTTCATATCCTGGCTATACCTGCTTGTCTGGGACCAGGCAAGTTGCTTCCTTCATCCCTAATGCCTATGGTTTCTCCCTGGCCTTGGAACCCTGCTCTGGCCTACTAGCCACACAGTCCTGCATGAGGTGGACTTGGTAAGACAGCCCCTTCTTCCCCATTCACTCCTCCCCTCCACTCTCTTCCCAAGGTTTGGTAAACTAAAAATACTCCTTGATACTATTAATGATACTCTGTTATGCTTTCAGACAAGAGCCTAGTATGGCTGTCCTCTGAAAGGCTCTACCCAGCAGCTGACTCTGATGGATTCAGAGACCCAAAGTTGGATGGACCTTGGGGACTCTTATGAAAGAGTTTGGGGGAGACTGAGGATACTGAAGGGGATAGGAACTCCACAGGAAGACCAACTGAGTCAACTAACCTGGGCCCTTGGGGGCTCTCAGAGACTGAGCCACCAACCAAAGAGTATACACAGGCTGGACTTAGGCCTCCCTGCCCATATGTAGCAGATGTGCAGCTCGGTCTTCATGCGTGTCCAGAACAGCTGGAGTGGGGGTTATCCCTAAAGCTGTTCCCTGTCTGTAGAATCTGTTCCTCTTCCTCGGCTGTCTTGTCTGGCCTTAGTGGGGGAAGAAGTGCCTAGCCTTGCAGAGACATGATGCGCCAGAGTTGGGGGATGGGGGGAGGGGCTCTAGGGGGATGAGAGGAGGGACTGTGAAAGGAAGGATGAGAGGGGGTAACTGGGAGAGGGAGAGGGACAGCAACCAGGATGGGCCCAGGTGGTTAAGAAGCTGGCAGAGGAGAAAGGAGCCCTGGCGGGTGTGACTAAGCTGGCAGCAGTGTTGGCGTTGTGAGTGAGTGAGTAGCTTTGGGATGAGTCGTGTGACTCCAGCCCGGGAACTCTGAAACAAAGAAACTCTTGCAGGTAGGTCCTCTGCTGTGAGAAATTACAGCTCTGAGACTAGGCCTCCGTTTGGGGGCAGATACTGATTTAACTGTGAATTTATAATATAGAGATTATTTACCTTTAGGAAGAATTTATAAACAGATTTGTCTGAATGACACGGGAAATTTCGCCTGTGGTTCGGAACTAAGATGGAAAAGATTGGTCACTCCAGAGTAAAGAGTGCATCGTACAACTAAAGGCTGCTCCAGGAATTTACAGAAAATCCTGGCTACAGTAGTTAGGGAAAACAGAGAAGGGAGACTCCAATCAAAGAGAGATGGAAAACTTGAAAAGGACCAGTGCACATGTTGCAAGTAAAGGAACCACTGAACCCAAGAGTGCCCTAACAAATGGAAGCCGGGGGCAGGAAATCCCAGGCCTTAGAAAAAACAACCCCAAAGGGCAATGATGTTAGCCCTGGGTAAATACGGTGATTAGGGTAGACAGGGTTTAGACCCCCTCCCCGAGCTCAGGGTAACCTTGAAAGTGGAGGGGAAACCCACTTGACTCTTGGTGGACACAGAGGCTCAACACTGGGTCGTCCTCCAAGCCAATGGTCCCATTTCCAAGAAAAGAACAGTATAGAACTGTGGACCTAGGGATGGGCCAGGGATCCCATACATTTATGGCTATCCCACACTGTCCCTACCCTCTGTTGGGGTGAGACTTACTCTCCAAGATGGGGGCCCAGATATACTTCCTGCCTGATGAGCCGCAACTAACTGGTCCAAAAGGAGAACCTAAGAGGGGAGGATAGACCTCCCTACTGACCCCTGCTGGGAGCTGAGGCAACCTGCTTTACAGATAGGACCAGTTTTCTCCATGCTGGTCAGAGACAAGATGGTGCTGCTGTGGTGGATGGCACAAATGTCATCTGGGCTGAATCTATACCCCCTCCCTGGGCATCTACACAAATAGCAGGTATGCCTTTGCCACAGCCCACGTCCATGGTGCTATATACCAAGAGCTTGCATCAGAGAAAATCTTGGATCTCTTGGATGCCCTGATAAAGCTGGCAACTGTGAGTACTACTACTCATTGCCCAGGACACCAGAAAGGAAGAGACTCAGTGGCCTGAGGCAATAACCAGGCAGATCAAGTGGCTCAAAAAGTGGCTATGCAGGAGCCTATCCCGGTTATGGGCCTGCAAGAGACACGCGCCGGGGAAATGAGACTAGATTAAGGAATGGCCTCACATAAAACACACGGAAGAAGAAAGGACTCAGATACTAGCCACCTTACCAACTATTACCTAGAGAAGAAAAGACAATGGCACACACAAGAAGGGAGAACTATACTCTCCAAAAAAGTAAGCAAAAGACTTAATAGGCCAAATGCACAGATGGACTTATTTGAGAAATAAGCACATCCAAGCAGTCAAGGGATCTAAGGTAGGTAGGTAGGTATATATATATATGTGTGTGTGTGTGTGTATATATATATATATATAATGGACCTCAGGTTTTGGGCCAGAGAGCTAGTAAAACAGCGTAAGATATACCAGCAAGTAAATGTTTATATAGCCAGAAGTAAACAGGGCAAAAGGAGAGAACAGCCTAGAGTATATTGAGCGACTGATTTTACAGAAGTTAAGCCAAGAAAATATAGTTACAAATACCCTCTAGTATTTGTAGATACTATCTCTGAATGGGTTGGGGCTTGCCCAAGCAGGAAACAGCTACCATGATAGCCAAGAAGATATTAGAAGAAATTTTCCTTAGGTTTCGAGTGCCTGAGGTAACTGGATCAGATAACAGTCTTGCTTTTGTTTCTAAGGTATGTCAGGGATTGTCAGAGATATTGGGGACAAATTAGAAGCTCCATTGTTATACTGTCCCCAGAGGTCAGAGCAGCCAGGCACCTGAGCAACCCCCTCAAGCTCAAGATCACCTGTCGTTCTGCAAGACCAAAGAAACCATTAGATGGCTATGGTGTATCTTCCTTCCACTACAGTGGAACACCTGCCTTGTGCTTGGTGGCCAGACCTTGTCTTTGATCTCTGTAAGTTATCGGCAGGCCTTGACTCCAGGGATATCCTCATCCTAGAGACACAGGGGTGGGGATTACCCAAATGTCAGGGACAAGGGACTTTTGAATTTAAACCATGTCCCAGAAGCAGCCTTAGAGGGTGGGGCTTAGGGTACGTACACCCAAAGTTGAGAAGTGTCCTGTGAGAAACCCCCATATATGTGTGCCCCTTAAATGAGAGAAGCTGGCAGCAGGCCTGTCAGTGTATGTGTGGGGCAGCTACTTTTTCTGTGCTACCTAAGGGTGTAGAAAATTTGAAAGCACATATTAGAGACCATTCAGAGGGTGAGACATAGTTAAAGATTTAATGACAAATGTACATGAGGGATTAGCCAAGAAAAAGAGAGCGCAAGCCCACAGATGGTTTGAGTCCTAGTTTAACAACTAACTCCCCTTGGTTTACTACCTTGATTTCTACATTGTTAAAACCCCTAATAATTTTGTTCCTGCCCCTGACCTTTGGCCCTTACATTCTACATCACTTAGTTGCTTTTATTAAAGATCACATAGGTACAGTACAGTTGATGGTCCTGAGACAAAGATATCAAGAGGTATAGAGGACCAGGGATATGAGCTGCACTAGCTTCAAGATTGAAGCATGCACAAAGAGAATGGGGAAATGAAGGGGTCAACTCAGGGATGGAGAGGCTAATTAATATTCCTGGTCAGCTCAGAAAAGGCCCTGGAAGAGAGAAAGACTAATTAACATTCCTCAGACAACAGGGGAGAAGACTGACCTGCTGGTGGGGGAGACCCAGAACACATGGACACATCCCACAGGATCAACCATTGGCCACCTGCAGACAAAGGAAGTCCCTGCCACCTCATTCCCTAAAGACCAATCAGTTTAAAAGTCACATTGTTCTGACAATCATATTGTGCTTAGCTGTTGTTTCTCTATGCTATCCCTGGAAACTGTATAAATGTCCACTGAATGAGCTGTGTGGGGTCATCTCTCCTTTCAGATGCAGGATGACCCCAGCATGCTGGAACAATAAAAATCCCTCTTGCTTTTGCAACTATCCCCAGCTCCGTGTTGTTCACTCAGGGGGTCCCCGGTAAACTAGGACTCACTAGAGTCTTACAGTGAGAGCTAAAGCTATATCTTAAGCCTAAATTACTGTATTTAAGAGATGTACAAAACAAAACTGCCTCTAACCTGTAAGCCCTACTTGCCCCCAAACAGATAACTTCTTGGGATGCTAGGGTCTGTTGCTCATTTAAGTTAACAAGCCACATGTTTTCACATCTGTAAACAAGCTTGGTTCTCCCAACTGCAAGGGATATGTTTAATTACATATAGGCAGAAAGTATATCAGGATTCATTCTTTCCTCCAACTGGTTAAGGGCGGGAAGTACTTATCCTTATGGAGTTTGCTTTCATAAACCTCTGACAAATGTAATTTGGTGGCTTTCTCTAAGAGTCCTGATTAAGGAACTGGCTATTGTCTATCATCTTGGCTACTATTTGATAAAGCTTGCTTTAAATCTGGCTCAAAATTGTAGAAGTGGTCTTCTCATTTGGTGGGATTCTAACAGTAAGTCTGGTTAAGGTACCTTTGGATGCAGGAGACATCAGATACAAGGACTGATCCAGTATCTAGAATTTGTGGGCACATCAACAGATTCTCCTATTTTAAATGTGCGGTGGCCACCCCTGGCTGTCCTCCCCACCCCCATCCCAACTCTGTCTGTGTGTGCACACGAGTGTGCACATGTGCACACATTTCCATGTGTTCACAAGATTCCATGTTGTGTTCTTGTCAGTTCTGTTTCCTGCAGTAACCAGTGGCTTCCTCCCTGTCTTAAGACCTTTGACCTCTTCTGTTGGGGACCTGAATCCTTTTGACTTTGCCAGGTTTCCCAGAGAAATCCAGAAAACAAGAAACAACAACAAAGACAGCAAATACAAAAGACAAAGACAAAACAAAATATTCCACCTGCCCTACTCCCCAGAGTGCTCACATGTTTAGTCGTTTAGTTTCTACTCAGGGTTCAGGTGGGCAGAGCAGCTGGGCTTTCTTAGCCAGGGCACCCTGCCATTTAAGCAGGATGAACACAGGAAGGAGAAATAGTTCCCCAGGTGTTTCACCACCACCACCACCACCGTGCTCCTCCACCTACCCTAAGCATCCACATAAGGAATGGAAAAAAGGAAGTTCTATAGGAATTTCAGGTCTCAGTTTAAACTTAAAATTAAAAAGAATCTCAGGTTTCAGTTTAAACTTAAAAATTAATTGCCCCAGGACACATCCTGGGAGGAACACATTCCAAAGACTTATATGCACATTACAGGAGGAGAGCCCAAGATAAGAGGAAATCAGGAAGCTGGGCCCTTAACATAATAAACCTGGGTAAACAGAAGCCACTTAGCTAACACTCATTGTCATAAAGATAATGTGCAAATCTGAGTTACCTAGAAACCGGGTCTGGGAATAGCTGTTTGAAATCAGCCTTTCTGGTTATTGTTTAAGAAGTCATTGTATAACTGCCCTCATGAATTCTGTAAAATGGTATAAAAACTGCTTTTAGTTTTGGCTCAGGGTTCTTCTTGCCTGCATGCTAGGGAACCCCAGTGTGCTGGTATCATCAATAAACTTTTTGTTATTGCATCAAGTCTGCTGTTTGTGAGTGCCTCTGTGGGAGCGCATCCCCTGGTTTGGATCTTAGGGTCCAACAGTTACACTTCTTTCTCTTTCATGACTTAATGTCTTTACGATCAGTAATCTGTATAATTGGAAAACTCAAAACCTACCTATCTCTGAAAAAAGTAGAAAAACTGTCTCTGAGGCAAGTGGGGTGATTGCTGTTGGACAGTGAAGCCTAGCTAAAATAGAATTTTCCTTCTGTTCAACATTTTCTCTGCCACTAAAATGAGCCAGGAAAGCTTCAGCAGTTACTGACAGGTGCTCTGGGCCTACACACACCTACCCCAAGATGGTCCCACACCTAGACAGCAGTGAAACAACCAACTCTTTCAGGACTTGGCCAACATTCTAGCTTTTTGCTCACATTCAAAAACTGAGCCCCAGTGTCAGCAAGAAGTAGTCATGGGACGATTATAGTGAAGAATGAAAAATTATATAAAAAAAATAGTTAATAAGATATATACAGGCTTTCCTTTAGGTTTTTCTTTAAAGGACATGGAAAATTTCCTCTGAAACGAGCCAGGCCAGTTTCGGGAAATGGCTGTACAGAAAAGAAAAGTAAAGAATGTAAGTCATTTAATGTGGTGAAACACAATGACTGGGCTGTGGCTGGAGCAAGTGAGAAATAGTTAATCAGAAATAGTTGGTAAATGACAGGGTATGGCACAGTGACATGGTAAAGCTACAGTTTTTAGAAGAATGGGTGTACAGAGAGATTTTCACATGAGTCTAAATCATTCAGGGTGGGTTCCTCTGGAATGTTTTGCTATTTTTATGTTATGTATCCTTGACAACCCCTCACCCCCTCCTCACTCCCCTGGTTTGTCTTTTTCCTCTTTAAAAGGCCCCTTAGCCCGCCACTCGGGGTCAAACTCCACTCCTGCTCGAGTAAGCAGTTTGACCGTTGGCTGCCAGCTCTCTTCCCTAATAAACCTCTGCTGATTGCATCCAGGTACGGTGTCTTGTGAGTTTATGGGTGGGCATGACTTCCTGAGACTTGAGTAAGGGTCTCCCGACTTTGGGGGTCTTCAATAGCATCCCTTATTCATTTATAATCAACAAAAAGCTGGGATGTTTAGTTTCCTGACCTGAGACAATGGACGGAGAAGGTGTATTATACATACCAAAGCAGACATGGCCTCCAGCCTCTCCCAGCTCTACCCCCAACTCTGAACTTTCCAGCCCAGGGGTCAGGCTGCCCTTTCCCCAAAGGCTCCTCCCTATATAATCCAGGCATTTTGGTCTCTCTCCTGTGCCCTCCCTACAATCTTGAGCATGCCTTGAGTCATTTACCACAGTAGACCAAAACAATAGGACCCAGGAGGCACTACCTGCCTTGGTGGCCTGCCTTCTGCTACAGGAGCTAAGAAGAACAGACCACCTGCTGAGCTTGCATTTAGTTACCTCTGGGCTCCCACACCTGCTGAATCTAGAAGAAGTTCTGGTGGGGGGGGGGTTCCCCTTTATATTTGAAAGCAGAATATTAAACTTCAGGCTTTGGTCAGAATACTTTGTCTTGGCCCCAAGTTTTCTCTCGCCCTCCATACCCCTTTCACTCCCAGCCTTCCTTTTAGGTGAACCCAGTCGACTGAAGCTGCTGGCAGCTACACTCTCCCTCTTCCCTCTCTCTCTCTCTCTCTCTCTCTCTCTCTCTCTCTCTCTCTCTCTTCCCTCTCCCCCTTCCCCTCCCCCTCCCCCTTCCTCTCCCTCCCTTTCCCTCTCCCTCTCTCTCTCCCTTTCCCTCCCTCTCTCTTTCTGTTTCTCAGCACACACCCCTTTCTTTCTTGTTCTTCTTCCCTCTCTTCGTGTGCAGGACACCACCTTCTCTCTTCCTCTCTCCCTCCCCTACCCCTACTTTCCCCATGGTGGCTTCACAGGCCTTGGGGGCCAGTGAACTCACCCACCTGAGAGCAGCTTCCCAATAAACCTGCCTTTAATATAATCTAATCTGGCTTAATTTGGCTCTTTTCACTGATGATGGAGAAATAACCTATCACTGACCAAGAAGACTTTAAACAACTTTCGCTTGGTCTTTTCTTGTAAGAATTAAAGACAGCTGCTGAGATTTTCTTTGTCACCTAGTTGGTCCCAGATATTAGAAAAAAAAGTTATAAAAGTTAAAAAAAAAGATATAAATAGGTTCTAGTTGCTGAGGTAGCTCAAATGGTGTCAGCAATAGAGAACTGATGGGGACAAGGACTGTTGCATAAACTAAAAGCTACCTTCTCCTTCTCTGATAATAAGACACAGTTGGACTGTCTTTCAGATTAACAACAAATATTCCTGCAGGTATGGGCAGAAACCAACCTCTCACCCAACGCCAAGTTCCTATAAATGTTCAACTAACTAGTTCAATTACCCACATCCAGTTTAAACAATTCCCAATAACCCTGGAAACAAAAAAGGAGTTTATAGTCCATATTGTGTGACTTGGAGAGACAGGCAGCCTGATGCTCTGACAGGCGCCATGGAATATACCTTGCCTTCCTGTGAAGAAACCTGGAATCTTTGACTCTCATGAGTCTGATTCTACCAGAAAAACAGACATATACTGTATTGGACCTGAAATATACATTTGAGTCGAGCTGTCTTTGCTTTTAAATGGACAGACCCAGAGGGAGGTTATAGTGGGCAACCTACCTGGATCAGACTTCCCCAACGATCTGAAAAATTTTCCAACTCTGCTCAATGAGATGATAGATGCAGACCTCCTGCCCTTCCATCAGAGGTTTCCCAAGAAGATAAATTATAAAACCACCATTGAGGAAGTGCTACAAAAGTTATAGACCTTGGTCTATAGATTGTTGACTACGAAAGCTCTACTTTGTATATCAGAGGCTACCTATCTTGACTTCCAGCTAAAGGGAGACAAAGGAGCCTGCATAAGAGTATGGTTGCTGCCATTCTTTGGATCCCAACTTCAAAGAGACAAGTTTGAAAGTTCCAGGGTGTGGCTACATATCACTGCCACTGGATTCTATAGTTTGCAGAAATAGCAAGGCCTCTATACACCAGCACAGAGAGGGGCACTGAGTCCCAAATCTGGAGTGAGACTACACAAAAGACATTTGAGGCTTTAAAAACAGGTCTGTGTTGCAGGATATTTGATCACAATATGAACCTCTCCCTGCCCCCACCCCATGCATCCCCCCCCCAGATTGTGTTGGTTTCTGGAAAAACCTGTTTCTAGTTGTGGTGTGGCTTGGTCCTACCACATACTTTTAATCCAAGTGCTTTCTGCTTATTATAAAGAGGAGTAAATAACGTCAGTCATAAGTCAAGAGGGAGAGAAAGGAACCAGTTGACAGAGAATGAACATAGAAAAAAGCCATTAGAAAGTAAGAGGAAGTGAGGAGGATGGATAGAGGGGCCCACAGGAAGTAGAAGAGAGGGACATTGAGTTTGAGACACTACGGAAAAGGAGAACTTCCTTTTAGGACATGGGCAGAAGAGGAGGGTCAGCTAGGTGCTTTCTCTGACTTTTTGGGAAGTCAGATTTTCACCCCAGCATCTGGCTCCTGAGTCTTTATTGGTAAAATCAAACGATTGGGATTTTGTTAAAAAACAATTGCTCTGACTTCAGCTCCAGCCGTAGCACATCCAGATGTCTCAAAACTTTTTCATCTGTTTGCCCATGAAACAAAAGACATTACAAAAAAGGCTTTAACCCATATTTTGGGGCCATGGAAACTCCCCGTGACATGCCTGTCAAAACAGTTGGACCCTATCCAATAGCCACAGGATGACGTACTTGTCTATGAGCTACCACTAATCTAACAAAAGAAGTTAATTCTGAGTCAGGATCTTACACTCATAGCACCCCAACACCTCCTTTAAGGAACACCAGAATACTAACTAATGCCTATGTTTCTCAGTGCCAGGTCCTATTCCTGGACCACCCTTAAATTCACATTATGAAACTGAAAGAGTCAAAAAATTTTAAACCCTAAACAGATGGAGCCAAGAGTGCAGATCAGCTTGTTCTGATCTCTGGGTTCCAGGAACTTGGCTGACCACAAAATAAATTGAATGGGACTTGATTCTTAAGAGAAAAAAGGCTTGTACAAGATGATTCCCATGACCGTTTCTTGAACCTGTCACAGAAGCTGAATAATGGATGGGTGCTTTCCATAGGTACTTATTCATGATTCCCCTCTACTCCCCCTGGGTCATGGTTTTGTCCTTTAAATTTTCTGCACTTTTCAAACTTGGGGTCGTACTTCCTTGCTTGCCTCTGTGTAGGTCAGGCTAGGAGTGCGGCCTCAACTCGTTGATCCTAAATATACCTCTTGCTGTTTGCATCAAGATCAGTGTCTTGTGAGTTATTGGGTGGCTATGAATTCCCGAGGTTTGGGGGGGGGAGGTTCCTCCCTTTCGTGAGGACTTTACATTTTGGTTCCCTGACCAGGAAGTTGAGACCACCCTAAGCTCCAAGAAGCCACTTGGAGGTATGATTTCTGTTTTTGTGTTTTTGGCCAATTCTGTTGTCTATATTGTCTCAGTAAAAGATTTCTGTTTTTGTGGTTTCTGTGGTTTGGGTCAATGCCAAATCTCTGTTATCGGCTTCACGAAGTTACTTTCAGATTGGCAGTCATTTCTGCCTCAGGAATAGGCAAGCAAACCGTTTCGGTCTCGGGAGGAGACAAACGGGGTGATCGGCAGTCGTGCTAGTGGACCACCGGCTGCTGCACCCTGGGAGATGTCCCAGGTGGACAGGGACGCAAGGGATGCCTGGGAATTCCCCATCTGAGTGCTGGGGAGGATACCTCCTTGAGGAGAAGGTGTGAGAGACCTCCCAGCCGACTGTTTCTCTGGAGTGGTGTCGGCATCTGAGGTTGTCTTTGTTCTCCATGTTTGTTTTATGTTATTTGTGACGATGAGACAGACTTCGCCAACTCCCTGTAAGTTTAACCTTAGACCATTGGACTTAAGTTAGAACCAGAGCACATAACTTATCAGTTGGGATCAAAAAAGGACCGTGGCAGACTCTTTGTGCTTCTGAGTGGCCAACTCTTGATGTTGGCTGGCCACCAGAGGACACTTTTGACTTAACTGTTATTCTTGAAGTGAAAGCTATTGTTTTTCAGGAGGAACCAAGGTCCTGCCCTGACCAACAGCCCTATATCACCATATGACTGGATTTGGTCCAAGAACTGCCGCCATGGGTAAAACCATGGGTTTGGGGATGAAAGCCAGGCTCCCGAGTACTGGCTCTCTGAGAATCGGAGCACAAACCAAAACCAAAAGCATCACTTGGGACCAGGCCCCCCCCCTCCCGAGACCGAGCACTCGGCCCCTCTCAAGATTGAGAGACCCCAAGAATGGCCAAGCCCTTTACCTCCCCGTTATCCCCCACCCTCTCAACCAGAAAGGAACGAGACACCAGCTCTGGCTCCAGCACTGCAAGGAGCAGAAGGAGGTGGGCCAGCAGCAGGAATGTGGAGTCAGAGAGGGTGGAGCCTGGAAAGATCCGATTCAACTGTAGCTCTGCTGCTATGTGCTTACTGGCCTCCCCCTGATAACCCCAAGGCTCTGCAGCTGTTACAATATTGGCCCTTTTCCTCCACTGATCTGTATAACTAGAAAACTAATCACCCTTCCTTTTCAGATAACCCTGCCAGTCTGACAGGACTGGTAGAGTCTTCAATGTCTTCCCACCAGCCCACTTGAGATGATTGTAAACAGCTTTTACACATCCTCTTCACAACAGAAGAACGGGAGCAGATCCTGCTGGAGGCCCATAAAAATGTCCCTGACATGAATGGGACTCCCACTAACCTTCCTAATGAGATTGGCGCTGGATTTCCCCTTAACCAACCAGATTGGGACACGGCTACAGGTAGGGAGCGACTGACAGTTTACTTCGACGGGCTCTGGTGACAGGTAAGAAATTACAACCTATAGAAGGATTACAAGACTACACCCTGCAGGATTTAGTTAAGGAGGCAGAAAAAGTGTATCACAAAAGAGAGACTGAAGAAGAGAAACAGGAAAGAGAGAGAGAGAAAGAGCAGGGCCTAGACAGATAGGGAACCTAGGCAACAGAAGACCAAAACCAAATGGGAACAGAGAGATACAAAGATGTCTGTAAGAAAAAGATCAGTGTGCCTACTATAAAGAAAGAGGACACTGGGCTCGAGACTGCCCAAAGAAGAAAGACAGTCTCTCAACTGCTCTCTAAGAAGGTCCTGGCTCTCGAAGAAGATGACTAGAGGGGACCCTGAGAGTGGAAGGGACCCCTATGGACTTTCTGGTGGATACTGGAGCAGAATATTCAGTTCTGAAACAATCATTGGGAAAATTAAAAAAACAAAAAGACTGTAGTCATAGAGACAACTGGGCAGAAACAATATTCTTGGACTACTTCACGAACTGAGTGCCCTATGCCTTTGTTGGGGAGAGACAAAGTTGAAGTTTACTCAGACTGGACCAGAGGTGACTTGGGGGAACCCCCACCTCTATGATATTGGCCTTAAAACTAGAAGATGAGTAATGGCTTCATGAGCTTCAAAAACTACAAGAAGGCCCCCAGACATTAATAAATAGTTAACAGAATTCCCAAGAGCTTGCACTGAAACTGGAGGTATAAAAATGACAGAGAGAGTTCCTTCCATCGTAGTGGGACTGAAAACCAGTGCCTCCCCTATTAGAGTGCGACAGTACCCAATGAGTCATGAAGACAGAAAAAGAATTAGACCTCACATTCACAGACTGTTACAACAGGACATTCTGGTTCCTTGCCAGTCACCATAGAACACCCCCCTACTACCGATAAAGAAGCCAGACACTACATTTAACTACATCCACCACACTTAAAGGCCTACAAAGAACTAAGACAAATGAGAGAGTTCCTAGACACTGCTGGCTTTTGATCTAGTTGCCAACAGATGGCCTACTTGTCTGAAAGCCATCACTGCTGTGGCCTTGCTTGTCAAAGATGCTGATAAATTGACTCTGGGACAGCAGATAACTTTTGTGACACCCCACTCCCTTTAAAACATTATCCATCCAGCAGCCCCCTGACTGATGGATGACTAATGCCCACATGAGACACTATCAGAGCCTGTTGTTGACTGAGAAGGTGATCTTTGCCCTCCCCCACCACCACCTCCCCGCCCCCAGCCATCCTGAACCCTGCCACCTTGCTGCCTGAGACTGATGGTTCCTCTCCCATCCATCGATGTATTGACATTCTGGCAGAAGAAATGGGTACTCAATGTGACCTGAAAGACCAACCTTGGCCATGAAGTCTGAACTGGTATATGGATGAGAACAGCTTTGTGATCGAAGGTAAGTGGATGGCAGGAGCAGCAGTGCTAGATAGAAAACAAGTGATTTGGCCTAACAGCCTGCCGGAAGGACACTGATAGCAAGTATGCTTTTGCCACTGCCCATATTCATGGGGCAGTTTACAGACAGAGGGGGCTGCTGACTTCTGCAGGAAAAGACATTAAGAACAAAGAAAAAAATACTGAACCTCCTTGAGGCCATCCATCTGCCTAAAAAGTGGCCATAATTCATTGTCCTGGGCATCAGAAAACTCAAGATGCTGTTGTTGAAGAAAATCAGATGGCAGATTTGACTGCTAAAAAGGCTGCTCAAAGAGCTATGATCCTGACTGTTGAAAGTCCTAGAAAACATCTTGATGTCTATGTTACCAGTTTCAAATATACTACAGATGATCATATAAAAATGGACAAATTAAGATTTCAACCCAAGTCTCTTTATAGATGGGTGGAAACCTCAGAGAGAAAAATAGTCCTTCCACAGAGAGAAGGACAAAGATATGTAACAAATTTACATCATTTAACTCACCTAGGAGCTAAACACCTAAAGAACTTGATAAAGTCCTTCCAATTTTATGTGTTGAACTTATCTGACATAGCTGAAGCAGTAATAAAAAACTGTGAGGCCTGTGCCCTGACTAACACTGGGTATTCAAGATGTCCCCCAGGAAAGAGACTCTGAAGAGACAGACCCGGGGCCTACTGAGAAGTAGACTTCACAGAAGTCAAACCTGCTAAATATAGTAACAAATATTTGTTAGTCTTTATAGATACTTTTTCAGGCTGGATAAAAGCCTTTCCTACAAAGACTGAGACTGACAATGTGGTGGCTAAGAAGATCTTAGAAGAGAACTTCCCCAGGTTTAAAATAACCAAAATGATTGGGTCTAACAATGGACCCGCCTTTGTTGCCCAGGTAAGTCAGGGACTGGCCACCCAACTGGGGATCAATTAGAAATTACATTGTGCTTACAGACCCCAGAGCTCAGGACAGATAGAGAAGATGAATAGAACTGTTAAAGAGACCTTAACTAAATTAGCCTTGGAGACTGGTGGGGATGACTGGACAGCCCTCCTTCCTTTTGCCTTGTTCCAGGATATGATTTAAGCTAACACTTTATAAAATTTTGTATGGGGGGTCTCCACCACTTACTGAGACAGGTAGAGTATATGATCCTGATGTTGTTCTTTCTAAATCCCTGTTCGCCCACATGAAAACACTTGAGGTGGCCCAACGTGAGGTCTGGGAGCAGTTAAAAGAAGCTTATGAGACTGGAGACCTGAATGTGCCTCATCAGTTCCAGGTTGGAGATGCTGTTCTCATCTGCCGCCACTGGGTCAAGAGCCTTGAGCCTCACTAGAAAGGACCATACCTGGTGCTCCTGACCACCCCCATAGCGGTGAAAGTCGAAGACATTTCTACTTAGATTCATGCCTCCCACGTGAAAAAAGCTTCTAACTATAGGCCCATATATACTAAATAGATTAGTTACCTTTGTTAGAAAAAGAATAAGTGCTGTTCAGATTATAATGTTATGCCAACAATATTATGCTTTACAGGGTCAGGAAAAAATCAAGATTATGAAGACACTGAAAATTAGTTCTATGACTAGAAATCCTACATCAGAAGAAGTGGGAAACGAAAGAGGTTTAAATTTTTTTAAACCCTAAACAGATGGAACCAAGAGTGCAGATCAGCTTGTTCTGATCTCTGGGTTCCAGGAACTTGGCTGACCACAAAATAAATTGAATGAGACTTGATTCTTCTTTTTTTTTTTTTTTTGGTTTTTCGAGACAGGGTTTCTCTGTGTAGCCCTCGCTGTCCTGGAACTCACTCGGTAGACCAGGCTAGCCTCAGAAATCTGCCTGCCTCTGCCTCCCAAGTGCTGGAATTAAAGGCATGCGCCACCACCGCCCAGATGAATGGGACTTGATTCTTAAGAGAAAAAAGACTTGTACAAGATGTTTCCCATGACCGTTTCTTGAACCTGTCACAGAAGCTGAATAATGGACAGGTGCTTTCCACAGGTACTTATTCATGACTCCCCCTACTCCCTACTAAAAAGGGTCATGGTTTTATTCTTTAAATTCTCTGCACTTTTCAAACTCGGGGTCATACTTCCTTGCTTGCCTCTATGTAAGTCAGGCTAGGAGTGCAGCCTCAACGCGTTGATCCTAAATATACCTCTTGCCAATTTGCATCAAGATCGATGTCTTGTGAGTTATTGGGTGGCTGTGAATTCCCAAGGTTTGAGGGGGGGGGTTCCTCCCTTTCATGAGGACTTTATAAAACCTACTGCCATCAATTCTGTTAACCTCTTGCCAGATAAAAAACCTGAAATTGCTCATCATCCTGACTGTTGTGAGAAGAAAGATGAAACCAGGTATGTGACAGCCGCAGTAGTTACTTTAACTGAAATGATTTGGATACAAGACACATACTGTAAAAGCAACTTTTAATCACCTGACGTAACGGTTATCTCCCTCTGCTAACCTAGGCCTAGTCCTGGAAGGTTCTAGCCTCCATGCTATCTTATCTAGACCTAAAATATTGTCAGCCTCTGAGACTTACTACTGAATGATGGTGAATAAGCTTCACCATTTCTAGCTCTTTCTGAACTCTGCTTGGCTGGTCAACTCAGTTGTTCTGGCTCAAAATTCTTCTTCATATTGATTGATTCAAGCTGTCTCTCCTTTGGACTCTGACTAAATTACTCTGCTTGGCCTCATACTAAATTTAGTAATATGTTCTAATCTTCTGATTCCTTCTCATTCTCTGGCTCATTCTATCTTTACCTGTGTCTGGCTTGTTCTCTCTCCAACCTGTCCCTGTGAAACTCTCCCAGTAAAACTGCCTCCTCCTCCTCTCTCGCTAGACTGCTTTCTCTTAAGTAGCTTCCTTTTCCTCTGTCTTCTCATGAGAGTTGGACATATCCTATTCAGTCAAATCTTTCTCTGATTTGTCACTTGGTCTGCCCACTTAATTAGACATCACTTTCAAACAAGGGTACGTTCTTGTACAAACTAACTTGACCTTTACTGTTTGGAATCGAAGGTGTGTGCTAAGGGCTAAGTCACACCACAACTAGAAACAGGTTCTTTTAGTAAAGAACACAATCTCAGAGTTTATGGTGTGATCAAATATCCTGCAATAAGGTACCTGCAATAAGGAACAGAAGTAATCAATCTGACCAGGTTCTCAGATGAAGAAAAGGAAAGTCCACCACCATATTCATGGACAGTCAATATGCTTTTACTATGGTTGGTGCATGTTCACGGTATGATCAATATGAAGGAGGGCTTCTCATTACTGGGGGAAAGGACATTATATCTTGGCCTTCCTAGAACCTATTTGGCTGACCCTAAGAACTGCTATCCTCCACTGCTCCACCTCAAAGATATAAAAAGAAGATTCCCCTGAGGCAAGAAATGACCAGAATGCTGACCTGGCTACCTGACAAATGGCCCTAAGACCCATGAAGCCTATTGTTATTCTGAGGACATTCCCTGACTGGGTATTGCCCAAGACTCCATGGTACAACCAAGAAGAAATAGAAGACACAAAAAGAAAATATAGACAGCTCAAACCTACAGGTTGGTGGAGGACACCAGAGGGAAAGATTGCTCTCCAAGAAACAACTGGAAGACTCTGGTAGCTAACTTTCACTTAGTTACTCATCTAGGGTTCACAAAATTTTCTGAGTTGCTCAAATCACAATATATTATACTTAGACTGGACAGCCTAGCATAAAATGTTTCAACCAGATGCCAGGTTTGTGCACAAGTAAATCCAAAACAGAAATCCCTTAGCCAGGAAGAGATCTGAATGACTTATGGCCAACACCCCAATCAGCTGGGGGAAGCTAACTTCATTGAGATCTAGCCTGCCATGGGAGGACAGTTTTTATGTATACTTTTTCTGGATGGGTAGAAGCATTCTCTCCTAGGACTGAAACTGCTCAAATAGTAGTTTTGAAGCTCCTCCTGACTTGGCCTTCCCCTCGCAATGGGGACTGACAATGGCCCAGCTTTCATAGCCAAAACCCGTCAGTTAACAGTAAAACCTTTAAAGATAGCTAGGAAACTTCATGGTGAATATAGAGCTCAGAGTTCTAAGCAGGTAAAAAGGACAGGTAAACAGAACATTGAAAGAAACTCTTAACAAAACTCTCATTAGAGTCTAGCAAAGGATGGGTAGATAGGTTTCCTTTGGCTTTGCTTCGGGCCCACTCAACCCCATTTAAGGACGGATTTACCACCTATGAGATTTTGTTTGAAAGACCTCCACCACTGCTTCACAGGCTTAGAGACCAGCAGTTGGCACACCTCTCTAACCATTCCTGTCTCAAGTCACTATAGGACCTCTAGCCTTCCAAATGTCTGGTTCTACTGCAAAAAGGAAAGATATAAGAATTTGTCTTTTGAGATAAAAATAAAGAATTTGTAATTCTATACATGCCCTATGGCTGGACTCCCAAGTTGCCAAAAATGAGGGAATGTCCATTGAAAAAATTGGGGTAGTGAAGCTAAGGCTTTCCTGAAAAAAAAAAATTCTTAAAAAGTCTGTAGTGGGGAGATGGGAGAGAAAGAGATTCAGAATAGTTTGGGCACAATAAAGAGAGGAGAACTGGACACTTGACAGTAGTGAAGAACAGCCTGCCTGTGTTGCCATCTGAGGCTATGGTGATGTCCCAGTCCATGCTGCTGCCAAGGTCCATGTCTGTGGTCCATGTCACCACCAAAAGCCATGCAGACATCCCTGGTCTGGGCTGCTGCCTGGGTCCATGTTGATGTCAAAGGGCTGCTGCACAGAGCTAGCCCCAATCTTCACTGGCTGCCCACCCCTGGCCTAGGCAGCTTGGGAGAGGGGCAGTACTGGAGCCTTAGTCCTGGTAACAAGGACACAGGAGAGCTGCCCCGCTGAACAACTCAGTTACCACCTAAATCAGATCCAGGGCTTTGAGCCGGCCCACCTCAACGTCTTCCCCATCTATGGACTGCTGGAGCACATGAAGAGGCCAGTCCTACAGATCCAAAGCTGCAGGAACGTCATGACACAACAGGATATCTAAGAGGAGTCCCAGTGAGAACCCAGTATTGATAGTGAAGCTGTTTGGGCAAAAGGTACACTGTGTGACACACTGTGTGACACACTGTGTGACACACTGTGACACCCTGAAGCTTCCATAGCAAGATTTATGTTTGCTTGTTTTATATATTTTTGTTTTCTTTGGGAGTATTGCAAGGATGGTGGTCGAATTTAGAAGGATAGGGAGATAAGTGAGGTTGGAGTATGAGATGTAAAATTCACAATGAGTCAATAGAAAGTAAAAAAAAAAAAAAATTCTGGCCTGTGTGAAACATGGAGAACTTGGGGAATCAGACTTTACCCATGCCAAGGCCCTGACCAACTCTCCTCTCCAAAGTACTTAACACACACACACACACACACACACACACACACACACACACACACGGCCAGAGTCCCATCCCCACTGTCCAGAAACCTGAGGGACCCCAACCCTATTTTCCATTCTTGACAAGGTTAGCCTGGGCTACATAGCAAGACTGATATCAAACAAACAAACCCAAGGAGTAGTAATCTAGCCTGGTTTTGTTCATTTTAAATTGCTGTGATCCGATATAACTAACAGGCTATGGGGACCTGCCTTTTGGTCAGATGAAGGAATGCTCTTAGGACAAGTGCAACTGCTTGAGAATAAAGGGAAGGGAAGCTCACTTCTGTGTGGTGGGTGTCAATCATGGGGCAGCAGAGTCGAGAGACAGGCAGTTATAGGTTCAGATTTTGAAGGAGGTTTGGAGGAACCATGGAAATGAAAACATTGGGGTTCTATTCATTATAGACTATGTTCTGGAGACATGCCCCTGGCTCCCAGAAAGGACACAAAATTTGGCTTCTTGGAAAAAAAAAAAGAGAGAGAGAAAGGTTAAGAGATACAAAGCTGAGGTACCCCACCGCATTCTCATTTTTACTTTTGGTTTATGGAATCTTATATGGGATTCTATAGATCATCAACCATTTACTCACAAAATGGCAGACTCTGTCATATAAGATTCCAGTGGGTGTCTGGCCTCGTGGGCTCTGCCCCTCTGGTTCCCCAGAGACTGTCATAGATAGTTACAGGGCAGACTACAGCTACAGCTTCAACAGAGCCCTGGACTCTGGGGAAACAGAGAGGCAAATTTGATTCCCCTGCCATGCTGGCCCTGACCCATCTGACCCATTGGTGGCTAATGCTGAGGGACATGACCATGAGGACAGTCACCCAATCAGTGGCAAAACTGCACCTTTGGGTCTAACCTACCATATTTGGGGGGGGGGGGCGATAAACTCACTCCTTTAGCAAAAAAAAAAAAAAAAAAATCTCATTTGGGAAGAGAGATTTGGGTGAAGACACGAATGGTTTTAACTGTTTTCCTATGTTTGAATGACCTGATCCATAGAATGCAACCCAATGGTGAGACTGTGGCTGTAAGCCTTTAAAGATCAAACAAGCCAATGGCACCATATAATTCGGAGTATCCTCAGAGAAAGTGCTGGCCTCCTTCTGATTGGCTACCCATGGAGAAAAAAATCTGGCCTCACCCTAGGGGATTACCTGTTATTCTAAAACAGGTTTATGAAACTATGCCAGGATCAGGTGCAAGGTATTCTAGCCCAGGGCTCACTATAACCACTGATATGCTCCTGGGTATGGGACCTTAACAAGGGGCTGGTAGCCAATCATACTACCCTTTTCAAGCTTACCAACAAAATAATATTGCTGCTTTAAGGACACTGAGGGAATTGTCCTCCAAAGGGGAAAAACACTAATTGAGATTTGTCAAGGCCAGCGGAATTGTACCCAGACTTTGTGACCTGGCTCCTACACACAGCTTTGAGCGAGGTGTGCTGCAACAGGCAGGAAAGGCTTACTAGCTTTCCAGTTTTTGCAGTCTTGGAACAGAATGACTGGAATAATCCAGGCCAGAGGCCAAGGTGTTTTGTTTTTTTCTCAGTCAACTTCCAGAGACTTTGTATGCAGAAATACTGCAGGACCTAGAAGTCAAGCTACAGCTTCATGTTTAAGAAAGATGGCCCCAGCTATATACGTAGAGGAGGATGACATTGTCAGGTATAGGTGGGTGAGGAAGTCCTTGGTCCAGTGAAGGCTGGACGCCCCAATGTGGGGGAAATCGTGGGTCGGGAGGTGGGAGTGGGATGGTGGGTGGGGGCATATCCTCATAGAAGCAGGAGGAGGGGGGATTGGATAGGGGATTCCTGGGTGGGGGGAATGGGGAAAGGGGATTACATCTGAAATGTAAATAAAATATCCAATAAAAAAATTTTAAACAAGAAAGAAAGAAGAAAGAAGCAGACAAAGTCCCAAGTGAGTGTGAATTGTCACCATGAGCATAGCCAAGTCATAGACCCCAATGCCTTGGACTCAAGGGAACTGCCAAGCCCTCCTCTGGCCCAAGAGCAACATGTTGAGAAATATTTGACCTCTAGCTAAAACCAGTGTGTGAATAAAATAATCAACCATACCCTAGAATGCTCCCTTAGAGTCCCTCTACTCAGCTTAGCTGACACACCTCATTAATGTGCTGAGATCCATTGTAGGCTGCTATTGGTGCATCTCCATGAGAATGCAGGACTCTGGGCTGGAGAGATGGCTTAGTGGTTAAGAGCACTGACTGCTTTTCCAGAGGTCCTGAGTTCAATTTCCAGCAACCACATGGTGGCTCACAACCATCTGTAATGGGATCCGATGCCCTCTTCTGGTGTGTCCGAAGACAGACAGCGTACTCATATACATAAAATAAATAAATCTTAAAAAAAAAAAAGAATGCAGGACTCACCTTACCCCTGTTTTTCTGTGTGTGTCTAACACTTCTTCCTCCCCCATTGTCTTGGTGGAATTAGTGCCTAAACTGTACAGATCATAGCAAGAAACAAAGGCTTTTATGTTTTCTTATTTCTTATTCCTCATTTTGTATCGGATTTTGAATTGTGTTATGTTAGAAGGTTTGATTACTGGTTAATGTACTATTGTTGTTGATATTTGAATTGCCGGCTCGAGTTTCATTTAAAAAGATCAGTAAATAGACTTTTCACCTGGGATTAGGGCAGAATTTTCAACACTTTCTGAAATGGTCTTCCACATAATTCTGCCATTTGGAACTATGTCTATGTGAAGTGGCCTTCTCACATAATCTCGATGATCAAAAATTAAAGACATCAGTCAACTCTAAAGACACTGAAACTGCTATTAGTTCTTCATTAGTAAATATCCACCCAAGATTTCATTCTTTATGTAAAATAAGTAGGTATATCCATTTTGCATGTTTCTTTAATAAGTAGTAAAAATATATGTATGACAAAAAATTATTTTGATATATTATCAGTCCATGTTGGATCTGTGTACCTGCTTTATACACTAATATATGTGGGGTCATTTAACAATTTCCTGGGTGAAAGGGGTCATGTGTGGGAAACTTTAAGAAGTTATAACCTTGGGACTGGAGAGATGGCTGACTGCTCTTCCAGAGGTCCTGAGTTCAATTCCCAGCAACCACATGGTGGCTCACAACCATCTGTAATGGGATCCAATGCCCTCTTCTGGTATGTCTGAAGACAGCTACATTTAAAATAAAAAGGTTTAATCTTGACATACTGAGGCTTTAAGATTGATGGTCTTCTTGAGACACTTTGAGCATCTAACTGAAAGACTTTGCATTCAGAGAACAAGAGGGGCACTAAGGTGAATTAGCCTTTTGGGTAAGGGATTTATTAGATGAAATGTTAATTTTCATAAGGACAGGTAGATAACAGCATGGTGGGAACCCTGGGGAGAGCTGAGACCCATGTAGTAGAGTAGAGGTCCCCTATGGGCTTCAGTAACCCACAGTGCACACTGATAGTCAGACTCACTCTGATTCCCAGGTGATGGGGGAGGAGAAAAAGTCTTGCCTTTTGAGGAAGGCATATATGAACTTGAAGATATGGCATGAGTAGAGAGGAGAAACCCTCTATGGGTATCTGTCACACAGTTTGGAGTGTGTCAGTCTAGGACCAGTATGCAGAAGCAGCTAGAGGGAGGAGGAAGAACCAACTTCAGATAGTCATGGTCTGAGCGGTGCCTTGTCTAGGTTCTAACAGGGAGTTAATAGAATCTGTCACTTAGTAGTATGGGGCAGCATGGTCCAGGGAGATCCACGATATGGCGGGTAACTCAGTTTGCCTGTACTTGCAGAAGTCTTAAACTAAAGCTCACGCTCCTAAGAATAACTGGAGCTTCTTTATGAAACTCCTGGGAACTGATGTAGTCTGAATACAGATGGTAAAGTGGGAAAGACCTCCCCAAACTCTGAGAATAGTCTCAGAATGGAGACCCTTCTGGTCCCTCAGGCACGCGAAGTGTTAAAAGGTGGTAGTGAGAGCCTTGTAGAGAGGATACACTTTGAATGGGGGAACAGAAAGAGCCTCTAGCAGATGTGACATGTGGGCAGACTTCAACAGATACCTAGGATTCTCTCAAGGTTCAGCACCTCACAGGCTATTAAAAACGGACTTGCTATGGAGAGAAACACCTTCGAAAAGAAAAGAGGGGCAGATGAGAGGGAGGAGAAAGGGGTCGGATCTCTGTCCCACACAATTCTTTATCTTTTATCATTATCATGGTAAACAGAACTCAAAGCACTCGCTGTTCTTAGACCTTGAGAACACCTCCCCCCTGTGCAGTTGTAGGGGGAGGAGCTGCTAGAGTGTGCAGTTTCTCGTTCCTTTATGTCTTGTGTTCTAATTAGATAAGATTTGCAAAAAGCAGGAGTCTCAGTACTCGCAACATTCATGGAATTTCACAGATACACCCTTAAATACTTTGGTTGTCAAAGGAAGAGCATGGGGGTACAGGAGGACGAGGGGGGAGGGGAAATGAGAGCACAGAATTCTACAGGTGTATTAAAATGTCGCAGCAAAACCCATCATTTCGAATTGAATGTTAACGAAACAATTAGCTTTTTAAAAAGTAAAAGCAAAAGAGAAGAAAGGTAGGATCCAGTTCCTTACGTTTTTCTTGAACTTGGAGTTTTCTTGTACACATGACTTCACTCATGAGTTGCTTCCTTGCCTCCTTTTCGAGTGCCAGCTCCCGATCCTTCTCAGCCAACTTCTTTGCCTTTATGTCCTCTAGTAGTCTGTCCAGTTCTTTCTCCTGGGCTTTTTCTTCCTTCCGTCGCTGCACTAGATAATCATTGTATATCTTCTGTTCTCTACCCATGTCTTCCTACATAGCGTAGAAGTTAACTCACGTTATTGGAACACATCAGTGAGTAAGAACAAGTACATTTTTAAAAATTATGTGGTAATTCATTTATTTGCAAAGTGTGTGAGTGTGTGGTGTGTGGGGGTGGACGTGCGTGCGCCATGATGTATGAGTGTGTGTCAAAGGATAACTTTCAAGAATAGGCTCTTTCTTTCTACCCGGGGATAGAACTCAAAGCATCAGACTTGATGGCAGTCTCCTTTATCCCGCTGAGCCTTCTGGTCGACCCCAGGGCCGGCCTTAGAAGCAGTCATTCTAACAGGTGCAATCCTAGTCTTGTGGTGCTATATACTTAGGCATTCACTGGTATACTATTGTGTCTCAGATTTTCTTCAAAGGACTTAGAGTGACTGTAGGACTAGACAAAACAGGAACAGACTTTAGTTGAAGGCTGCTAAAGCCTGTCAAGGATATAAGGGGGTTCAGACCATTTTTTTTTGTATCTGTTTGAAACGTTTGAGAACACATTTTCGAGTAAGTTGGTTCAAATACTGTCTCAAAGAGTTCCCTAAAGCAGCTGTTAGCACACTCCCAATGGGAAACCTGCCACCCTACAACGGTGGATTTGAATATCAACAAAGAGACAGTTCACCTAAGAGACTCTAGGGAGGGTAAAGAAGAACATATAAAACATTGTTCGACATCATTCCCCTCTAGGGACATGCAAGTTAAAGCGATATGAGTATCTGTTAACATGCACCATAATAAAGCAAAAGGGGTGACAATATCAAATGCTAAAGAGAATGTGGAGCAACTAGAGTGCTCACGAACTGCTGGAGAGACTAAAGCTATCTTTTAACATTTTTGCTTCCTTCATGACTTATTTCCTCTGTCCTCCCTCCCTCCCTCCCTCCCTCCCTCCCTCCCTCCCTCCCTTCTTTTCTCCCTCCCTCCCTCCCTCCTTTTCTCCCTCCCCCCCTCCCTCCCTCCCTCCATCCCTCCCTCTCTTTCTCTTCCTTCCTATTGTTAGAAACTGAGCTCAGGGCTTTGCTCAATAAAACACACTGAAAGCAACAACCCATGATAAGACTGACAACTCAACAGACTACTCAACTGGCATTTAGCAAGCACTAAATAAATATCTTACTCTCTTCTGCTTCTTCTTGTCTGCCTCATCCTGTAAGTCTTGAAGGGCCCTTCCCACGAGCTTCATGTTCAAGTCCAGGTCCTCTCTGTACTCCTGATGCATGGACTCCATCTTCTCTTGCACGGCTTTTTTCAAACTGTTCCTAGTTTCCTGTCTTGTCTTCTGCTTCTGGAGCTTTTCTTGTTCGTCCTCTCGCTTGACCTGTGCTTTGTTCTGCTCCTGAGGAGTAATGAAGACGAGTCAGCATAGTTAAGCAAAGCAAGTAAGGCCACACTTTCGAAGTAAGGGATAAGCCTAAGGGATTTCTTGGAAATACGTACACACAACTCCATTTCGGCGGGGCTAGAGAAGTGGAGCTCACTTTTTAATACACCTGAGTCAGCAATAAGGCTTTGTAGATAACTAACTGTTCTATGTGTGGTTGTAAGAAAGTATTAAGTAGGTGTGTAGTTCAAAATCGATTTCTTAAAAAAAGTGTAAAAGGAAATGATCTTGGATCCCAGTGCTAAATATTCACTGTCATGCTCAACATGCTTGCTCAGTCTTCTGGGCTGTATGCTTCTATGCACATCTGCATGTCTATTATTAAGCAGCAGTGAGACTTCAAACACGGAAATGTGCTTAATAGACTAACCCCATACTCCAAGCAAACTATATTAATAAGCGGGAAAACTGCTACACCTGTGGAGCCTGGCACTACAGGGCCTTTAAAAAGGCTCACCAGGAAGCGGGCTTCCTCTTCCTTCATCCTTCGTGCGGCCTCCCTTTGTGCCTGGATGCTGGTGACCTGAGCATCCAGTCCCAGGCGTGTATTTTGGACCAGCTCTCTCTGTCTCTTCTGGTCTTGGGCTTCTCGCCTTTCCTTCGCTAATCTGTCTTCCTCCCAAAGTTTGGCGAACAGCTGCTCTTCCACCAGCTTCTGCCTCTTCAGCTCCTTGTTGAATTCTACCTGCGCGTTCCGTTCCTCAGCCACCTTTTTCTCATGGACGCTAGCCAATTTAGTGCGGAGCTCCTCACAGCGCTCCCTGAAAGGGAAATTTTAAAAAGAGTAAACCCCTGGGGAGTTTTATGAGGCACTGCTGTGTTTAGGCACATGTCTTCACAGAACCAAAATAACCCGGATGCAGGCCATACAGACAGAAAAAAAAAAAAAGTGGGGAAACAGCAGAGAGGGAGGCAGGTCCACAAGGATGTCACCAGACGCAGACGCAAGCACTGCCCTCAGGCAAAACAAACTTTGATTCCTTGCTCTGCCGATTCTTGTGTGATTTTGGATCAAAAAATTTAACTTATCTAGCTAGGTGTGGTGGTGCATGCCTTTAGTTCCAGCACTGGGCAGGCAGAGGCAGGCAGAGTTCTTTGAGTTTGAAGCCAGCCTGGTCTACATTCCGAGTTCTGGGACAGCCAGTGCTACATAATGAGAACTGGAAAATGAAACAAACAAACAAACAAGAACAGAATTAACTCATCCCGGTCTCATCTTTAAAACACCTAACCCAGAAACCTGTTCCCTCTGGGTTCTTAGGTCTGAATCCACTCTTACCAGCTGTGC
Source organism: Rhabdomys pumilio (assembly GCA_030674055.1). NCBI lineage: Eukaryota > Metazoa > Chordata > Mammalia > Rodentia > Muridae > Rhabdomys > Rhabdomys pumilio. The sequence continues at coordinate 14,654,683 of JANHMN010000013.1, forward strand.
CCCAACCTGTGCCCACTGCTTGGCAGCACCTGACCTCTGCTAGGAGGGGTCAGGGACAGTGTGTATTGTTAGTGGGAACTCTGTAGACCCGTTGTCAGTGGTAGACACTTCATGGTTCTCTGGACCACATCTTGTTCTGATTTTGCTGGTTTCTTGTACCTGCCGGCCTTTGAATTTCTGACCTCCTTGAACTGTAAATGTTGTGAAAATGAACTCTTGTATTCCCTTTGTGTTCTGCCATTTAGGTGAAAACTTACATGGCCGCCATATATACCGCTCAACAAGACTTGGCGACTTAGGAACCTAATATTCAGCTCTGAGTCAGGTAAGCTACGATTCTATCAGAGAGTTTGCCATAAATCTCAACATATGTTGAAGCCAGGAATCGTGGCAGTTCCAGGTACTTGGGAGGCTGAAGTGAGAATATCTTGAATTCAGGGCCAGCCTGGACTACACAGTAAGTTTCAAGCTAGCCTGGATTACAATGTTAGACCTTATCTCACAAATGATCCATTTGGGCTGGAGAGTCGTCTCATCAGTTAAAAGCTGCTGCCACAGAGGACCCTGGTTTGATCCTAACACCCACATAGCAGCTCATGGATGTCTGTAACTCCAGTTCCAAGGCCTTCCTGGGCACTAGTCACACATGTGGTGCCCTTGTATCCATGCAGGCAAAATGCTCAAAAATATAAAAATATAAAATAATAAAATAACAAGTGTATTTATTAAATGAATTTAAAAAGGCTAATGACTATGTTTTAAACACATCCGGGAAATACTGAACTTTTCACATCTTTTCTGAGGATTGAAATCTTAAAATTAAAAGACATACAGAACTGATATCCGTATCAAGTGACAATCGCTATATTAAAGGAGTTGAATAAAAAAAGAAAGCAAAATGAAGAAACCAACCTGAGGATATAATAACAATTTTAAAAGGTTTGTTTTTATTATTTTCTTTAATTATGTGTGTGTGTGTGTGTGTGTGTGTGTGTGTGTGTGTGTGTGTTCTGTCTACGTGTGGGTATGTGCACATGAGCACAGGTACCAATGGAGTCTAGAAGAAGATATCAGATCCTCTGGAGCCGGTCTTACAGATGGTTGTGAGCTGCTGGATCTATGTGCTGCAAACAAAACTTGGGGCTTCTGTAAGAGCAGTGCCCAGTTTTTAACGCCATGACAGCAATTCTTAACACCCATTTCCATAAGAGTCCAGGGATCGGAAAACGATGGGATTTTGTAGTCTGTGTCAGGAAGTGGATCAGAAGTCCAGGTGATCAGAAAAGATCCTGGGACCAGCGATAACCAGATAATAACAAACAGGGACCTACCACATATTTGGCAGATGGAGAAATGGCGGCAACAGGGGACAGACCAATTTTACTAAACACTTCCTGGGATGGGGTTTCAAAGACCTTGTCTCCAACAGCAGTGTTCAAGTTGATAAGTAATCTTATTTGACAATTGGCTTTTCCATGCTTGGGAGGCAAGCATAGAGTACCACAGTGGAATTTTAAGACAACTTGAGCCCCTGTGTTTTAAGTGACCTATGAGGTGATTTCCAAGATTTAAAGTATGGTTCCTGAGTATACCTTCGAAGGCTACAGTTTACTGTAAGTTGGCATTCCCGAATCATTTTTAATATGCCAGTTAGAATGCAGGATTGTCCATTTAAGACAGTGGTCACCCTTAAAGAGGCCAGATTCCACTGCCTGAAGAGGCCAAGCTGTGCTCCCGCAGCTACCTCCTGTACACAGAGAATTCAAAGGCAATCTGTGTGCCTGACAGCTCTTAGTTTATCCTGGCTTTTCTGTACCCTTTGTTGAGCTAAATTGCTAACAAGAAGTGTCCACAAGCCTCCCAAAAGTTAGGGAAGTCTCATGTTTCCTCTGTTCATTAGGTTGTTCTGGGGACTTTCTCTGAAGAGGTTCCTCTATGTCTAACTCATCTATCCTGGGTGCTCCAAGGTCATGGGGGCTCTTTTCCTCTCCTCCCTCTCCCCCTCCTCTCTCTCCTTCCTCTCTCCCATCCCCTTCAAGGTCCCATTTGTACTCCCACACACAGTACCATTTTCTGTCTAATGTTCTCCCTCCCACCTGAAGGATCCGTCATGGTCTTGAGGCTCTCTCTCCTAATAATTACCATTCCTGAAGGGAATGGTGTGTCTGCTTCCCTTCCCAGGCTAACCACGCCTGTTTTGTTGTTCTCTCTGTAATATATACTATAGTATAGTATATACTATACTATGTAACAAGCCCAGGTTCACATGCTGCTTGTATCCTCTTCCAAACTATTACCTGAACTGCTGGTCTAACTTTTCAGCTACAAACTCCTGCCTCTCTTTTTCCTTCTTCTCTCTTAATAACTTGGTTCTCTCTCTCATTTTTTCTTTTTTCTCTTCAATGGTTTCTCCTTTCGATTGCATTTCAGAAAAATACTCATTTTCTTCTGATGCCAAAAGGTCACGTAGCCTGAAACAAACAAACAAACAAACAAACAAACCAATTAAGTAATTGATTAATCAAAATTATCATTCTGACTGAGTTTTGTTCTACTGAATTTCTGAATTAGTGACTAATCATGTTTTAAGAAATGAAAGGCCACTCGCTGTGAGGTTGGGGAAACAAGTCAGTTAAGAGCTTCCCTTGCGGGGACAGACTTCATCCCTCAGAACCCACGCTGAGAGAATAGAAAAATAGTCTGATGGCCTAAGTTTGGTCCTGGGAACTGCATAGTAGAAGAGGAGAAACAACTTCCAAAATCGTCCTCTGACCTCCACACGATATTCCCTCCCTCCAATAAATAATGTTTTAAAACAAATCACTGTGGTTCTCCAAAAAATAAGAATATGAAAAACTGAGCCATGACCTTTATTTGACTTGTTTTTTTTTTTTTTTTATGCACAATATTAACCATTGTGGTTTCATGAGCTCAGGACATAGAACACTGTTAGAGAACTCGCCTAACATAGGAAAGGCCCTGAGTTTGATGCCCAGTAGCCAACAGGAATACAAAATGAGTGCTTCTATTCCTGGGCTACCAGGTTTGTGAGTCTTACTTATTTCGTCTCTCTTCGGTATTGATGACAAAGCCTTGCATGGCATCCTTGACTCTTGCTTGCACAAGACTGCCAAAGGACCTGCGGTCGCTGTGCTGGATCCAGTCGCATTTCAGGCGGTACTGCTCATTTGATTTAGTAGAAACCAAAGTAGTGTGGTACTTGTGGTAGCTGCGCTGGATCCTTTTTAGATGTTGCTCGGCCCTCTGAGCCTTGGGAGGCTTGGCTCTCTGAAAACAAACAGCAGTGGCCATTTACAATAAGTAAAAATTAAGAGCCTGACCATTTATAGAAAAAATTTGTATGTAGGTGTATACATATATATGCACATACACACACACACACACACACACACACACACACACACACACATATGCACACACATATCCACTCTGCGGTTACAGCCAAAACCAACTTAAGTATCTGAAGACTAACTTGTTTGAGTCTCTGAGTTTGATATTCATCAGATCAGTCTCAAGTTACAGAAAGTCTTTGGGTTTTGATAGGATTAACCTAGCATTAACAGGAGATGATGTTAGTAAAAATGTGTTTAGTACACACAGTCTACCAAACATAAGAGATACTGTAGAGTATCTGTTATTCAGCCACATTACTCATGTTCCTCATGTTCCTCATGTCTCTCCTGAGCCTGGCATAAACTTCATTTCAATGTCCCGCCTAAGACCTTGAGAGTAACCTTTCTGTATATTGTGAGTCCAGGAAAAACTACAAATTTCCATTTTAAAGTACAACCTACAAATGCTTATCATTTTTGCTGTAGAGGACTATTAATCAAGCAAACTAACTGCTTTGGCAAGAGATCATATACAAAGACCTAGGCCTGTATGATCCAGACGGAATACAAACACTCCACATACCTTTAATCCCTCTAACTGGAATAAGACACATCCTTAGTACTTACCTTTAAGGTAAAATTAGTTTCTAGAAGGTAGCAAGGATATTTGAAAATGACTTCTAATGGACAGGTAGTCAAAGTAATGAATCAGAGAAAGATTTGACATAATGAACCAGAGATAGGATATGCCCAACTCTCGTGAGAACAGCACAGGAAAGCAAGGCTCAGTGAGAGTCAGTCAGCTGGGTGTCAGTGCAGTGACTGCAGTGTAGTGGAATTGTAGTTCAGTGTAGGTCAGCAGAAGCAGTTAAAGCCAGACAATAAGAAGGAGCCAGAAGATTAAAACAAATTGCTAGCATTAGTTTGAGGCCAAGCAGAGTCATTTTGAATCAGTCAGTTTGGAGAGGAGTTTGAGCCAGAGCAGCTGAATTGAACCGACCAACCAGAGTTCAAAAAGCACTAGAAAGGGTGAGCTTATTAAGCCTCTGAGATGACAATTACATCAGGGAAATAAAATTTACTTTTACATTTTGCACTATCGTAAAAGAAAATAAGTCAAATCTTGAGTTATAGATCATCTATTTTTTTTAAAAAAAGGCCTTTGACTAAAAGTAGATATAATTATTAAAGTTAAAATTTAAATACCTTTTTGCATCCCTTTTTGCATATTCCTACCAGGTCAATATATCACTCAAACCTCATCAGAAGCTTCTATTTGCAGTAAATGGAGATTAATACAGACACCCACAACAACTGGCCAAAGTTATTGTGCCTACAACCTTTATCTGGGCAGAAGAGAAGTGGGCAGGGTTTCAGTTCCCAGACTTGAAGTCTGAGGCAGAGACCATGAGGGGAGGAGAAGGGAGAGGAAAAAAAAAGGAAGACACCACAAGGTAGATGGATTGTGAGGACATAGCCATGAGGGCCAGCCAGTTGGAGTAGGGGTGGCCCCAGGTATAACATGGCATGTTATATTGAAAGAAAAATTTAAATTAGGCCCAAACTAATAAGAATAGCAGGGCCCTCTGATTCCCTGACCTAAGTAGTTAAAAATGCCGGTCAGCAGGTCTGTTAGGCCAGGGCCCAGTTAATCATTCACAGAGAATGTAGAATTACAGGACAAAGGACTGTTGAGTCCTCCCAGGAACTGGCTGGCCATGAAAGATAAAGAAAGTATGCAAGGACATCTTTGAAAGAAACAGGGACATGCCTCGGACATGTCCAAATGAGTAATGGGCCATCTGGTGTTTTTTCCAACCTCCCCCTTGTGAGGCCCGCTTGGTGTTCCAGGAAATTGTAGTGTAAGTTTAACCAGATGTTTTGCTAGCTCAGATAAGCATCTGCCCATAGAAACTGTACTCTGCCCTGCTCTGCTTACACAACCTGCTAATGTTCATAAATGTAAAGCAACCAATCGTGTGTAACCTTGAGAACCCCCCCTCCCCAACCCTTGCCTATAAAAACCTCAAGCTGTTGGGCCTCTGGGTCAACTCCTCTGTCTCCTTCGTGAGATACATGTCGACCCGGAGCTCCGTCATTAAACTGCCTCATGTGCTTGCATCAAAATAGTCTCTTGTGCGTCCTTGGGTGCGCACTGTCCCGAGACTTGAGTGAGGGTCTCCCTGCGGGGGTCTTTCAATATCTCACTAAGAACAAGAGACTACAGAATGCTCAACCCAAAAGGAACCATGTACTGTACGCTGAGTTCCATCCTCACTTTCAAGTCTCAGAAAACAGAAAATATTTGACAAGAAAAAATCTGGGCACAAGAGGACAGCTACACATATGAGCTCAGAGTGAGTGCAACAGCATGTACACACTGTGCAAGCCCAATACAGACTGGAGAGAGAAGGTGGGCACACAATCCCATCACTAGCTGCAGGAAAAAAAATGGTGACAATTGTTAGCTGCTGGGAGAGAAAGAGGCTTTTCTCTAAGAGTATATCCCCTGATAAGCTGACCACACTCTGAGGAAGACTGAATTTTGGGACAGCACAAATTGGTTATAAGGGCTAAAAAAGAAAGCCGATACAAGTTGGGTACATATGGAATGAGGAGTGGATGTGGGAAAGAGCTGGAGTGAATTGTTAATATAACATCTATTTGCCAGAGGTAACTGTCATCTCCAAGGTTTACTGCCTCTGTCTACTAATCTAGGCCTAGTCCTGAAAGCTTCCAGCCTCTGTACTATCTTATCTAGGCCTAGAATGTTTTCAGCCTCTGAGACTTACTGCTGAATAAGCTCATCTGAAGTGGAAACTTAAGGGTTCTTTGGAAAGTTGGGTTGGATGGTGTTTTGCTCGGGCAAACATGTGAAGGAACATTTTGTTAAAGTGGACACAGGTGAAAAGCTAAGGCAGACTCATGAAGGAACATTTTGCTGAAGCAGACACAGGAGAGAGGATGTTCTGTTAAAGCAAACACGTGAAAGGATAAGTGATGAAAGATTCTTTGCGAATGACATGCATGTATTGGTCTGCCTTACAATGCATAGTTGAACTGCATTTATTGGGACTCCACAGAGAGAAACACACAAAAAAACTTCTGGAAGAGTACTGCAGTTTGTTGCCACTTCCAGGGACTTGGGTTGATTGGACACATGTGCTGTAGTAAGACTCCTACTGAGGTAAGACATATGGAAGACATGATATGTTTAGAGGGTATAAATTGGACTTGACAGAGTGACAAAGTGATGTTGACAGAGCTAGGCTTGCTGGTACAACTAGTTGTACAATGTTTGTGGTTCTTGCAACTTTGCTGATCCTTACTTCCTTGAGAAAGGCACAGCCGAGAACTTCTCCTGTTGGTCCCTTTTGCTGACTTGAACCGAGGCTGAGGCCTGGCTGTCCTTGCTCGGTTATGTCACTACTGTTGCTAACCCGACTCTACCGAACTGGACTGTTGGTGTATCAGTGAAGTGTTTGCAAGTGGATCGAGCTGTTGCTTCCTGCCGACCTGTGAACTGAACTGCTAATTTCAGGACAACATAGATGGGAGTTGCTCCAAAGAACCTTTCTAAACAGGTCTACTTCCCCCATGTCCTTTCTTTCCCACTCCTTCTGGTAGGTAGTGGGCTACAAGGAATGCTAAAGTATTTAAGAACCATCATTAAAAATAAAGCTTGAAAAAATTAAAGTTACATTCACCCTCTCTTGTTCTTTCTGAACTCTGGCTGACTGGTTCAGCTTAGCTGTTCTGGCTCAAACTGCTCTCCAGACTGACTGATTCAATCTGACTTCTCTCCCAGCCTCTGACTGAATTGCTCTGCTTGGCCCCATACTAATGTTGGCCACCTGTGCTAATCTTTTGGCCCCTCGTTCTCTGGCTCGTTCTGTCTTTACCTGTGTCTAGCTTGCTCTCTCTCTGCAACCTGTATCTATAACTGTCTTGGCGAAACTGTCTCCCTTTATCTGTACTGCTCTCTCTTAACTAGCTTCCCTTTCCTCTCTCTTCTTATGAGAGCTGGGCATATCCTGTTCTGTCAGGTCTCTCTCTGATTCACCACTTTGTTTGCAACTTCATTAGAAGTCACTTTTTTTTTTTTTAACAAACTAACTTCACCTTTGTTTTTTTATGGTTAAAACTGTGTACTAAGGATGTGTCTTTATTCTAGCCAGAGGAATTAAAGGTGTGTGCTAAAACTGAGTCACACCAGAGCTAGAAACAGGTTTGTTTGTTTGTTTGTTTGTTTTCAGGTAAATAACATAATTTGGGGGGTTCACAGTGTGATCAAACATTCTATAACAGTAAATACAAGCAAACCAGGAAAGGAACTGGAAACACTCAAAGAACTAATATAAATAAGCAAACAAATTTGAAAGGCAGGACTCTAGAAATGATTTAATCAACCAGAGATGTGAATGCTATGACCAGAGTGTTTCAAAAGGACAGATTGTTATGTCAGATCTCGAGGTCCCCACAGATCACCAGAGACCACTAGGAGTCCAACTCGAATACAAAATCAAAGAGTCTTTGTTAAAGCTTGAGCTCCAAAACTTCCAATCTCTCCAGAACTGTGAAAGGTGTGGAAATGGCTGAGCTGGTACAAGCCTTGCCTATTTATCATGGTTGCTGTAGCAAGGTAGGGGACTTTCCAACTTGGGAGTTATATGATTGGTTGACATTTTCTTGGCACACTTCTATTGGCTAGTAATGATTTCATCTTGGTATGAAAAATGGTTACTAGCTTAATCAATCTACTTTAAGACATTAGGTACTTTCCCCTTAAGAACTGACTGGTTGTTGCCAGGAGTAGAGTGGCTATTTGCCTAGGAGAATTATGATTGTTGCCAAGGTGACATGGTTCTTGGAACAAGTTGGGGGGTTTCCAGTAGCTGAGTTCGCTCAGAGGACAAGTTAATCACAACCTGGACTCTGAAAGCAAAATTGAGTTTGTAATGTTAAGCTGAGCCCTTCACAAACCTATTGAAGCCTGCTCCCCCAGTACAGCTGTAGCCATTTTGTTACATACTTGCTAGTCGTTTTGGTACTGCCAGGGAAATGTTAGTGATCCCCAAAACACAGACAGGAGCCAATATGATGTAACTCACAGTGGGGTCTTTATGCTATTTGAGCTAGCTCACCCCCCCACACACAACACACCACCATCATGCAGGGTGGTTTGGGGGGTGGGGGTGGGGAAATCCCCTAATGTCTATCAGGGCAAGACTTTATAGTAAGCAGCAAGCAGGGAGTACATGTGGAAGCATCTAATTAGAAAGATACTATGGCCTTTAACATAATTGGCTGGTGCTGGGAGTCATATCATAAACTTAATTTCTGCTCCCTTCTGCATTGGTGGTCATTAGGCAAAGGGTTGGCAAGGAGTTGTAACCTGGGGGTGCAGGTTTGTTGGGAAAATAACCTGGAGACACTGGTCTTGTTAAGGGTATAACCTGGAGATGCTAGTCTTGTTGAGGATTAGCCTAGAGACTGGAGCTAGGCTTGGGTTTTGTTGGGGGGGCAACTTGGAAACTAATGCCTGTTAGTTTACCTGAATTCAAACTTAGGTCAGGTACTCTAAAATGGAGTCTGAATTTTAAAGATTTGACATCTAAGTTTTATATTGTTATTGATGCAGAGAAATAACTTGATTCAGAGCAGGGTCATGCTGACCACATACTCCATTATGTTCTGTATGTTCTGAGGTTTGTTAATCTTAAAACATCCCACAACCATAAACTCCACTCAGGACCAATCATAATAAAGGCCAGCTAGGACTGTTCTGTCTAGCTGGCAAACGTAGCTTGAGTCAGAGATGACCTCCAGGCTGTGCTTCTGGTACCTACACATGAGCTCATTGTGGTTTTTGCCTTTATAAACTGGCCCTGGGAAACATTCAGGGATGAGGTCTAGTTCCTGAGTCTATGCTGCCTCCCTGATAGACCAGTCTTGGCATGTGCATTCAATAATCCAGCCCTGTTTGATTGAGATTGGTGCTAAAAGAACCCCGCAGGGAGACCCTCACTCAAGTTTCGGGACGGTGCACACCCAAGGACTCACAAGAGACCATCTTGATGCAAGCACACAAGGCAGTTTAATGGCGGAGCTTCGGGTCGACAAATATCTCATGCAGGAGACAGAGGAGTCAACCCAGAGGCTCATCATCTTGGGGGTTTTATAGGCAAGGGTTGAGGGGAGCGGGAGATTTTTGCACAGTTACACACGATTGGTTGCTTTACATTTTTGAACATCAGAAGGCTGTGCAAGCTGAGCAGGGCAGAGTACAGTTTCTGTGGGTGGATGCTCATCTAAGTTAGCAGAACATCTGGTTAAACTTAAACTATAATTTCCTGGAACACCAAGCGGGCCTCACAGGGTGGGGAGGGTGGAAGAACACCAGATGGCCCATTACTCATTTGGACATGCCCGAGACATGTCCTTGTTTTTTTTTTAAGGATGTTTTTGCATACTTTTCTTATCTTCATGGCCAGCCAGTTCCTGGGATGACTTAACAGGCCTTTTTCCTTTGTCCTATAACTCCACATCCTTTGTGACTGATTAACTGAGCCCCGGGCTAACAAACCTGCAGACCGGCATTTTTAACTACTTTAGGTTAGGGAAAGGGAATCACAGGGCCCTGCTATTCTTATTAGTTTTGGGCCTATTTTAAAATTTTCTTTCAGTGCCTGAGTGGTTTGTGCAGTGAGTCTAAGACCTCAACAGTTTCAGTTTCTTTAAATGTATTGTTTGCAAAAAGACCACTCAAAAAATAAATAAATAAAAGTTGTTAAGGGCCCAGCCTAACATACAAGCTCCATTTTACATTCAGACTCCTTCTTATGTTAAACTAGTCCTTAGTGTGAACTCAGTTACGAGAAAAAACCCACAACTTGTTCCAGGAACCAAGACACCCCTAGCAACCACTACAACTCCTCTATCCAATAGCCACTGTACCACTAGGAGCAGCCAATCAGCTCTTAGGAGGAAAGTACCTAATGCTCTAGATGCCTCAAAATAGATTGCTTGGGCAAGCCGATATTGTTCATACCAAGTTGAAATCATTATTAGCCAATAGAAATGCACCAAACTCTGACTTTCAAATGTTGACCAGTCATGTAATTGTCAAACTGGAAAGCCCCTCATCCTGCTGAAACTATAATAAATAGACAAGGCTTTACTGACTCAGGGCCTTCCATACCCATCCATTGCATTGGAGAGGTTGGAGAGGTCCTAACTCGAGCTTGAACAAAGACTCTTTGCTTTTGTATACAAGTTGAACTCCTGGTGATCTCTGGTGATTTGTGGGGCCTGAGCATAACAATTGGAATGTATGCATATACATTTTGAAAATATATCAATATGCTAAATGAAGTCTCATTGACTGTATTTTTATCATATTCCTAGCATTGAGCCTACTCCTCCCACAGTTAGCCTCTCACTATGAATGAGTGGACACCTGTTTCTGGGTGTTCTTGATGACTCAGTATCTGTGCCTCCTGATGCCACCACAACACCAATAGTCTTGAGCTTCCTGTTTTCAGCAGTGGGTTTCATCCAATGGTTACATTGTAGCATGTTGGTGCTAATTCATAGTAACAAGTCCTTAAGGCACAAGGTGGATTTATTCTGATGAATTACATTTAGAATATTGGTGTCAGAATTACCAGATACTGGGGTATCTGGTAACCATAGGTTATCTCTAGTAACCATTCAGGGGGTGGGGTAGCATCCAAAGATAAACTGATGGAGGGTTTCAGGGCTTGGTGTACACAAAGAGGCACCTAGGTGCAGCCAACAGGATGAAATGGAAGACAGACCCAAGTTGAGATCTAGAAGTGCATCACGAGACACAAATCCACATCAAAATCATTTTGAGTTTACAGTAATTTAATTAAACTACTATTCATTCCTGGTATTTTATGAGTGCAGATTCTGTGACAGGGAAGTAGAACAGGGTCACTTGGGCAGGTGACACAACAAGAACTCAGGGTTCTGGTAGACATGTGAGCTGAAAAGAGGAAGCACACAGGCCAGCTAGAAACTGTCACCAGTTGTGAGGACAGGAATCAGGATTCAAGTACACTTAGACTACAAAGAGCAACACGGGTAAGTATTGGTGAGAAACAGCACTAGTGGTAGCCAGACCTAGGAGCCCTATAGGGCCTGCGGTACAGAGACATGATGTCATGTAGCTCAGGGTGGCTTCAAACTCTCTCTTTAACTAAGCCTCTGCCTCTAGCTCCCTGTTACAGGATATATGATCACACTATGAACCCTGAGATTGCATTGTTTACTGGAGAAACCTGTTTCTAGATGTAGTGTGGCTCAGCCCTTCACACCCTTAGTACAAACCTTTAACTCCAATGACGGTAAAGTTAGTTTGTAGAAGGAAGCACCTAAGTTTGAAAGTGATGTCTAATCGAGTGGCAAAGTGACAACTCAGAGAAAGATTTGACAGGATAGGATAAGCCCAACTCTCATGAGGGGAGAGAGAGATAAAGGAAGCTATGTAAGAGAGAGAGCAGTCCAGTGAGAGAGGAGGAAGAAGAGGAAGAGGAGGAGAAAGAGGAGGAGAAGAAGGAGGAGGAAGAGAAGGAAGAGGAGGAGAAGGAAGAGGAGGAGGAGGAGGAAGAGGAGGAGGAGGAGGAAGAGGAGGAGGAGGAGGAGGAGGAAGAGGAGGAGGAGGAGGAGGAGGAGGAGGAGGAGGAGGAGGAGGAGGAGGAGGCGGCAGCTGTTTTACCGGGAGAGTTTCACAGAAACAGGTTGCAGAGAGAGAACAAGCTAGACACAGGTGAAGACAGAACAAGCCAGAAAATGAGAAGGAATCAGAAAATTAGAACATATTGCCAAAGTTAGTAGGAAGCTAAGCAGAGCAATTCAGGAGAAGCCTAGAGAAGCCAGACTGATTCAGTCAGCTTGAAGAGGAGTTTGATCTGGAACAGCTGAGTTGATCAGCCAGCCAGAGTTCAGAAAGAACTGGAAAGGGTGAGCTTATTCAACAGCAAGTCTCAATAAAACTAGAAACAGGCTTGTCACTGACTAAAATTCACACTGTTCAACAGAAATATAATACAAAATAGATACGTTATTAAAGTTTTTCTAGTAATTGTATTAGTTAAGTGAAAGAAGATAATTTTGATAATATATTTTATTTATCCAATATATCCAGAATATTATCTTTTCAATATGTGATGCCAAGCAGTTTCATCACATATCCAGAGGTCAGAGCCAGGTGTGGCAAGCAACTACAATAATGGACACAGACTCTGGGATTTGTGAAGATCAAGGAAGGACTTTGCTACTGTAACATATCGGGTTCTTATTTTAAAGAACAGTGATTTCATCCAGGTTTGACTCTGGCCTATACTCACTCATCACTGTGTTGAACAAGTTATCGAATCTCCAAGTCTAGGGATTCTCATCTGTCAAATGAGAAAAAGAAACGTGCTGGTGGCTGCTCACAGCACTGCTTGTACTTTCTCCTAAGGAAGTTTTGTTATCTGACACTTAAAGACACCCGAGGAGAACCATGTGTGGTTCTTTTTGCCTCTGACTTTTGCTGGGCACACAGTGTTCAGTAGGTCTGCTTCGGCCTTATCAGCATGTCTTTTTCCTATTCCTTGTTGGTTATGAACATAAATAACAGTCATCAACAAATGGCCTGGATCCTGAGCACGACATGAAGATACATGACCCTGAAGTGTTGTTTCTGTCCCTTGTGAAGTCATCTTGCAACCTGACAGCCCATAGCAGCTTCCAGACTACCTTTTTCCAGGTCCAGATTCTATAGTTCTTAGACCTAAATAAGAAGGAGGTCTGTGAGCAGACTGAAATGTGGCATATGTACTGTGGACGGCAATACAACTGTATTCTTAAATAGCCGGAATCTTTCTCCTTCAAGTTGCCAACACACCTATTATCTCCCTTTAACAGTTTAGGAAGTAAGCAGCAGGTGGACGGCATTTTTAATTTAGGGGGAGACTCCTAGGGCCCCTGGATTTACTCCTGTATATTCTTTAGGGCTATACATCCAGTAGAGTTCCTGTCATAACTCTGATTACACATGGTAGAGTTTCTGGCTCATAGAAACCAGTTTCTGCAGAAATAAAGGAACTCGTGCATAAATGAGGAGTGCCTGGATTGTCAGCAAAATGCATCAGATTATTTTCTTATGGGCTACCATTATCAGGCCATCCTAGGAGGCAACTACATGGCTTATTTCCAGTCTATAGGGGCACTTTTGTTCATCACCAGTTAGCCAGCACAAGGAGCATTCTATTATCACACACACAGAATTCAAAGCCCAATTCTGTTTCCATAGACTATTTTCCCAGGGTTACATGACCAATTCAATGTCATACTGTTGAACCATAGGCAGTACAGATCCGGGAACTGCCTCCTGCCCCGGTGCTCTTCCAAAATACTCCCACACCCACAGCTCATAGCAAGGAGTCAGATCTCATTTGAGGAATGTTGAAAAAAACAAAAACACCAAGGTCCCAAGTGGTGATTGTAGCTGGAGGTTGCGGGAAAGGGTGTGGGTGCAATGATAGAGATGAGCAACAACCTTGTCTTCCTCAAAACCCACTGCATCCCAGGTGTATCCCAGGTCAAGGAACGCCCAGGCAGGTCGGGCTCCACCAGGGGATGAAAAAAGTCCTACGTTTCCCTGCGCAAACATCTTATACTTACTATGATCACCGCTTTGGGAGTAGGGCCCTTAAATTCCCTTGGAACAGTGCCAAACCGCTGGCTGTACATCTTTAAGTCTCTTTGGGATGGTGGCAGCAGGAAACTAAGAAAGCCCGGTGGAGTCTACTTCCCAGACGCAGAGGCCGGTTGCCATGGTGCGCCACCCCGCCCCCGCGTGCTGCTAGAATGAAGGTGGGCGGGCCAAGTGGAAGTAGTCCCTAGTCACTGGCCCGTAAGATCAATCTGCTGTCATCAGCCCGCCCATCCACTGCCCAGCACAGGAGCCCTCCTTCCAACTCCTTCTCTTCCTCCCAGGCTCCGCAGGAGAAAGATGGGGACGGGACCTAAAAAAACTTTTAACTGAAAGGATCAAAACACAACTCAATGTATTTTGCTAGTATCGAATGTATCAGACCTAAAAGTATGAGAAAGGTTATTGGACCTTTGAGGTTAAATTTTGTACTACCTCGAAATTAATCTTGGTGGCGATAATAATCACATGGCAACCTTACACTTGTTGGTTTTTTTGTTTTTTTGTTTTTTTTTTACATTTTGCAAATTATTTCCAGAAACAACCTTTGAGGTTGACAAAATTCTTACAGGATTGAAAGAATTGAAGGTATTAGCTTTAGTTTGCAGTGAAGTCGATTAAGGCTCAAGAAGCCGAAGTGCTTTGTGGAGCCACGCAACCAGTAATATCTGTGAACAAAATCTTCCTACTGCACTGAACAGAAAATGGGGCTCACACTTTGGACTAACCCAGAAAGAAGGCAGATCAGATATACCGGCATGGCAGTTGTCTGACTGGGCTGGACACAATAGTCTGAATGGAGGAATCCGCTTCGGATCGGAAGTCCAGATACTCAATTCTTGAGAATCAGGAGCCCAGGTAAAACTAGCAATACAGTCCAGGAAACTAGGCGGTCTTCAGCATACACAGAATGAGAGTTGTAGTTCCCAGTAACAGTAAAATGGAGTTATACTGCTTGAGAGCCAATTGATTGCCACTGTGGTGGCCCTGTTAAGTGGGCTGGGGCTTGGGGGAACAAGAACAGGAGGGGGGAAGGGTAGTAATAAGGCCAGTCACTGACAGATACTAAGTGCAATTCACATATGTTCACGTTTAAGGTTGGTTTTCTTCAAATTAGTGTGCTTAATTATCTGTGCCCCACCCACGTCAGATTTTCTATATGGTACATGTCTAGATTTGGATTCCACTTCCTGAATTCCAGGTTCAGCTTTTCAGCCACAAAAGAAAGTCTTTCTTCTCTTAATAACTGCTTTTCTCTCCTACAATATTTCTTCTTTCAACTGCAGCCCAGTAAAATACTCATTTTCATTTACAGCTAACAGTTTATGTAGCCTGAAACAAAAAAGAAAAAAAATTAAGAGGCTGTCTGGATTCCCAGACCATGTCCAGAGAGGCAGCTCCGTCATCTGAGTGCGCTCAGTGGTGGCCTTTAGGTGGGTGTTCCCTCACCCCCAGCACACTCTCTACAGGGGGGGAAGAAATCCCTTCAGCAGGGTATGTGAAAGACTCCAGAGACTAGGGTTGCCACAGAGGTCTTGTTGTTGAGTCTGGGAAGGCCTAGGGAAGCTGACCCTTAGAGGCTGCCAGCTGCTTACAGATAACATAGGCCCATCTTGAGCTCACACCGAAGAGCCATCAGCTGATGAGTCTGGTAGCACTAACTCTCCATTTAGATGGCTTCACCACTCTCTGAAGAGTGGAACCAGATTTTCCATACACCAGGAGTCTTCGCAGGCAGAGGCTCTGCCCCAGGGCAGCCGGCACCAGCTTTAAAATCTACCTAATGGTCTTCTCAGCCAGCCTTGGCCTGGAGGAGCCTTATAGACCGCATGGTGGGATGAACAAGTGTGGTGCCTCAGCCTGCAGTCACCCAAAGAAGCTGAGGGAAATAATACAACTGCCCACAATCTTGCCACCCACTATCCTACTTTCTCACAGTAGTCAACACTGTTACCACCACCAAATATCCCCAAAGAAACACTAACATAAAAAACAAGAAGTAGAATGAGAAAATTTGTTTTAAAATAATTTTACAATAGAACACATTAGAAATAGAAATGATTAAGTTGTTTCCAACTTCTATACTATTTCAAAAAAGACAAAAAAAAAAAAAAAAACCAACCAACCAAACAAACAAACAAAAAAATTCAAAAAAGGACTGGCTTCTCCACAATATACTCAATTCTATATTTTAGCAACAACGTCCATAATAAACTGGAGATCTTTTTATCATTTATAATATATATTGATGCACTTTATAAAATTGCAATTCTGAATCTTAGTATTATATATATACATTGAGAACTATGGGTCAAGCTTTCAAAACTTGGATGAATGACACAAATACAGCTGGGACCAGCAAGACTGTTACGGATGAGCTTGACATGATTTCTTTACTTGCTGGGACCATCATGAAATCCACGGTCTTCAGCTTTACATTTTCAGCAATGTACTTTTGTTGTTATCCTCAGGTGAGTGGTGAGCCCTTGGGAGCTGAATCATGGTAGGGTGGCTTCCCACCATGTCACTTGACTAGACTATGCTTCCTGGGCTCCTTCCCCATGTACTTCCAATTAAGAACACCACAGAAACCCTGTGCTAGCAGAGGTGAAGCAGAGCAGGCTGGTCTTAACACTTGGAGGCCGACGCAGGGACGCAGGCCTGCTGCAGTTCATACACGCTGTCAGCAGTCTGCTGTCTCACCTTGCTATGGGGAAACAGCAAGTCCCACAGGCAGGCCTTCAGCTACTACAGTCTCCCTGGGATCCTCCCTTAGCGTCTCTAGTCCTAGGCCAGATGCTCCTGAGGATACTTGCTTCTTCTGCAGGACACACATCACTGAAGCTGGAGGCAGGGAAACACTGCATGGGTTGCAGGCCATCTTCTTCAATTCCAACTCTTGTTCATGGGCTCCCATGGGTCCATCCACCTACCCTTCCTGACTCCTCTGTCCTGAATACTTTAGGTCCCAGCATCATATATGAATGACAGTCCTAGAGGCTGCTAAACCATCTCCGCAATCTACATAATGTAAAACGTCTCTCTCCCAAAATGTCCTTAACACACATACACCAGCCTCTGTTGCAGTGGTTCTGATCTTTTGATTGTCCCCTAGTCAAACACACACAGTAGTCAGAATCTTCATTCACAAGTCAAATGCCAACCAAGCAGATGTCCCTTAATACACCACTGTCAGAACTACTAGGGACAAGTGGTGCGCTCTAGGGGTAAAGAGCAGTATGGTTCCCGGACACAACTAAGCAAAGCAGGGCAAAGGCAGAGAACAAGGTGGCAGAGCTCTGTCTTCTGATTGGAAATAATGAGAGTGATCCATAGCTGTATTCCCTAAGGCAGTAGAGCTGGGATGAAGCTAACACATGGGGCACACAGGACACACATATGGCGAGGTACTCAGTCCTGGCCTGGAAAGCTGGCTAAGTAACAAACTGTACACTGTTTGGCATTTTAAGGATGGAAAATGAGGTAAGGCTGAGCTAAGACTGGTCCTTAAGCAGGACTCAGTGCATAAATTGACTCAGCCTCCTAACAACCCTTTGGGCTAAGGGCAGGAAACAAGAACAAAGGTCATGAAAAAGAAGCTGCTGCCAGCAAAAGAGGCGTCAGGCTGACAGCTTTAGTTCCAAGCACTGCTCGGCCTGAAGTGAGAGTGTCTGGGCCCAACAAACTGTCGCCAGCAGTGAGAAGAGCACATTTAGGAACAGGGGGAGCCTATGCAGCATCCAGGGCCTAACAAGAAGATGATGACCTGTCCACCCACAGCCTGGGCACTCCCTAATCCACAACAGAGGCAAGGTGTAACGGATACCTTTCTTACAGTGTTCACAGTGACCCATTGCTACTTTCAGTCACTAGAACTGTTATTGTAATATACATTATTGCACAGAAGATCGCAGTTAACAGTCTAGTGGCTTAAAGTACAAAGCTTTTATAGCCTAGGTGTGTTTCTAGACTCTACCAACACTAGCTGTGTGATACTGGGAGAGTTCTTTTCTCTGGATCTCTTACCCACCTGCAAAAGTGCATGCTATCAGTGTGCTCCTAAGGACTACTGTGAGGTTAAGTGTCGCTTGGCTCCACAGGGGAGCTCAGCAAACAGCAGTTCTTTCCCTCCTTTATTCACACAGCATTGTAACTGCTATTTCCCTGAGAAAATGTTCAGACACACTACCAGGTCACCCTGCAGATGGCTTGTGTGAGCTGTTGTTTGCAGAGGCCTTAGCTTCAGCTACCCTTCCCTACCCTACCATCCAGCTTCTCAGCACTGAGGTCCTCGGAGGAGCACATGTTCTACCAGCCTTCTACTCTTTCTCTTCCTCTCCGGTTTGTTTCCTCTGAGGTCCAAGGTCTGAGCAGGCCTGCTCCTTGTTGTGCCTGCAGGCTTTTCTCCTAGGGTGGATTCACACTCAAGCTCCGCAACCAGGCCAGGGCCTAGCCCCTGGAGAATCAGGGCCGTTTTCATTAAGCCGGTCTCCAAATATCACCTTCAGTCCTACAGTCAGCAGAAGCCTCCAGTCTACTGCATTTTAGCTTCAGGTTTTTTAAGGTCCTTGGACCTAGAGAAGAGGGAGCAGGTCTGTCTGTTCAATGAAGTTTGCTATGTACAAAACACAGCATCATAAAACCATTTTCTCCTATTCTATATGTCCATCCATTTCTCCTTAATTTATCCTACAGTCACTTTTCTTTCTTCAATAGACTAGTAAACAGTATAGCACTTGTCTGTTAAGAGGTACTAATCTCGTCTTCCAGAAAGTCCTAAGCTCCCTGAGGGCAGGGGTCCTGCATCTCCTCCTCAGGGGTAAGCCTAATAGGCTTCAGTGTAGTTACCAGTGGAGTCTCCAACTGCTCTCCACGAGGCAGGATCTCAGCCTGCTATCTACAAGGTTTCTAGCTATAAGCTATGTGTGGGAGCAAAAGGATCCAGGTGCCTGGTCCAGTCCTTGTTCTAACCTTGGGGTAATGTGGGGTGTCCTCCCCCACCAGCACAATGGCAGCTCTCCTCACTTCTGATACTAGACTCACTAGAACAGGTCTACACAGTATCTGAAACCCAACAGCAGAGGTTGCAGAGGCACAGCCCCGTTGACCCAAAAAGGCTGCTCGGGGAAGTGGGGGCAGACACTTGAGATCACAGAGCTAACTACAGACTTAGCTCGCACAGCCACATCAAACCCAGTCCCCTAACTAACTCCACTACTTGGGCAAGTCAGTGTCATGTGTGTGACAGACTCTTGCCATCATCAGGCCCAGGGCACCCAGCACCCAGCAATGGGCTCTTAGGGTCTCTCTCCAAAGGCCTTCCAACCACAGTGATCTGAGTAAGAATGGAGGACAAGTCCAACCCTTCAAGGATTTTCTTAGGGAGGTTGGAACCAGCCTCACTTTATCTGTTTTCTTTCAAATCTCATCATGGAGCATCAGTCCTGTTCCTTCCCCAAGGAAAGTGCTCGAACATGCACATGTGTACACACACACACACACACACTCACACACACACTCCCTGCCTGCCTGCCTGCCTTACTGGCTGTACAGTGTAACGGTTGCACACCTTCTGTCCCTCTGCACGCAATCAAATTGTTAACCCTAGATTCAACACTCAGGGCATATCTGGCCAGCACCCAACCATCCCCACACCTAACTGTATGGGGCACACCTTGGCAACCAGGCTTCTGCATCCCGAAGGCGGGTTCCACCCAGGCTGAAAATCTCCGTGATCTGAGGAAGAATTAACATCATGGGTCAGTATAGTGGGAGGAGATGAGACAAGGTCAGGATAGGGTTGGCACATTCCCGGCACTGACCACTGGCGTGCCAACCCCTCCTATCTCCTCTGCTGGGGTTGATTCAGAGACATAATCTTCTTTGTTCTCTTCTCCGAGCTCCTCAGGGCCAGGGGGCTCTTGTTTCACAAGTGGAAGATCTGGGTCTACCACCTAGAATGAGGAAGGGCAGCAATGAGGACAGGGCTGGCCTGAGGGAAGTTTTTTCTATCAGCTAGCCCATTATGCAGACAGACCTTGCTTTTATCAATAAGAAATGCCACTTCCTTGCCTTTGAACCTTTCCCATTCCTCAACCATCTTCAGTCACCTGTGAGCTGGGCAAAATTAGTTGCTTATGGAGAATAAGGCGTCTGCTGGATATGCTGGCTAATTCAACAGAATGGCTACAAACAGCACATCTATGGCTCGCTTACTAGCCTCTTGTTAACACCTCCTGTGCGGCACCAACAGGACACCATTATTGCCCTAACCTTGCTAGGGAAGCCAGACTGCAACGTGGAAGAAGTCAGGACGGTGGCTGCTGTCCACTCCTGTGGGGCATCCGCCTTCTCTTGCTTCACCTGGGGTAAGGCCACAGCCCAACTCGGGGCAGAACACTGGGCCTCCTGCATAAGGGAGGATGGCAGCAGACTTGGTTTCAGCTCCATGGCCCAGGGCTGGGTGGAGCTGGAAAGAGTAGAATGAGAGCCTTACCTGTACTGGGGCTTCTGTAGGCGGTGCAGCACTGCCAGGCACCTGTATTGGGGCTTCTGTAGGTGGTGCAGCAGTGCCAGGCACCTGCACGAGACTGTTGGTACCCTCTTGCAAAACCACAAGGTCTGTGTCAGGCTGGGGCAGTACAGAGCCTCTACCTGCTTGCCATTTTCTTGAATCTTGGACAGGGCCAGGTGGGGTTGTGGCCACAGCCAAAGGGGCCTTTAAGGGAGTACTCAGTTGGAGCTGTCGAGCAGAAGCAGGCCTCTTTCGATGAGGAGGTTGTGGAGGCAATCCTGCTCCCTCCTCAGACCCTGACCCAGGACTGGGCAGCAGCCGCTTCTGTGAGAAAAAGATTGGGTGCTGTGGTCAGCTGGTGCCGTCTGAGCATCCATGCCCACCTTGCCCTACAGTGAGCCTGCTAACTTCCCATCAGGCCCAGCAGAGTCTGCTACTTTCCTGAGCTCTCACCACGGAACCTGCTACTCCATCTCCTGTAAGCAATGGCACTACCAGCTGGACTCATTTACCCCAGCACTGTGTCTGCTGATCCTCAACTCGAGTTACTAGAACACCCACCCGTCTACCAGGCCTGCCCACCACTCTCAAGCACTGGGGGGTGGGTCAGGTCCAGCCTAGCCCATGCACCTAACCCCTCTTGCCCCACCCACCATAGCAAACTGCAGGCACTGGCGCCAACGACACTTCTGGCGCTTCTGGTTGCTGCCCCCGAATTTGGGCTTGTCGCAGCAGAAGTCGCAGTGGCCACAGTCCATCCGCCGTAGGCAGGCTGTACAGGCCCCACACTTGCGGTTCTGCCGCTGGTTCGTGTAGGGCTGCTGGGGTGGAGGGAACGGTGGTGCCGTCACTAAAGGCCATCCTCAACACCCTCATAGAGGAGCTAGCTACACACCAGGCTCAGCCTAACTCTCCTCAGCATCTACGACTTCAAAATGCTGCAATCACTGTGTCAGGTGGCCTCCAAGACCATCAGGACTGAGGCTACTCTATCACGTGCAATGCATTACAGCATCTGCTATGGAGACAGTATCTCCGGACTCCACTTCCATCAGGACTCTTGCTGACTTTCCTGAGTTCTCATTCCTATGCCAGCTCTGTTGACATACTCTAAACAAGTGTTTCTCTACACCCTTGTGGGGGTCATCATTCAGCCCGCTTGTGCTGCACCAGCCATCGATGCTGGTTCGTCTGACAGGAAGCACTGTCACTGTGCTTCTAAGTCCCAATTCCTTCCCCGGTAATTGCTTATCCCACCCTGGTACTCACTATTACCCCTACTAGTTCCATTACAGCATCTGCTTCCTTGGGGTTAAAGAAGCAGCCGGAGAGTCTAGGCTTATCCAGGGAAAGTAGGGCCACTCACTAGCTCGTCCTCGTCTACACAGTAATAGATGAACTCAGCAGGTGATGTGGGTGCTACGTCGCTGATGTGCTGCAGAGGCAAATATGCTGGGGTCAGGGCAGGTTCTGAGTAAGTTTAGGGTTGTGCCTTCCCCCTGCCCACCAGGGCATTACCAGCTCTGTGGGCTCTGGGTGCTGTGATGCAGGATGTGGAGGAAGTGGCAGGGCTTGGGAGTGATGCTGAGAAGCTGCCTTCGCGCCTCTCTTACCATAATCACGTTTACCCTAGAAGCCAAAATAACAGTTAAGGCTTGGTGGCACCAGGTAGACGCTGGACCCAGGTAGCGCAGAAAGCATGCACTGAGTGGTCAGGCAGAGTGTGCAAGTCAGGCACTCACAGTGGGGGAAACCACAACGTGGGGAGGGCACTGCTGACATCCTTGAGGGTGGCCTCGGAAGCGATGAGCAATGTGCTAGCAGAGAAAAGCAGGTAGGCAGAACCAAAGAGGTGAGCACGGGATAGACAAGAAAATAAGACATGAGGCAGGAAAAGCCTGTCTGGGAAGAAGCAACAGCAGTGGTGGTGGCGAATTTAATAGCAGAATGAGCTCTGGTCCAGCCTTGGCTCTACCATCACCAGTCCCTTCCAGCCTGACTCACCCAAAAACAGCGCCGTTGCAAACACCTCCACTGGCGCTTGAGACCAGGGCGGGGAGAGCGAAGGCAGATGCGGCAATGGCCACAGTCCTCTTGGGTCTGACAACCCCGACACACACCACACCCTCGGCTCTGTGGGGAGGCCGGAGGTGTGACGTCTGGAGTTAGGGCTAAGAAGGCCAGGAACTGAGGTGAGCCTGGGCCCACCCCTTGTGATTGGACTCACCTTCTCCACGATCCGTAGGCAGCGTCTCTGCTCACACTTGCAGAAAAGCCCTGAGGCCACATCGCGGGGCAGCTGCAGGCAACAGGTGGAGCATGACCCGCAGTCCTCTTTCACCAGGCAAGCTGTGCACTCCCCACAGCCAACTCGCTGTCAGAAACAGATGGGAAAGGTTAAAAGCCTTGCTCCAGGACCCCTGCTTGCATACCTACTATGCAAGTCTTCCATAAGTCTTCTTGCCATAGCTGATAAACTACTGACTAGCTTGCCAATACTAAGGCCACTACGATGTCTCCTACAAGTGCTGTTAAATGCATCTACTGACAACACATTAATTCCCATTACTGGATCTACAAACAAATCAACAGCCAGGTCCCTATGTAAAAAAACAAAAACCCAGCGTATCAGTCCTAAACCCTCTGTCAGCCCTACCACCCCTGCTCCCCTGTGGACTACACAATAGTGTTCTTACCTTAAATAGTCTCTGCTCTCGGTTGAAGGCAATTCTCTGTGCTGGTGGAAGAAGGGAGAAAAATGGAAACCAGGAGTCAGACATGTGGCTTCAGCTACTACATTAACCCTGACTTCTACCGTTGTACCTACGGCAACAGAGTGGGGCTCACAGGCTGATTCTAGATGTGCCAAACATCTCTAACGTATAACTCCAGCTTAGCCCAGCACTGGTCTACAGGATGGCCTGTCTAGTCCCTTTACCTCTGCAGTCTTTGCACAATGTCCTGAGTCTCTGCCTTTTGATACCATCGTATGACAAGCGGATTCCACAATTCTCACAGAACCTAAAGTGAAAAGAGCACCAGTAAGCACCTCCAATCCCAAGCCACGCCCACCTGACTCACGTTAAGCCAACACTCACGCAGGTGCAGATGCAGGTACAGATGCAGGTGCAGATGCAAGTGCAGATGCAGGTACAGATGCAGGTGCAGACACAAGTAATGAAGCTGGAGCAGTGGCAGTCTTATTTTCCTTCCGTGGAGTTTCTTTCCTGACCTCATTTCTCTGTGGTCCAACCTGATGTTTATTAGCCTTGGCTGGTTTAGAAGGTTTCTTTTTCTTCTTGCTGGGGACAGCCAAGGGATGGGTCTGAGGATGAAGACAAGAAGCATGTAGATTAATGCCTAGGTGTCATGTGACACAATTGCCCTAGCATGGGCACCAACATTGTCAAGTACCTTGGGAACGGGATGGCATAAGATGCCTTGTCTGAAGTCAAACAGAGTAAGATCGCATGCAGGGCCCAAGTATCGAGTCAGCTCAACTTTGCTTCGGATCTTTTCTCCTGTGGGGCTAAGAATGAACCAGAATGACTTGGCAGCAAGATGGAGCCAATGGCAAGCCACTCACACATCCTCACAGATCTGGTGAAAGGCAGGAAGCAGGCTGGAGTCTGACTGTGGGCCCCACCCAAGTCCTACCCCAATATAAGTAACAGGAATACAAAATGTGAATATAAATACCAGCATGCATACAAATGTTAATAACATAATTGTGAACCTTATTTTGATCTATAACATCATATATTCTATGGTAATCCCATAAAATCATTAATACAGTGGAAAATTCTATTATCTGGCAATACTGTAACAACTTTAATGTCATAACAACCATTATTTCAGCCTCTGTAATGGTGTTACTGTAAACAAGTCTAGGCAATGCCTATAGCACAATGACATACAGTACACATTTGATTAATGATAATTACAATCACTAGTTTATGAACTTAGTATAATATTATCATTAGAGTCCTACTTAAGAAAAATAAGAATGCACTGTGAAACTGCAATATGTTAGACTACTAGTAATCAAATATAATTAAATGTTTACTGTTTCTCTTAATTTTGTAATTCTCTCTTGTGCTGGATTTAATCTCCTGACTTTTGTTCAGCATAGGAGCAGTATGCTACAGTTTATTCATACAGTTATGTGGTACTTAATGATGCTTCCATCAATAACCAACTACATATACATGATGGTTCCGTAAGATTATGTTGTCTTATCATACCACTCATGTCCTAGTTTTATAATCTTATGATTTTCAGACAAAATCCATTAAATAACGTGTTTCTCAGAATGTATTAGTACCAGTAAGCAATGTATGACTACATGAATATTTAGCTTAGATGTACAGTACAGCAGTGTATGATACCACCTGGGTTGTATAATTGCACTCACTATATATTTTTCAGATTGTATTACTATTGGTAACTGTATATAGACACATAAATAGGCTAGACATGGTAGCACATGCTTTTAATCCCAGTACTTGGGAGGCACAGGCAAGGGGATGGATTTCTCTGAGTTCAAGGCCATCCTGGTCTACATAGTCAACTCCAGGACTCTGTTGAGATTCTGTCTCAGAAATAATTAAATACTAAAAACAAAGACACATAAATATACTTACAACATGTAACACTAGTGTTAAAAATTGTATGAGTAAAAATCAATACAAAATACTAAGTATATTAAGTAACATGTAAATACATATTTTGTTTTGCTTTAAGATGGAGGTCTCTTTGTAAAGAAACATGACCTAGAACTTCTAATCCTCCTGTCTCAACCCACCAAGTACTAGGATTTCAGGAACATACCACCATGCTTAGTTTATGTAGTGCTGACAGACTCAAGGCTCTATGCACATTGTTAACGTTCTCAGCATGTATACTGCATGCAAAAATGAGTAGTCACATAAGTTTGTAGCAGAAATATTTTTAAAACATGAAAATGAAACTATATGCAAAACAAGGTATAAGTATAGTTAATGCTGAGAGATGATACTCCAGGACTTTTCACTTCCGAGTTGTGAGGGCAGGACACTTACTGACCTGATACGTGGTTACGCAAGCTCAGACCGACAGGGGCCTTTCCTATACCTAGTACAGTGCAGCACACATGCACACACTGAGCCCGCCCCTCCATATCCTCCTATAGGAATTGGGATTCAGAGAAATGTCAAAAGCACAGTCTTTTGGATTCTGATCCTACTGTGAGGAACTTTGTTATCACTGGCCTAGAAGTATCACATTTCCTACCAGCATCCACAAACCTAACAAACTGATTTACTCATCTGATGGATATACATATGTACATACACAATTACTTAGAAGTTTTGAAACTTTTATACAATCTCATATGTGAAAAAAGTTATAAACACAATGAAAACTATATGAAATTTTATTACACTCTTCTACGGAAATGGAAACTTAAATAAACAGGAAGAGTGTAAAAATTTTAATAGCTCCATCAATAATACCATGCTTATAAACTTCAATGTTGATATATTTACAGTCAATTCTCATTATATATGATAATTATGTATTATAAAGTTGCTACAAACCCAAAAATTCTGAAACAAGGACCACTATGCCTACAGGAGGCATAAGGGTAGGTTCCAGCAAGCCTGTCACATTTCCAAGCAACTGACCAATAGTCCTGTTTTATGTGTCTCTGCTTAAAAACAGTAACATTTGTTTTGCACTAATGACCCCGTGACTTTTAATGACTGAGAGCCTCTGGCTTTAGAGGATGCTTTATCTAGGTTTGTCTGCTAATGTTTTGTC
Source organism: Rhabdomys pumilio (assembly GCA_030674055.1). NCBI lineage: Eukaryota > Metazoa > Chordata > Mammalia > Rodentia > Muridae > Rhabdomys > Rhabdomys pumilio. The sequence goes on from JANHMN010000013.1 coordinate 14,681,075, forward strand.
GTTTTTCTGAAGACACCTGCTGTACAGAACCTATACCATAATTACAGTGTTTTCACACCACATCATCTTCTGAAACATACAAGCCAGCCAGCACCAGCTGAGATGGTTGAAGTTCCCTAGTGATGGCTACTACGTCTTTGGCTTTCCTTATAACAATGCTGGTCACTATGCTTTACCGGCCACTGGTTCACGGTTTCACAGATTTAGCCGCCTTTACCAACTTCTCTGAAGCTTCATCAAGTTAATAGAGAGGCTAATTTTTTTTTAAAACACAATCTCAATCATTTTACCATTGAAGACTTGGGAACCAGATGTTGGCATGATAGCTCAGAGAGGCAGAGAAAGCACCCAGCTGACCTTCCTCCTCAGCTGACAAGGCAAAAACTATTACCCACACACGCAAAATCCATTCTTCAAACTTCTACTTCCTGTGCATCTCCCATCCACTCTCCTGACTAGCTCTTACTCTATAATTTTATAGATTATAGTTCATTTCCTGTCAACTGGCTGCTTGTTCTGCCTCATGATCCTAAGGTTGGGCCATACCACAACTAGAAACAGGTTTTTCCCAGTAAATACAATCCATCTCAGGGTTCACAGTGTGATTAAATACCCTACAACAGTTTTTACTCTTTTCAGAGCAGCCTCACACACATCTCAGCAAGTTTCCTCTTCTCTTTCTGGATGGACTATCTCTGATTTTGAACACTGTAACTCAACTGGATAGCACTGCAATTCATGCATGGAAGAAGCTTATCTGACAAGGAGAAAAGGCAGTATTCTTGCACTCGGAACACTAGAAAAGACTTCACTTTATTTGGGAGTCATTTTAAACAACAAATTTGCTAGCGAAAATATGGCTCTAAATAGATGGTGGAAAGGATGACCAGTTTACAAAACCAGAGACAGAGAGAGAGAGAGAGAGAGAGAGTGTGTTCTTGTTCAACTTTGATTCCGAATACATGCACTAGACAATCCAAATCCTTAGCTGTTCCATGTATGTCTGTGAATAATTACAAATGCACTGTGAATATTGACTTTAATCAAATAAACTTTATTAAGAATAGGTAAGAAACACAAAACTTTTAATAAGGACTATTTGAACAATTTTAACTCCATCCATAGATATAAACATACCCCTCTATTCTAATTACTACCAAGGTACAAACTCCACTGAATACTGTCCACAGCCCACCCGTTACCTCTGATAATAGATGTCTGAGCGTCCACAAGAGGCCCCTGACTTTCGAAAGGCCTCTCGGCGTTTCCAGCCAGGGCCCAGGGCTGGGCAGTCCTGCCAGGCCTCAGCCATAGATGCTTCAGGGATAGAACAGAAGCCTGTAAGATTGGAAGAAAGCAGAGTATGAGAAAAAGTGGCAAAGTATTTCCAGGCCACAAAAGCCATGTGTTTCCTTTAATACTTACCCCAGACTAGCACAAGTATGTCTTTAGTACAGAAAATACCCCCAGTCTTTTACTTAACAGCCCCATCCTCCCTCTTTGTCCCCTAATTCTCTTGCCCTTGGGACCTTACTTCAGTGTTGGACCCACCCATTTAAACTTTCCTTGATCTGAGTTTCCAATGTCTTTCCCTGTTCTAGCTGCATTTATGTGTCAGAGCCCCCAACTCCTCCATACATTGGATCAAACATTACCCACATTCTTTCTATTCCTCAGTGTCCCCCTTAAGTTTAAGAGCTCTCCCCAAAGCTTATTTTCCCCTCATTATTCTGACCCACAACTCCTCTCCAGTCTGTCTCTAACGTCTCTATTGCTCACCTGTACAGGCAGTGTCAGCTACTCTTTCTCTTAACTGTAGAAATCATTCTCCATTCTCTTATCATTTCGTGAAACTTCCTTGTTCCTCCACAGTGGCCTGCCACTCAACTTCTCAGTTTGTGTTCTTGGACAAGGCCATCCCTCCCAATCATCTGACATTCTACTTCTTTTTGTCTACCACGAGTCTTCAGTCCCTAGTTATTCTACTAACCCTGCTATTTCTCCTGTCTCGGGGCTCTATCTTTGCATTATCAGCTTTGGGAGCCCAATTTCTATCCTGTTAACACGAACGCCCAATGTCTCCGGGCCCTATCTTTGCATTATCAGCTTTGGGAGCCCCATTCCTATCCTGTTAACACGAACGCCCAATAACTCTTTGAACGTTCCATCTCTCCTACTCCTCGCCATCCTAGTCCCAGAATCTCGACACCGCTGTCTGTGCCCTGAGCCACATTCCTTCCTTGTCTGTCTTTCTGTCCAGTTCCCCCAGTCCTCTCTCTCAACATGCAGAGGAAGCCATTCCTTCTCCTGACGGGAGGGCCCTCCGCGTCTCCCCGCTAGCGTTCGGAGCCTGCACAGCCTCCTCCTGAGCTCTCGCCACTCCCACGGCTGTCTCACCAGCTTGACACCAGGCCCGTGGTGAGCTTCCTCCGCTCTAGGCCCGTGGACCCATGGGAAGGATCCGGCTTGCGCGACCCGCCCGTTCCACGCTTGCTCTTCTTCCTCCTCCACAGCAGCCTCTTCCAAAACAGTAGTTGTCGCCTCTGCGGCGGTTGGTTATTGCCGGAACCGGAAACCCAATGCTTGCCTTTGGGGCTCCGACTAGGACCAGCACCCGTGTGTGCAGCTTTTTCACGAGTCCCCGCACTGGGGAGGCTCCGCGCCTGCGTACTGTGGCTTCACAGGGGCGCGCGGCTTCTCGGGAATGTGCAGCGCCTGCGCACTGACAACACCTGCAGCCCGCCAGGTCTCTGTAGCCTGTGCGCCTGCGCTCCTCGATGCCCAGTCTATGCAAGCTTCCCTGCTCCTCGGCTCCAAAGCCGCTTCCATCGCACGGGGGCGTGAGTGGCCTCGCTGGCGATGCCCACTCTTGATTTCTGTCTCCACAAATAGCAGGAGCACGAACACCGAGGTTATGCCTGTCCACTTCCTTTTCCAGGAGACACTCCTCCTTTGTTCCTGTGACTACCTTCTTCAGGATTGATACGTGGTGTGCAAGCAAATATAATGAGGGAGCCAAGTGAGAGCTTATCCATTCCTCAAAGGCTCAATGGGAGAGAATGGTGAACTGACCAAGGTAATTTATTTTACTTTAAGCTGACTCCATTTAGTGTGTTTCACCCAACTGCTCCTTAACACTGCTGTGTTAATGTTAAAGAGTTGGAGAATTCGAGACTACTGGGAAAGACTACTCAATCAAATCCAATTAGCTGAATTTTATTAAACTGACTGCACCCACCAGATCGAGATGAGAGACTGAGACCCAGGCTTAAAGGGAAGGGGACATTTTAAAGGCAAAACCACACTTGGTTCATTTATGAGGATTCTGTAGCTATGTGAGGAAATGCCTTACTTCCACCTGGCATGCAACCATAAACCTGTTTACAGAAGCCAGGGCAAGCAGTTAATCACTGCACTGCACGATAATCACACATCTCTGGGAAGTGGGAAAAGAGACTGAAAATTCCCTGGAATTGTTACCAGGTTCTGCTGATAGACAGAAGCCCTAAGATGGTTCTCTTGAGTAAAGTAGATTCGATATGGGCCATGCCACATTCTTCACTGGTTCTGGATTATGTGGATTCAATCATTGATTCATACTCACCTTGGGTTTAAATGGTGCTACTGCGGCTGTAGGAACTCAGAAGTTGGAAGTTCTGGTTCCTTGGGGCTAATGCGAAGTTCCTAGGGCTGTTGACCCAGTCATTCCTGTTCCTGTAAGAAGAAAAATGAGAATACCTGAGACCAACCTCGTGTTTCTACTGGCAACTCTTGTCAGTCAAAGGTGTTCCTTACCTTCAGCTCCATTGTATATGTACACCTGGGGAATGACATGAACGAGTACACAGAAACTGCCATCTACTGATGCTAATTCCAAATCCTCTGCAGTGAGTGATACATGTCATGAGGACAAAGGTACAGGCCTACCGAGTCCCAGCTGGCACAAGAAAATAGATCCTCATGTCCTCAGACCTACAGTACAGAACAGGTGAGAGAATTGTAGGGCAGACTATAAAGGGAACTGGAAAAAGGCATAAAACTGGAGGTGCTAAGTGTCATTGTTACAGCTCTGAGGGGAAAGGCTTCCCCAAAGGAAGTGTTATAACTCTGCTTTGGGCAGAGGGGGTGGCGTTTCCTTAGTGCAAGTGTCCCAGCTCAGAAGGAAAAGGTATCCTGGCCTTCAGGAGCCATGGAATACAGCACAACACGTCACACTGCACAACAAACCTAATACAAGAGATTTATTGGGAGGGGGAACTTCAGGAAGGTAGCTGCCTTTGCTTGGGTGAGAAACAGAAGAAGAGGGGAATAAAAGAAAAATTTAAAAATAGGCCCAAGACTAATAAAAATAACAGAGCCTTCTGATTCCCTGACCTAAGTAATTAAAAATGCCGGTCGGCAGGTCTGTTAGGCCAGAGCCCAGTTAATCAGTCAGAGGGTGTGGAATTACAGGACAAGGGTCTGCTGAATCATCCCAGGAACTGGCTGGCCATTAAAGATAAGGAAAGTATGCAAGGATATCCTTGAAAGAACAGGGACATGCCTCGGTCCCAATGAGTAATGGGCCATCTGGTGTTCTTCAACACTCCCCCATCCCCCGTGAGGCCCGCTCTGTATTCTGCCCTGCTCGGCTTGTTCAGCCTGCTGATGTTCAAAATGTAAAGTAACAAATCGTGTGTAACGGCACGAAAATCTCCCACTCCCCGCACCCCTTGACCATTAAAAACTCCAAGCTGATGAGCCTCTGGATCTACTCCTCTGTCTCCTGCATGAGATAAGTGTCAACCTGGAGCCCCGCCATTAAACTGCCTCGTGTGCTTGCATCAAGCCGGTCTCTCATGAGTCCTTGGGTGCACACTGTCCCGAGACTTGAGTGAGGGTCTCCCTTTGGGAGTCTTTCAACAGCAGAGTACCAAGCAGACGACAGGGTTTATATAGGGTTTGGGAGTGGGAGGACTTTCCAGGGCGGAGATTTCAAGGTCAGGGATTGGTGGGTTTTCAAGTCCTGAGCTTGGGGTTATTATTCTGTAGGGCAGAGCTTTGCCACATGTGTCTGGAGGGACTCAGTCTGACCATTATGGATATTAGAGTGTTCTGAGGGCAGAGCTTGGTCATTGGAATTCCACAGAGACAGGCACACACACACACACACACACACACACACACACACACACACAACTTTTGTTTACTATTGATAAACAATCAGGGCCCCAGAAAGGAGGGCAGTGTTATATCATTTGACTACCTGCTGAATGGGGCCATCAAAATCCTTGGGGACAAGAACTTAACTTTTACCATCAGGGTATAACTGGGAGTCGCCTGGCTCCATAGGTAAGGTAATCCTGTAATAGACACTGTTTCAAAGTCTAGTTAGAAGTCGTTTGGATTTATTGTTGAAGAAATCTAGACAAGAAGTTTATAAGGCAGGGTGCAACTGGTAGGATGTTGAAAAGGAGGAGAAGGAGGGTTAAGAAAGCTAATATGCAATTCCACATTAGACAGTGATGATCCACTGGCCAGAGACATTGAGTTGTTTCTTACATTTTTTTGGAGATCTGTCTGGAGTTGTCAGATCTTGTCTTTTACTGTAACCAACTGGTTGACATAGAAGCGTCATTCTTCTTTGAGACTCAAGACACAAAGACCACCTTTCTCTGCTGTAAGTAAAGCCAATCCTCACCAATTTTGAAGCACTATGGTGGCCAGTGAGTCTATTTGGCCCTGGACGATAAGGAAGGTCTGAACTACTTGTTGAAAACTGATGGTAAATATCTAGGAAAGTAGTTCCTTCACTCCAGTGGCAATGCCAGTGATTATATCTAGGACTTCGAGAAAAGGTAGGTCCTGACCACTCATTTGTCCTTCTATGCTACTATGAACCCTCTGACTGGAATCAGCAAGGATTCTTCACCAGGTACTACTCTTAATTTCGGGGGAAAAAACACCAGAGCCCAAGTCCCAGACCATCCAGCAGGTGGGCAGTGATAAACCCAAGTGGTGTATTGTTTGGACATAAAGGTGGGGCGGTAGTGCTCAGAGTCAAAGTCTAAGGGATTCACTGTACCCTGAGGAGTTAAAAGGCAGTCTTCAATACCTTAGATATTAGAGAGAGAGAGAAGGGGTGGGAGTGGTATTTGGCTCGGTGCAATTAATGAGAAGTGAGGTAAAAGAGCGTAAATAGTCCAATGGTGGTTGTGAAGGGAGGAGACACACTCTCCAAAGTGGCCTAGCAGAGTGTGATTCAGTAGCTGATGTGCTATTAGGATGGCCCAGATTTGTCCCGAGGTACTTGCAGAATTGGTATGGGTAACCATTTTAAGTTTATGGCCACGTTTTACAGTAATCTTCTTTCGGGTCATAGAGAAAACAGGCATAGGCTGAAAAGCCCTGGTGAAGGGAGCTATAGGGGCCTTCGAATTTCCAAACCCTGTTAGGATGAGCTGTTGGTTAAAGGTAGAGGTCTTTTGGATGTTCAAGTAAGTAAGAGCTACCCCAGATGGATGGGTCCCCCAAGCCCCATCAGGACTGAAAACAGGGCCCCATTGTTCAGAAGGAAGGAGATGGATTACCCTGATACTATAAGACTCGACCCTCAGTCAGTGGTACTTACTTCAAGAGGTCCCCAAGTGAGACACCTAGACGCAGATGGATGCAAAAGCAAGAGGTTTATTTTCTGGTGCGTCAGGGTCAACCCTCAATCAGTTGAAGGCGACCCAGAATGACTATTACAAGCAGTTTTTATACTTTTTAAGGGTACAGGTTACATCCGCAAGGTTATAGTTCAAGCTTATTGGCTAAGCATATTAACCTTTAAACCTATTGACTAGCAAACATGACATGCATTTAAATTCTACCTGGGACTTTCCAGAAGGTCAGGGAACTATCAGTCAGTACATTCTGAGAAGTTTTTACTCAAGAATGACACTGTGGGTAGAGAATGGAACTTGGCCTACCCTTGACCCCAGGTGGGAGGGGGGAAGCTATAAAGAGGGTGTAGGACTGGAAAACCCCTTGGGGTCTCTCAATACTAAAATGACTACCCAGCCTCCCAGTGGGAGATGTCAGTGGTTGGACTAATGGAGTATGGGCCCCATCAGTTGCCCATGACCAGACCTAGTAGGCTGGAGGGTGACCTGACCTCAGTGTCTTCATGCTTCGAAGGACATCAGGACAGCCAGTGGCCCATTGTCCCTCTTAATGGCACATGGGCATGGTTGGAATGCTTTGTGAGGGTTTGGACAGATCCAGGCCCAATTACCCTCCTGACTGTGCCAGAGATTCTCGGGCTCTGGGAGCATGGGCAGCTCCTATGGCCAGCTGAAAGGCCTCAGCCAGCATCAGGTATATTTTTTGAGGGGGGGGGGCTTTTTCATCTCTTCTGTGATACATCTTGAAGGCCACAGCTAAGAGTGCTTTCTGTAAGGAGTTCTTTCTCTAGAGATTTAAGTTTGGCCCTAATATCAGGGAAACTCTGGGAGAAGTAGGTCACAAGGAGTTGCTTTCTTTCTGGAACTAGAGATCCAGAATGTTAAAGTTTAAGAGGACCTTGATCCAGGAATTCAGATGTCCCTCCGACTACCCCCTCCACCCCTGTGGGGTTTTTTTGTCGTTGTTGAGGTATTGTAATGTAAGTTCTGTACCTAAAGGTCTAGGCATATAAGTGAATTCTGACATTCACAAGCCTTTGTTGTGTAAACTTTGTTCATTTCTTTAAATTTATTGATTAAATAAAAATGGCTACAGCTAATTGATAAAGGGATTAGAAGGGGGCAGGTTTTTGAGTTACCTGGTTGTGATGGTTTGAATATGGTTGGTCCAGAAAGTGGCACTGTTTGGAGATGTGGCCTTGTTGGAGTAGGTGTAGCCTTGTTGGAGTTAACTGTGGCCTTAGTGGAGAAGTATGTCATTGTGGATGTAGGCATTAAGACCCTCATCCTAGCTGCCTGGAAGTGAGTCTCCTCAAAGTAGCTTTCAGATGAAGATGTAGATGTAGGAGGAGCTAAGGTGGGAGGAGTAAGGAGAGGAAGAGGAGGAGCTAGGGGAGACAGAGAAGGAGAGAAGTGGACTTGGAGACTGATGTTCACTTGTCTGTAGCAGTCAAAGGTGGTTGGTATAATCTAGGTTGGGTATTGGCTCTCACCTCTGATTGTAAGAGTATCTTGTTATTGATCATTATTAAATATATAAGCCTTTGGATAATCTAAGCATTAGAGTCTCATCTGTACCGAGCCTGTGTGGTTGGTGGGATGGTCCGGGCACTGCCCAGCCTTGCACAGACAACATGGAAGATTGGCAGAGCCATCTCCCACACTGGCGTCTTGTGGGTGGCAAGGCTGGCCGTTTCTAGCTGCGGCGGGCACATGGCCTCTGGCCACACAACATGGCAACTGAGCTCAGCAGAGCTGCTGCAGCTTAGACAGTCGGCTTGACCAGCAGCCACTTTTTAAATAATTACTACAACATGTGGAACTCTCAGCTCTACCTGTACCATGCCTGCCTGGGTACTGCCATGCTCCCACCTTGATGATAGTGGACCAGACCTCCAACCTTGTAATCTAGCCCCAACTAAACATTGTTCTTATGAGTTGCTGTAGTCATGGTATCTGTTTGCAGTAATAAAGCCCTAACTGAGACACTAGTTGAGCAGGGTAGAAGGTGCCAGGTCTAGTGTGGCCATGAAAGGGTCAGTGTGATACGATTCTCATCCTTGGAGCAAAGCCAGCAGGGTGTGGGTCTTCTACAGTACAAATGATTGCTATAGGCATAAGGCTTGTTTATATAATAATGTATATATTTTACTTTATGTTGCTCCTTCAGAGACTATTCTCCCTGCCAAGGTTAATGATTCTATGATAATCAGAAACAACACAGTTCTAGAAAGTGAGAATGTGTCTAGTGTTTCTCAGCAATATGATAATGCTTTGAAATTCAGGACAGTTCTTAAAGCTGTGGGAAAGAAATGTGAAAACATGACTTTAAGAATTTGTAAACTGGGGCTGGAAAGATGGCTCATCAGTTAAGAGCACTGACTGCTCTTCCGGAGGTCCTGAGTTCAATTCCCAGCACCCACATGGTGGCTCACAACCATCTTTATTGGGACCTGATGCCTTATTCTGTTGTGTCTGAAGAGAGCAACAGTATACTTATGTATATAAAATAAATAAATATTTTTACAAAAAGAATATATAAAAAATGTGAGAACAGTTCTTTACAGAATTTCTCAACTATACAAAGCATAATAATACAATATGAATTATATGAGGGGCTTCATGGACCTGAAAGACCAGAGGCAGCTGTGCTGAGCAAGCTTTTTCAGAAATATATTAAGGAAGGAGATAAAAATATTTAGGGAGTGGTAATCTCAGAGCAAGATCTCACCCAGCTAAGCTTATAGTTTGTGTTTACAGTTGAACAAGGAATGGTTTGGACTTCTAATCTGGAATGAACTACAATCCAGAAATGGAGGGCATACTTGTGATCCAGATCATGAGGCTAGAAGACACAGGCTTTTGATCTGGATCTTGAAGAATAGTGTCCATGAAAAGCTTAGGCCCAGGCATTGTGGTACATTTCTTTTATCCTAGCATTGAGGAGACAGAGCCATGCAGGTCTCTTGAGTTTGAAAGGCATGGAAAACTTTTAGAACCCCTAACAGACTAAGAGAAGCCAACTAGCTAAGTCAGCTGGCACTAGGGCCCCATGTTCCAGGAACTGGCTGACCACAGAACAGATGGTTGGATAAGAATAGAGTCTTGAGAAAAACCTTTACAAGCTGCTTCCCCTCTGACCGTTTCTTGAACCCTGTCATGCAAACGAAACAAAAGGCTGCTTCCTCTTACCTGACCCCCCTCAAAATTCCCCTGGTTTGTGGTTTTTCCCTTTAAATACCCTACACTTTTCTCGCTCAGGGATGAACTCCGCTACCCTGTGTGGGTTACAAGTCTCAGCCCCAGCGCACTGGTCCTGAAATAAACCTCTTGCTGCTTGCATCAAGATTGGTCTCTTGCGAGTTATTGGGTGACCGTGATATCCCGAGACTTGAGTGAGGGTCTCCCTCTTCAGGGGTCTTTCAAGTTCAAGGTCTGTCTACAGAGCAAATTATAGGACAGCCAAGCTTAGGAAGTGAAGGAGTTGGAAAAGAGAAAGCTAGTGATAATATAATAGAACTATGGTGCCTTGTTCCAGTTCCAGCAAGGTGCAGAAGTCAACAGCTTCAGCCTTGAGTTTAGGAGCTGAGGACATAAAATGCTAATTTGTAGACTAATCATAAGGAAACCTGGGGTAAGTGGTTGAACTGCTATGCAGTTCCTAAGGAAGTAGCTGGTGCAAAATAAAAGACTGAACTTTGGTCTGCAAGAGAGAGCTATAGGCATAAAGTTTTCACAACCTGCTTTAATAAAGGTTCAACCACTCTTCTATTCTACCACCCAGCAGAGGTATTGGAAAAGAAAGGTTATTAGGACATGAGGGAACCAGACCTGCTTAGAAATAGTTCATTTGGGGGCAATTCCAATCTTTGTTGTTCTCAGTCCAGTCCACTAGCAAACACCAAACACAAATCAGCAGCTGCAGACCAGTCCACTTGGCAGATAACATATGAACCAGCATTTTTAGTCCAGTCCACTCGCAGACACCACACACAAATCAGCAAAGGGCAGGTCAATCCAGAAGAAACAGCAAGGCTCACCAACCCATCCAAGTTGGAGGAAGCCGCAAGAAGCTGCAGGAATCTAACAAGAATTTCTTTCCTGAGTTTTTCTCTATGAAGTCACAGCAGAGCTCAGCAACACAATGTAAGGTGAACCAATGCTTACATATCATCAGCGAAGAATAGCAAGGCAGAGCAAATGAACCAGTGCTCTAGCTCCCACTGCCTGTGGGTCATATTTATATTCTTTCTAAACATCACATATCCTTTTACATGTCTGCTATAGCAAAATATCCTTTCACCTGTGTCTGGTTCAGCAAATCATTCTTTCATGTGTCTTCTATAGCAAAACATTCTTTCACCTGTGTGCCCCAGGGAAACATTGTTTGACATAACTGACTTTTCAAAGAAACTTCATATCCCCCTTTCTGTTTAAGAATTGTCCTCTTCCCTAACATTAATGATCTACACACAATAGAATTACAATAATTATAAATAATTATAAGAACCATCACATTTTAAATAGATGGCTTATGTATACTATAGTCAAACAATATTTTAACAAAACCTTGAATTTCTGACAATAATTAAACAAAAAAACCTTAAATTTCTAATAATACACAATAATTCAACAAAAAGCTTAAATTTCTGTTAATATACAATAATTCAAACAAAACAACTTTAAGTTTTTATCAATTCCTGATCATAACCAATAACAACCTTCCACCCTAGATGATAATAACCTTAATAACACGCCAAATGACCAAAACTATCCACCCTAACTTAAGGGACTGGTATAGGCAAAATATTTTGCAACCTACCCTAATAAGCACTTAACCTCTCCTCTTACCCACTACACACCAGCAGCAGTGAAAAAGAAATTTTATTAGGATGTGGGGGAAATGGACCTTTTTAGCAATCGTTCTTTGGGGGCAAGCTTGATCTTTGGCAGCAGTTCAGTCCCATAGCAAACACTAAGTATGACTCATCAGCTGCAGATCAGTCCTCTAGGCAGTAAGATAACACACATGAACCAGCAGCTACAGTCCAGTCCTTTCAACAGGCAGACACCATGCACGAACCAGCAGTTATAGTTCAGTTCTGAAGAAGCTGAAAGGCTTGCCAATTGTCCCAAGGCTGCAGGAACCCCATGAGAAGTTCTTGGGCGAGTTTCTCTCAATGTTAGTGTTAAGCTGAGCTCAACAACACTATGTAAGGCAAACCAATACATGTGTGTTGTTAGCAAAGAGGTGGAACAAACCGAACCAATGCTCAGTGCTCATCTCCCACTGTCTGTGGCGTCATATTTATACTCCATCATGTGTTTGCTATATCAAAACGTCCTTTCACCTGTGTCTGCTTCAGCAAAACATTCTTTTCTGTGTCTGCTTTAGTCGAACATCCTTTCATCTGTGTGGCCCAGCAAAACGTCATTTGACATAACCAACTTTCCAAAGAAACTAGAAGTTTCCATTTCAGACTGGGACAATGGTCTTCTTATAATTACTTCCTGCAGAATTGGGGTGAAGAATTCCTGTTTGGAGCCCAAGGAAAAGAACGATTAGTCTGAAAAAAAGCTAGCTGTAGCATTTGTTGCCCAGTCTTTGAGTTTATTACTGAGTGCTCTAACCTCTTGCTGGGGAGAGAGCTCAAATTTGTTTTAAACCTGGACTGATCCAATTATTTGATCAAAAAGGCAATCTGACCCAGGTGTTGACTCTTAACCTGGCCTCTGAGACTGAGTACAGAGTCAGTCACCAACCACTCCCAAACAAGACTTGGATATTTGGTTGAGAAGGTTTCCCCAAGCATGGGCATAAACAGGAGGCATGGGCCTAGCAAGGCACTGACCTCTCGTGTTTGTTGAACTTAAACCAGGGGCTGACCCAGCTCGAGTCTGCCAGTATCGCATGTCCTAGGAAGCAAGAAAGGGGATCATCCCACATATCCATAAATTGTTGGCCCTGGGAGTACTCAGGCCATGCCAATCAGCCTGGAATACCCCACTGCTACCTGTGAAGAAGCCAAATTCTAACAATTATTGCCCCGTCCGAGACCTACAGAAAGTTAACTGCAGAATGATGGATATACACCTCACTGTGTCTTACCCCTATACCTTGTTGAGCTCATTGCCACCAGACCAAAAATGGCATTCTGTTTTTTGATCTAAAGGATGCTTTTTAAAGCCTATTCTTAGCCCCCAAGAGTCAAGAATGCTTTGCCTTTGAATGGTACAATCCCAAAAGAGGCATCAACAGACAACTCACCTGGACCTGCCTGCCCCAAGGCTATAAGAATTCACCCACCATCCTTGATGAAGCTCTGCATGAGGACTTGGGTGACTACTGGGCTAACAACCCACACACAGCCCTTCTCTAATATGTAGATAATCTCCTGATTGTGGTAGAATCTAAAGAGAGTTACCAAAAAGGGAATTGGAAACTCCTTCCAGCTCTAGGGGACACGTATCAGACATCCACTAAAAAGGCACAGCTTTGCAAGATCAAGGTCACCTATCTCGGTTATATTCTGAAGGAAAGCCAGCAATGGCTTTCAGCATCAAGTAAAGACTGCCATCAGTATCCCTACCACCCAAAGTCCATGACAGGTGAGAGTTCTTGGGGTCCACAGGCTTTGCCAAAATGGCTAAACCTCTATATGAAGCCACCAAGGAAATTAAGGACTTTATCTGGACTCAAGAACGGCAGAGGGCCTTTGAAAAAGTAAAGCAGGCCTGGTTATCCGGCTCCTGCACTATGGCTACCAAACATCAGTAAGCCATTTCATCTGTATATTGATGAGCATAAAGGGGTAACTAAAGGGGTCTTGACCCAAAATCTAGAGCCATGGAAACAACTAGTGGCTTATTTGTCAAAGAAAATGGACCCAATGGTGGGAAAATGTCTACCTTACCTGAGTATTGTTGCAACCACAGCATTGCTAGTTAAGGATGTAGATAAATTAACTTTGGGACAGAATTTGACCATGACTAGCCCCATGCAATTGAAGGGGTCTTCAAGTAGCCTCCTGATCGATGGCTCAGTAATGTTTGTGTGACTCATTATCAGAGTTTACTAATTAACCCTGGTCAAATTACCTTTCGGTCACTTGTCTCCTTGAACTCAGTAACCCTTCTACCCGGCCCTAACTTGGATTGTCCACTCCATCAATACGGTGAGATTTTTTGGCTCAGGTACATAGTACCAGACTTGATTTGAAGAACTTCCCTCTGCCAAGGGCACAATGGACATGGTTTACAGACAGAAGCAGCTTCATCCAGGAAGGTCAGAAAAAAGCAGGAGTGGTGGTCACTATAGAAACAGAGGTAATCCGGGCTCAGTTTCTTCCTCTAGGCACTTCAGCTCAAAGAGCTGAACTGATAGCATTAGCCCAGGCCCTCGTCGTGGGAAAAGGACTGGCTGTTAACATTTACACGAACAGCAAGCGTGATGGTTTGCATATGCCTGGCTCAGGGAGTGGTATGACTAGAAGGTGTGGCCCTGTTGGAGTAGGTGTGTCACTGTGGGTGTGGGCTATAAGACCCTCATCCTAGCTACCTAGAAGCAGTATTCTGCTAGCAACCTTCAGATGAAGATGTAGAACTCTCAGCTCCTTCTGCACCATGCCTACCTGGGATGCTGCCATGCTCCTGCCTTGATAATAGACTGAACCTCTGAACCTGTAAGCCAGCCCAAATTAAATGTTGTCCTCATAAGAGTTTCCTTGGGCATGGTGTTTGTTCACAGCAGTAAAACCCTAACTAAGACAGCTGGTATGCATTTGCAACTGCTCGTGTACATGGAGACATTTATCAGAAAAGAGGGCTCTTAACAGCAGAAGGAAAAACTATCAAGAACAAAGATGAAATTCTACAGCTCCTTAAAGCCCTCTGGCTACCAAGGAAGCTGGCAATTATACATTGTACAGTACACTAAAAAGGAACACTACCAGTGGCTAGGGGTAACAACCGGGCTAGCAAGGCTGCTAAGGAGGTAGCCTTGGAAGAAATGGCTACCTCTGTGTTGGCCACTGTCCTACCTGAACCACTGAAACCCAACCTGCCAGAACAACCAGAAGAAGAGATTAAATGGGCTAAAAACTAACACCAGACAATGTTTGGAAGGCTGGTGGCAATTGGCCATTATAGCCCTTAGAGTGTTCTGTGGGTAGAGCCTGTCAGTTGTGGGGCCTGGGCCTGGGGGTGGGGGTGGGGGTGGGGGTGGGGAGTGGCTGGCCACTTGAGTATCTCAAGCAGCTTACACTAAGCACATACTCATTCTCTTTGGGTCCCTCAGTGTGAGCATATTCTTTTGTAATCTGCAGTCTGTATTCTTCCCTGGGGAAGTAGTAGAGGAGATAGTAATGTTGGTCCGTGTTCCCACATAGGAAAAATGTTTGGGATCTAAGCAGAACAAGCAGTCCTTCCCTACACTAGGAACTGTAGGATTCCTCCAGTTACCCATTAATTTTGCTAGGTCAACTGCAGAATCGTTTTGTTTTGTTTTGTTTTGTTTTGTTTTGTTTTGTTTTTTCAAGACAGGGTTTCTCTGTGTATCTCTGGCTGTCCTGGAACTCACTCTATAGACCAGGCTTGCCGCGTCCCTCTCGACCCGAAAGAACGACATGACTCTGGAGCTCTTCTTTTAGCAGTTTTACTCAGGAACCTTGAACAACCTTTTTTCCTTTCTCCTCTCTCCTCCCGGGCCGCCCGCACTCCCCTCCCCACAAGTACTTCTCGAGCAACCTACCTCGGCAAGCTACGTGGTGGCAGCAGATAGGCAGACAGAAACGAAAGCAGCACGGACCATCAGCCTCATCCATATTAGGAGTTGTTTTTTCCGGAGAGCACTTGCCATCGGGCAGGCGGGAGGCGGGAGCTGGCGCCATCTTTAAGGCACGGCATATCGCAGCTCTCCACACAGGCTGGCCTCGAACTCAGAAATCCGCCTGCCTCTACCTCCCAAGTGCTGGGATTAACAGCATGCGCCACCACTGCCCAGCTCAACTGCAGAATCTTGGTCCAGGTGATAAGTTATTTCTCCACCAGTGAAATGACCCAATTCAAGCCAGATTAAAATACACCTATAAACACAGATTTATTGGGGGAGCTGCTCTCTGGCAAGCTCACTGGCCCAAGGACTGAGGACAGGGGAGTCACCATGGGAAGGGAGAGAAAAGGGAGAGTGAAGAGAAAGAGAAAAAGAGCATGCATAGAAAGAGAAGAGAAGAAGAAAGAGAGCTGGAATGACCAAAATGTCTGGATTATAGAGAAGAGCCTCTTGGGGAAGGCAACCCAGGCCCTGGACTAGAAAGTCCAGGGGTCAGGGCAGGGTATGCCAGGTAGGAACTGAGGGATGCTGGGAGAACCTGGAGGCCAGGCTGCTTTAGTATGTAAAATATGCACATCAGCTCCTTGTCCTGGGGTCTGAAACCAAACATCCTAGCCTTATGTTGGTAATAAATGAATAAGAGGCAGCATAATCATCTTTGCTGATATTCAGCCACTGTTATGGGGTGGGGCCAAAGAGCTAGAATGTTAGCCAAATCCAGGAAGAGCTGGTTGTTTCACTGCTGTCCAGGCTGTGGGACCATCTCGAGGTAGACATGTGCAGTCCCAATTGAAGTAAGGCTGTGTCAGAGCATCTATGAATAAAGACTTTACTAATGCAAGTTCTGAGGAAACATCCAAACTTGGCAGGATGCTGATACAGATATATATGTTAGCGGCAGAAGATAAAGAGTTTAGGGAAAAAAAAGCTTTTTTCAACTTTTAGGCCCATGGTCTTCACAGTTGGAAAAGGGATGGTGGTGGGGTCCCAAGACCTGGAAAGGGGAATAGATCTCACCCTCAGGAATAGGTAGGTGGGGAGGTAAACAGGCTGTTAATTGTCAGTACTTATCTATAGTTCTATACTATATATTTGAGTAGACAAACTTAGCTTGATTCTAGTTAAACATTTGTAATGGTTTGAATATGCTTGGTCCAGGGAGTGGCACTATTTGGAGATATGGCCTTGTTGGAGTAGGTGTGACCTTGTTGGAAAAAGTATGTCACCGTGGAGGTGGACTTTAAGACCCTCCTCCTAGCTCCCTGGAAGCCAGTCTGTAACTTCGATTTTTTAAATCCTGTTTTTAATAACAGTTCTTAAAAATCTTTAACCTCCCTTCTCACCCACTACCCACCAGAGGTAGCAGAAAAGAACGTTTGTTAAGATACAGGGGAAGTGGACCTGTTTAGAAATTGTTCTTTGGAGCAACTCCCATCTGCTTTATCAGGAACCCATCAGTTCAGTTCACAGGAGTCAGCAGCAGAAGCTCAATACGCTTACAAATACTTAATGGATATACTAGCAGTCCAGTTCAGTGTGGGGATAGCAGCAGCCTAGCAGAAACATCCAGGCTTCAGCACAAGTGAGCAGGAGGGGTTAGGATCAATTGGGACACCAGGAGAAGTTCTTTGCTGTGCTTCTTTCATCGATGCAAAGATCAGAGAAGACACAAGACCAAGAAATGTCGAAAAGCTATGCAAGCAAACCAAGTCCCTCACACCTGGTCCATTGAGTCCTATTAATATTCCCTCCAAACATCATGTGCCCTCCATAGATCTTGCCTGAGCATGTGAGTCTGTCTTAGCAAACCTCCACGTGAGTCTGTACCAGCTGACATCACTCTCAGCTAACATCAGTCTGCCAATTTGCCCAAGTCCACAGAAGCAGCAAGAAGCTGAAGGAACCTTTTGAGAATTTTTTTGATACTTCTCTCTATGGAGTCCCAACAAGTGGAGCTCAATAATACATGTAAGGTGAACTAATACATGGGAGTCGTTAGAGAAGAGTTCTTCATCATGCATCCTTTCACATGCTTGCTTTAGCAAAACATCCTTTTACCTGTGTCTGCTTCAGCGAAACGTTCCTTCATGTGTCTGTCTTAGCAAAACACCATCTGACACAACCAACTTTCCAAAGAACCCCGAAGTTTCCACTTCACCAGTCTTCTGTTTACCTTTAAAACAAGATGAAAAAAACTCTCAGCTCCTCCTACACTATGCCTGCCTGGATGCTGCAGTGCTCCCTTCTTGATGATAATGGAGTGAACTTCTGAACTTTTAAGCCAGCCCAATTAAATAAATGTTGTCTTTATAAGAGTTGTCCTGGTCATGGTGTTTGTTCAGAGCAGTAAAACCCTAAGATAGAAGTTGGTACCAGAGACTGGGATATTGCTGTGATAGACCTGACCATACTTTTATTTGAAAGAATGTGGATTGTGGGACTTTGGATTTGGAAAGCAATGGGATCCTTTAAGTGGGTCTTAATGAACTATCCTAATAGGAATATGGAAGACTTTGTTGCTAAGAGTGATTTGAACTGTGCAGACCTAGCCCAAGAGATTTCAATGGAGAAGAATTTCAATTTGTAGCATAGAGACTAGTTTTATGGTATTTTGGTGAAGAGTGTGGCTGCTTTTAGCCCTTGTCTGAAGAGTCTGCCTGAAGCTAAGATGAAGAGATTTATAATAATTACTTTGAAAAAGGAAGTCTCAAAATTGCCTGGTATGAATTCTTTTGTGTGGTTAGTAAAGTTCTATCTTATGAAAAGCATTTTGATGAATAGGAGCAAGCTAAGAGAGGAAAAACACAAAATATATGGTTCAAGTATTAAAGGGACACCAGAAAGTGGAATGGACAGCTCCAGTCTACTTTCCTATGTTCGAAGAGATGACAGATGAAGGGAGTGGGACTTTGGGGCAAGATCCTTCCCAGCTAAGTTTAGGTCCAGGTATGATGGTACATACCTTTAATCCCAGGAGACAGAGTCATGCAGGTCTCTGGGCTGTCTTGCAAGTTCCAGGACAGCCAAGCTTAGGCAATGAGGCAGTTGGAAAACAGAAAGCTGGTAATAGATTAAGGGGCCATGTTCCAGCTCTAGCAACCATCAGAATTCAGCAGCTTTGGCCATGTGTCTCTGTCTTTAGAGTCCAGAATAGAATGAACTACTGGGACAATTGATTACTGTTAGCTAGAGCTAAGAAATTAGTGGTGATTAAGAAGAGACTAACATTACTAAGGTGAAATCTGGGAAGTGTTTTCTGAGAACACAAAGAAGCTGTGTTTCTGAGATTGTCAAGGTTGTACCTTGTGCTACAGCTGCACTTGTATAGTGGGTTGATCTGATATTGTTTGTGTTTAATGTTAATATTGTTTTTTTACAGAGGTGTTGCCCCAGAGGAGTAGACCATTATGTTTTTATGTGATGTCATGTGAACCTTTTCTTTATTTTAACTGGTCCATAAAAGGCTAGAGCCTGTGATTGGGCAGTGGAGGAGAAAAGTGGGACTGGAGGCTAGAGACTTGAGGTGGAACTGGGCAGTTGGGGGGGATGGGAGGGGCAAATGGAAAAGAAGAAGAACATTCAGGAGAGGGAAAGAGGACAGAGGAAGAGGAGGAAAAGTTACAATGGACCAGAACTTCGCGTAGCTGGGAAAAACTGCAAGTAACAACGGGTCTCAGAGCTGGGGAATAAGTTAGTTTATTATTAGATATGTCTAATTTAGACATATAGTATATAATTATAATATCTAGATTGTATGTTTTCATATAGGCTTATTAGGGTTGGAAATTTAAACAAATTGGGACTTGGAACTGAACTAACCTGAGATAAAAGCACCCCCCCCCCCCCCCATATAAACAATTAAACTCTAAATCTGCAGCAGGATAGAAGTTAAACTCTGAGTGGGTCTAAAGGTTCTACAGAGAGTTAACTAAGAAGCTCCCTCCCCAAGTCCCAAGCAAACCTTGGCAACCAGAAGCAACACCCCAGCCCTGAGCTGGGACATAAGACAGAGCCAGAGCCACAACACAGGTGGTGATTCCTGAGCCTAAGAAGGACCAAGGACCCTAAGACCTGACTTCCTGAGACACAGCCTTCACAGCTAAAGATCAACAACCAAATAAATGACAACTAACTTTCCAAAGCCTTCTCACATGTGCAACAGACTGATCTGGGCATCTCTATCCCAAGCCAGCCTTCTCATGCTCACTCCCATATCCCCCATGTCTAAACAGGACACAAGACAGCTAGATCTGCTCTCCTAACTGCTTGTACTGCAAGCTATCTAAGATCAGTACACATGCTACTAGCTACAACTCAAACAAAGACTAGACAACAAATACTACAACTAACTTTCTTAAGACTAACCATTTTTTTTCTAATTTTCTTGCCCCCCCCACCCCCAATTTCTTCTCCTCAATTCAACAAAAAACAATCGTAAAAAAAATATCATCCCAATCCCATAAGTTGGGGTATTTGGTTTGGTTATTTTATAAATTATAGGTATGTTGTCATTTTAAAAAATAACTTATAAATAATTATAGTTTTAAACAGAAAAAAAAAAACTAAATAAAGAACGTAGACTCAGATTTCTGTCTTTCCTTTCCTCTTCTCTATTCCTCTATCTTAGGTAAAAGGAAGAGGGTTGAAAAGCAGGTATAGTAATATTATAAAAACTAGACAGGTATAGTAATATTATAAAAACTAGACAAGTGTGTATGACTCACCTGGGTGTTTCTGATTTTGAAAGTATGAAGTGATCATGGAGAACAGCTAAGGCTTGGCACTATGAGAGTCCAGGGAAGGTCATTGGTGAAGGTGCAGCCTCAGTTTCATTTGACTGAAATGTAAGACTTGTTTTTTCCCCAGGAGTGGGGTTTGCTCTGGACTGGGAACTCAAGTCCTCCCAGGTTCTGGCACAATCTGATAATGAAAGAAAATTTTGAAATAGGCCAAAGCTAATAAGAATAGCAGGGCCCTGTGATTCCCTTTTCCTAACCTAAAGTAGTTAAAAATGCCGGTCTGCAGGTTTGTTAGCCCAAGGCCCAGTTAATCAGTCACAAAGGATGTGAAGTTACAGGACAAAAGACAAAGGCCTGTTAAGTCATCCCAGGAACTGACTGGCCATGAAGATAAGAAAAGTGTGCAAGGACATCCTTACAAAGGAACAGGGACATGTCCCGGGCATGTCCAAATGAGTAATGGGCCATCTGGTGTTCTTCCAACCTCCCCCCTTGTGAGGCCCACTCACTGTTCCAGGAAATTGTAGTTTAAGTTTAACCAGATGTTCTGCTAGCTTAGATAAGCATCTGCCCATAGAAACTGTACTCTGCCCTGCTCGGCCTACACAGCCTGCTGATGTTCAAAAATGTAAAACAACCAATCGTGTGTAACTGCGCAAAAATCTCCCACTCCCCCCAACCCTATAAAAACCCCAAGCTGTTGGGTCTCTGAGTCAACTCCTCTGTCTCCTGCATGAGATACGTGTTGACCCGGAGCTCCGCCATTAAACTGCCTTGTGTGCTTGCATCAAGACGGTCTCTCATGTGTCCTTGGGTGCGCGCCATCCCGAAACTTGAGTGAGGGTCTCCCTGCAGGGGTCTTGCAATGATTTATTTCTCCACTGGTTAAATGAGCCAATTCAAGACAGATTAAAACACACACACACACACACACACACACACACACACACACACACACACACATATATATATATATGCAGGTTTATTGGGAAGCTGATCGTGGGCAAATTTACTGGCCCCAAGGACCAGGGCCAGGGAGGTCACCCTGGGGAGAAAGAAAGGGGAAGGGGAAGAGAAAGAGAGAGTTAGTTTCAGATCCCCCTTGACCCAGGATCTAAAATCAAACACCAGAACAAAGTGGTCATCAAGCATGAAGGCTTGATAGTGGGGAAAACATTGACACTAGGGGGAGTCACAGTCAGGTCTCCAGTAATTCTCAACTGTCCTAATGCTGGGACCCTTTAATACTCACGTTGTCCCTCAGCTAAGCCCATCTGACTTAACCTCACCCTGCCATTGTGTCTCTCCATGTGGCCCTCACTGTTCTACCTTCTGGTTGTTCAGTTCATGCCTTTGGTCTCTATCTGGTTGCTCTGGCCCAGCTCCTGCAGCCAGCTCTTTATTATGCAAAAAAGCCACATTCCTTACTCACTCAATCTAAACCAATCAGCAGCAGCAGGACAATCAACATCACCCCCCCCCACACACACACACACACACACACACACACACTCCCCAATACACCCAGCCTGATCTCCCTTAAGGCAACTTGCCTTTTAGGGCAGATGAGGAAGTGACAAACATTTGTGTATCCTGTTAGCTTGCTGTCTTAGCAATTAACAATTGAGAACACCAGATGTTAATTGAGAATGCCAGTTGATACAATGCTTGTAGTTTATAATGACACAGAGCCTGTAAATGAGGCAACCAATTTTCCCTGGCCAAATGGGGTTAGCTCAATGGGATAGCACCTTTTGATGGATGGTAAATTCTATGCTAGGATCAGCACATACTGTATAAAGTCTGAGACCCCACTTTCAACCAGTAAGCCAGCACTTGGCACTCAGGTGGTTCCAGGTCCCAACAGTTAGAGTGAAGGGATTACATTTTCCTGCCATACAATTTTCAGAAGAGCTTTCTTGTTTTAAGGGGAATGTCTTATGCCCATCCCAGGAGGACTATTTCACAGCCCCGGGAACCACAGTGGTATCCATTGGCCTTTTTATGTTACGATCTAAAAATAGCTGGTTTAACCACCAGTCCATATCTCTGGGATTATTTTTTGGGTGATCAAAGAGCTGGTATTCATCCTCAAGTTTTACAGTCAACACATGTAATGCATTTCCTTGTCTATCTTTTACCAAGGGGCCCTCTGGAAGAAAATAAATCTGAGTTCCAATCTTTGCAAGCAGGTCCCTGCCCAGGAGAGGGTAGGGGCACTCTGGAATGACTAAGTGGGACACCCGGCCCACGACAAGGTCCACTGTCCTTTGGGTGGCCCATGAATATTGTTTATTGCCAGTAGCTCCCTGGACCCACAACCTCTTATCAGACAATGGGACTGAAGTTTTTAGAAGGACAGAATGTTGAGCCCCGGTATCCACCAGGAACTGGGTGGGCTTCCCCTCCATTCTCAGGGTTACCCTAGGCTCAGGGAGGGGGTCTGAGCCTTGTCATCCCTAGTCACTATCTTCACCCAGGGCTAGTATTTTGCGGTCTGGGGCTTCCTTTTGGGCTCTGCGGGGCCTATCCCCCTTTTTCTTCGGGCAACCCCTTGCCCAGTGCCCTTTCTCTTTGCAATATACCCACTGATCCCTATTTAAAGGCCTCCTTCAGTTGTTCAGTACTCTCTCACCTGGCTCTCGACTTTCTCTGACTACTGTGACCAAAATTCTAGTCAAATTCTTTTCCTGTCTCTTTTCTTTCTCCAATTCCCTAGCTTCCTGCTCTTTTTGCTTTCTCTTTTCTTTTTCTTCTTCAGTCTGTCTGTTATAGAATACCCTTTCAGCTGCCTGCACCAAATCTCTCAATGACTTGTCTTATAATTCATCTAACTTCTGCAGCTTTTTCTTAATATCACTCACTGGCTGATTGGTCAATGAAGGCCACTGTCACTGTAGCTTTATGTACATCAGACATTGGGCATGAGTCAGTGAAATGCCTCCATCAGCCATTCTAGGAAAGCTAAAGGGGATTCAGTAGGCCCTTAATTGTCTCCCTTATCTTGGCCAAATTAGTAGGGCGCTGTGCAGCCCCTCGGAGACCTGCCATCAGAGTCTGACGGTAAATTTTCAGGTGCTCCCTACTGTTTGCTGTGTTGAAACCCCAATCTGGTCTGGTCAGTGGGAAGGCGGTGTCTATCTCATTTTGTAGAGGGGTGGGCCTTCCATCTCTCCCAGGAACGCTTTTCCTGTCTTCCAAGAGGATATGCTGTCTTTCCTGGGTAGTGAAAAGTATCTGTAAGTATCTGACAATCATCCCAAGTGGGCTGATGTGAGAAAAGGAGGAAATTGATTAGGCCAATCAGAGCCTGGGGGTCCTCAGAAAAAGGAGGGTTATGAGTTCTCCATTTATAGAGATCTGCTGATGAAAAAGGCCAATATTGGAAAAGCTGGTTGCTCTGATCGTTTGTAACAAGCTCCAAGCTCGCAGAGGCATGACAGTGATTCCAGGAGTCACCGCCCTCTTACTCTGAGTTAGGGCAGCCGGACCCACTTGGCTTCCCTCCGCCAGGGAAAGCGGGGGGGGGGGGGGGGGGGGAGCTGAGGGTTCCACCCAGGCTGTACTCCCCTGCACTGCCATGGCAGCATTCCCTTGTGCTGTTGCTGGGGCTATACTCCCCTGTGGGGCTGCACTCTCCTGTGCTACTGCTGGAGGGAGCACTAGTAGGTAAGAAGGAGGAGAATCTAATAAGAGGTAGTCAGCATCCAAGGTGGTTAAGATTTTCCTTTCTCAGGATGTGAGGCCTTCCTCTCCCCATCACTGTCTTTCAGCGCAAACACCTCTGTCCTCAGTGGGCTTGAAAGTGAAACAAACAGGCAGACCCACGGGGGAGGAGAGAGGACCAAATTTTCCCAGACAGTTATGTAGGGGATCTGGTCCGGATATCCATCAGAACCCCTCTGAAAAATTCTTCCTTTAACCTGTCTAACCTTCTCTAGAAAGAAGGATCCCTCCAGTGGCCATCCAGTTTGGAAAGATGGTCATTCTGAGGTACACAAGGTCTGCCATCTCTGTTTCTTCACTCCTACTGACAGATTATGAGTTCTAGTCTTAACTTCAGTCCAGTGGTCAAGAGCCAAAGATAATGGGGTGGATAATGTGTGTCCCATGGTCAAAAATGATCTGTCAGTCCAACACAACACCACAAACAATAAACAACACAGACAGAATTAGACACTGACACACTGCCACGAGAGCACAACAGATGCCGGCTACCAAACTACCTTCAAATGGAGATAGGGTCGTTTCTGACCCCATCTTCCAAACAGGCTTTGGAGGACGCTTCAAAACCTTGTGGCCTGAGACATGCAGGTACTTTTACCCTCTCCCCTCGCTCTCACTACCACGAATCTCTTTCTTAGAACTTGGGACCTGCCCCTGCCCCAGGGTTACAAACAGACTTCTGTCCGTGGCTAACCCAGTTTTTGTTCCTGCCACAAGCATAAAAACCAAGCTACACAGACTGTCTCCCTTGCCACAGGTGCACAGACACAGTATACATATAGTTGCCCCTGCCACTGGCACAGATGCCTCACAGAAACAAAAGAACAGACAGAGATGGCACACAAACCTGGTCGGGCGAATAAACCTTCTACCTCTGGAGCCATGGGGTCTGAGAGAGCGAATCTCAGTGGGACCTCCAAGATGTTGGACTCTAAATATCCATAACAAAGGGACACACTCCCCCAGAGACACTCACAGATGAGGCTTGGTGCAATAGCAGGAGATTTATTGATGAATTGATGAATTGATAGTGGCCGGTACACCAGGGTCACCGGGATTCTGCTCGCAGGCAAGAAGAAATCCCCGAACTGAGTTTAAGGGTAGTTTATATACAGAATTTACAAGGACAGTTAATTACTTCTTTGGACAATATCAAAAAAGATTTCAAACAGCCGTTCCCAAGCCTGGTTTCTGTTCTCGTTCCCAAGCCTGGTTTCTGTTCTCGGGCTCAGTTTCTAAGTAACTCAAATTTCTATCCTTATCATTATAACGGGGAGAGTTTGTTTAAGTGGCTTCTGTTATTCAGGTGTAAAGGCTCATCTCCCTTATTTTGGGCCCTTTCCTCTGGAATGTTTGTTCAAGCCTTTGGATTGTACTCCTCCCAGGATGTGCCTGGGGGCAGCTAATATTTGAATGTAAACCGAAACTCAAAAACCTAAGAATCCTTTAATTTTTAAGTTCACTCTGCGACCTGAAATTATATTCTTACAGTCCCAGGGAAGCTTTTAGACTCTTTTATGTAGGGTAATTTTCCAGAAGGATTAGGTAATCTCTTTTGTCCTAAACTTTGGGGTCTATAGGTGTCGCTACCCACATCCAACCCGAGGAATAAGGCAACGGCAACTGTGTTCTTCTTCAAGCGGTTTATTCAGCAACCCTTGTACAGCAAGCTTCTTCTTTCTGAGCCCGTGCAGCCCCTTAAATATTTGCCCTGCTCCTATCAGCGACTGCCACGAAGTCACTGGTGATTAGCCATTCTCATGATGCGAGGTGGGGTGATCAGGCTCCCACACCTCCGAGGGCATACTTTCCATACATGGAGTTGTTTTTCTCTCAAGCATTGCCTAGTCATTCAGGCTGGCTATATGCCAAGTGCCATCTTATAATGGCGGCGGTGGAACCACTTCCCACATATAGGCACAATGGAATTTCCAATGTATCTTTATAGTTCTAGCCACCTGTTGTGACATCTTGACCATGAAATCCAGGCCATTGTCATCCTAAGGAGGAAGGGAGTGTGAATCATGAGGTAATCTCCATGAATATTTTCTTAGTGACACATTAGCTGTTTATGACCTAGTAAGGAAAGCCTCTACCCTTCCTGAACAAGGCATCTACAAAGTTCAGTAAATACTAATAGCCAAACCTCACTGGATTAGCCTTAACAAAGTTTATGTTCCGGGGCCCTTGAGGGCCAAGTCCTCTTTCTCAGATGCCCATAGGTGTCAATCTTTTGGGTTTTACCTGAATGCAGGTGGCATATTGGTGGTTAATCTGTTCCATCACCTTATCCTGATGAAGCAGAAAAGCCCTCTCTCTAATTATTTCTTTTAGCTTAGTTGATTCTAGATGGGTACTTTGTTGAATTTGGGAAAGAAGAGATGCCCCTAGGGCTCTGGGTAGAATGGAGTGCCCTTTGGGCAGACTCCACCAATCTTCTATCCTGGTGGCTCCCTGATGTTGGGCCCATATTTCCTCTTTGCTGGTATATTCCAATAGGTCTGACTTGGACAGGAGGGCAAGGGTCATGGGAAGCCCTAGCTACTGACATGGTCCCACTGACTCTTTGGCGTCTGTTTGGCCATGGTATCTCTAAGTCTATTGTCTCGAGCTTCAGCTGAGTTCCATTACTGATGTCCAGGACAATGGATAATAGCAAGCTTTGCAGAACACCAAATAGATGCCAGGAAGGCAGGAATTTCTTCTTAGTTCTTGATCTTTTTTCCAGCTGAGGTAAGTGACCAAACCAACTCAGTTAGTCAACAGGGTCTTGAGGGAGGGAATGAGGATTAAAGAAAAAGACAATTAGACAATTATTCATAGTTCAGCAACTACTGAAGTGGGTTTAATTTTTTCCAGTCTGCTTTTATATCATTCTAGGTACATGCAAAGAATATGGCCAATTCTGGGGCATAAACAAAGTAGTCAAAGAACAAACAAGACATAAACAAAGTAATCAAAGAACAAAAAAGGCATAAACAAAAGCCCCATGGTCACTGTTTCTAGGGACCAATTAAGATGATCAAGATACAAGGAATTCATCCTTCGGCTGTATTTTTCTTAAACTTACTTCCTTGTCCTAGCCCAGTGTCAAATATTCTTACCAATTTCCTAGAAGCAGCACCAAAAGCTCTCCACAGGTAAGTAAGTCACACTCCTGATACAAGGCACCATGGATGTGTGCAGTGGTGAGCATGCCAGTTGTCCATATAAATATTTATAAACCCTCTTCTGTAGACAGAATCTCTTATAAGTAACACCTGTCAATAAAAAAAAAAAAAGCCTATGACCAATGAGCTGAGGCAAGAAATAGGAGGTAGGACACTGACAGGAAGAGATAAGATTCTGGGGAAAAGTGAGAGATGCAAAGATTTACCCTAGAACAGAGGAGGTCAAAAGCATGGGAGCAGAGCAGAGGTAATCAGACATCCAAGAGAAACTCAGAATAGAATGAAGAGGAGATTCATGCAGGAACTTGGAAAAGATAGATATTACCCAGCAAGTAGCTGAACTCAGGATAAAATTAGGAGGAGATTCACCTCAGACTTGGATGCATGAAGCTGAGGACAGGTAACTAACCGTATGGAAATCAAAGAATATTTTTGAATGAGTTAAATAAGTTATGAACTAGTTGAGAATGAGCCAACGCTGTGGCTTAGCTCAGATTCATCATTCTAGGAGCAGGGGCTGGGAAGAAAAACACGGATTTACTTTTTACCCTCTCCCCATATCAATGCTATTAGTTGCCTTTTGGAATGAGGTTCCTGGGGAAGGAATTGGATCCATATTACCTCACCATCAGCATAGCCACTCCAGTGTACCTGACCCTGTCTTTTATGTAGCTGCTCCTATCTGTGTCCAAGATTACATCTGCCTTGCTAGGGGGCTGGTCTTGAGTGTCAGACAATTCATATTGCAGGTGGTTGATGATCTGTGTATAGTTATGAGTTGGCTGCTTCTCGGGTTCAGGCAGAGGGGATGCTGAGTTCTACATGGCAGGGAGTAAGAACTTTATTCTGGGTGCATGTAGAAGGATGGCCTGATAGTGATGTTACCATTTGACAGTCAGTGGGGCTTCTTGTCTGGAGGAGGACCTCTACCTCATGGAGAAATCAAGCTAAGGTCATAACCCATTGTCATTTTGTCAGCCTCCTTGACAAAGAACATGCTGGTCGCTACTGCTGAGTTCAGTCTCTTGGATAAGTAGGCAACAGGCTCTCTCCAAGGTCCTAAAATTTGGTTAGGATTCCCTTGGTTATTCCCCAGTCCTTGCTGATGAAGAGATGACATGGTTTAGTAATTTAGGAGAGAGCTAGTGCCAGGGCAGAGACCAGGCCATGCTTTAAGGTTTCAAATATCTCTTTTTTTTTCACCCCTGAAATTATTTCAGCAAAACTTGGTATCCATAGTCAACAGTATCTCACCATCCTAAGGAATTCTCAGATTTTCCTCTTGGTCTTTGGCTGATGGACGTAGGCATAATGTTATTGTGCTCTGTATAAAGATTATCCTTGTATTATTCAAATGCTGATTTGAATAATCAAATCATATGTGCCTCCATATTTGGTTGCAATTCTTTTCTGAGACTCTCCTGTCTAAATGTTGTATAAACATTGCTCTCCAATTATTCCTTGATTGAATATAAAGAAGCCAATTAGGCAGTAGCTGAGCAGAGGAGAGAATAGGGCTGGATTTCCTCCCAGCTATGGAAGGCAGGGAGGGGGGGGGAGAAAGGATGTGGTAATTAATCCACAAGGAGAGGGTATAGGAGACATCATAAGAAAGTAGCTGGATCAGAGAAAGCCATAAAATGCAAGTATCTCTGGTATTTTGGCTGTGAGGTAACAAGATTATTTTAGAGTATTAAAATAGATTAATACTGCTCAGTTGTTATGCTTTAAAGATATTTAAAAAATAAAATAGTCCTGCCTCAATTATTTGGGAACTAGCTAGGTTAAGAGAAAACTGTAACATTTATGGAATCTCCACTAAGAGATGGATCTGTAGAATTTCCTCAGTGCTCCTCTGGGACAGGGTGTATTTCCCTCTTTCTAAATTATAACCTGGGAGTTGGGAGTCGACTTTAAGCAAAAAGCGGCTAGAAAGCAGCTATCAGCTTTAAAGCCATCTTGAGCCATATACCCTGACATGAGACTTGGTTTTCAACAGCCTACAACAGCTGAAGCACACTCTGAAATCCCACATAGCTTGTTTTGCTGTTTAGTGCCCCCAGCTGCAAGGAGCACGTGGTATCCACGCCTACAAGGCATGCGGTGCACGTGTTGTCCACGTGCTATCCACGCCATATATGCCTGTAAGGCACACGTGCTGTCCACGCTTGTAAGGCTTATGTCATATCCACACCTGCAAGGCACGTGGTATCCACACGCCTACAAGGCACGTGGCAAAAGCCTATAAATACCCAGGATTTCCTTGTTGTGGAGTGTGTGTATGTGTATGTGGTGTAGTAGTAGTAGGTGTAGTGGTGTGTGTATGGTGGAGACAGTAAAGAAGACTTGACTACAGATCCTCTGGCTTGTTCCTATTCTTCGAGGTTCTTCCCCTTCTTCCCCCCACTCTCTCTCTTGCTAAACCCGGACCTGCGGAACAGAGCGGGCCGCTATAGTTTGGCCCCCAAATGTGGGCAAGAGTGGTCCGTTACAGTTAGCACGGGGTTTTTTACAGTTTGGCGCCTGAACAGGGGCTCCAGTAAGAAAGGTCCTTTACACCTGGGTAGGTATCTTTTGTACAACATAATTGAGTCTTCTTGGCAGAGACATAACTGCAGTCTTGAAACTCCATCTACTGGCTGGGTGGTGGTGGCGCATGCCTTTAATTCCAGCACTTGGGAGGCAGAGGCAGGCCAGCCTGGTCTACAGAGTGAGTGCCAGGACAGCCAGGGCTACACAGAGAAACCCTGTCTCGAAAAACCGGAAAAAAAAAAAAAAGAAAAGAAACTCTATCTAAAAGCCTTTTGTGGCATGTCTACAGTTGGTCTCAGTGTCAGTAGCCAATAGTAGGTCATCTGTATATTGTGAGTAGATAACTTTTGGGTAATTCTGCCTAAAGGCAAGGAGATCTGCACTGAGAATCTCTTTAAATAGGGTGGGTATCTTGTTAAATACTTACGGCAATCTAATCCAAGCAAGTTGTCTATTTGTGGTGATTTGAATATGTTTGATCCATGGGAAGTGACACTATTAAGAGGAGTGGCCTTATTAGAATAGGTGTGGTCTTGTTGAAGCAAGCATGTCACTGTGTAGGGGGGCTTTGAGGCCTCCCATTACTCAAGCTTTGCCCAATATGGAAGAGAGAGTCTCTCTCCTGGCTGACTTCAGATTAATATGTAGAACTCACAGCTTCTCCAGTACCATGTTTGCCTTCCATGTTACTGCCAAGATAATAAATGGACTGAACCTCTGTAACAATAAGCCAGTCCCAATTAAATATTTGCCTTTATAAGAGTTGCCTTGGTCATGGTGTCTCTTCACAATAAAACTCTAACTAGATACCATTAAATCCTCTTTTTGGATCTGTCCATTCAAAAGAAAAAATAGGTTGCCTTACCTTTGCCAGCAACAGGCTAAAGAAAGCATCTTTCAGGTCCAGAGCAGCATAAACTTGTTTTCCAAGGGACACAAAACTGAAACATATATATGCATTTGGCACTGTGGAATGATGAATAATTTCTATCCATTTGTTTACTTCCATTAAGTCTTGGACGGGCCTGTAATCATTAGAGATGAATTATGAGTTGAGAGTGGAGGTGTTCCAAGGTGACTGACAGGGAACTAAAATGTTAGCCTCCCTGAGTCTCTGGATATAAATTGCAATTCCTTTTTTGCTACCGTTCTTTTGGGATATTGTTTCACTCTGATTGGGGTTACAGTAATAGTCAGCTGAATTACTGTTGAGGTTTGATGTCTTGCTAGTCATAGATTTGTTTCTGCCCACATCCCTGGAATATTTGCTTTTAATTAAGCCAGAGATGGGGTAGATCCCATCTGGGCCAGGGATGGATCAGACAGTATCTAGTATTCTTCCACAATTGGACAATAACTAGGATTGTAATTGGGAGTTTGTAGCCTAATTCTGTCTTGCTTTCCTTAAAGGTGATAGCAGCCTGCAGTTTCTAGAACAGGTCTTATCTTGGTAGGGGATAAATATAGTCTGGCATAATCAGGAATATATGTGTGACTATACCCCTTCTGATGCAACTTGGTCAGCTGTCCAGGAGTAAGCACCAGGTACACTTTAAACTTCTACTTTATCTTTTTTTTTCCTTTAGATTTCTTTAGGACTAAAAAAAGTCATCCTGGTGTCTACCAGGAAACTGGCAGGCTTGCCCCTAAATTCCAGGTAACCCTGGGCTCACTGGGGGGCTTAATGGAATGGAGCCCAGCCCCTATCAGATAGTTTCAGTTTATAATTCATCCCACTTTATCGTTGCTTTAGGCGTTTCAGTCCAACAGTTCAGGCACTCATTTTTCCAGTATCCCCCCCCCCCCCCCCCCTTTGTTTTTTACAATATGTACATTGACTTGGGTCTAAAGGAGGTCTAGGTAGTATTGACACATTCCCTGCTCCTTCTAAAGGCTTCTTTCATTACCTTCTGGCAGACTATCCATACTTATTTCTCTCAGCACTAGCACAATTGCCTTTCCTGACCATTCTGATGATCTCTGCTATCAAATTTCCACTATTAGAGATTCATTGAAATACTTTTGACAACGCTGACATCTTTCCTTCAAATTCTTATAGCCTCTGGAGATTCTTTTTAATATCTGGAACTGACCGGGTAATGCTATATTTATCACTCTTGTATTCTCTGGGGTTTTTGGATCAATGAGTGAGTGAGTGACAAAGGCTATGTTAATCACCTGTCTGTTCTCTGGGGCTTCAAGATCAATGGGTATATAGGTTGGGTAGGCTTCTAAACACCTCTCTGGAAACATGACGGGAATTTCAGCAGGTCCTTGCAAAAAGCTCACTAACTTTAGACAAATCTGTGGCCTTCCATTCAGCATTAAAGAGACTGTTCATTAGAATCGAGCAATAGGTGTTGGTAGCCCTTTACCTTGTTCATTAAAGTCTAGTAGAAGGAAAAATGGTTTTCATAATTAGGGAGTCCTCAAAGGCTGTGATCTTTATTGCTTCCCTCCAGATTCTCTCTCCCTTCTGAGGTGAAGAAAGTTTGGAAGAGCTGTTCACACTCATCCCATGTAGGCTGGTGAGCATAAAACTCAAGAAGAAAAATTAAACCTTGGGGTTTGTCCTAGAAGGAGGAATTTTGATTTTTCCAGTTGTGAAGATCACTAGTGAAAAGGGGAATGAACATGGGGCTGTAGGATAGATGTTATTACCTGCAACTACAATCTTCTGGATCCTACATTTGTGGCACTCTGGTAGCCATGGAGATTGTGTTTCCAGGATGCCTATTCATACTCACATATAGGGAAATTGATCCAGCAATCTGAATCTTCCAAGAATGAAAGAATGAACCCTGGCAGCAACTTTGACATTGAGAAACCTGGTATCAGGTCAACCCACACCAAAATCTGGCCAAGCCAGTTTTCAAAGCAAGCAGAGTTCCTTTGAAGAAGAGGACTCTCTAATTCTGATTCCTGTGCTTTGAAACCTAATTTAAAGTTTTGTAGCATGCATTCTAAGGGGGAGGTTGAAACCACTGATGTCTGCTCTCTCATGTCTGCTTGTAACTGGAAAAGATTAATGGGGACACAGAAATACAGACAAAGGATCAAGAAAACAAAAAACAAAACCAACAGACACAGAACACTGGTCAATAGCCACCAAGACAAACCAGATCCTGAGGGTGTATGCCAAGGTCCCACCCATGACTTAAACTTAGGAATTTTTACATATGCTGTATCTAGGTTTTTCCATAACTTCCCCAATTGGTGCCTCAGACTGAACAAAACTCAAAACCCTAGGTTTATCTTACCTCTGGAGGTCCTAAATACAGGTAGGCACACAAGTAGACTCTTTGAAAAAGGTTTAGGGGCAAGATGGTGAAGGATAGTTAATTCTTAGGGACAAAAATTGTTCAGTAAGAAGCCTCCCCTAGGACTGATGGCCATTAGTCTTGCCTAGAAGGATCCCCACTTCAAGACTTGGGGGTCCTCTCCTCAGGAATCATTCTGGAACCTCCAAAAGATTGGTGAAGAAAGATATACACATATCCTACCAAGAGACATAATAGGTTCTGTTGGGAGTAACCTTGCTTATACACTGAAGGCCTAAGTCAGCCATAGGCCTAAATCAGTAATACATGCCTACTAACACAAAGTCTTGGTCTCTGTGGGAAAACACTAATCCTAGAACAGATTGCTATAGACCCTGTAGACAAGTAGCCTTGGTGGAAAACTACCAACCTAGATAAGAACAAGAAGTCATCAATCTTGTAGATAGGTAGCCTTGGTGGAAAGTACCAGCTTAGATAAGAACAAATGAATCATAGACAGAGTCATCGTGACCTGTTCCACCCTGCTTCTTCTGTGAACTTTTACCCAGCCAATACCCTGTTCTGGAAGATATCTGTACTCCCCCTGAGAACACCTACACTCCTGTGTCATCCTCCTCCCCACATCCTGCCTCTATGTATATATAACCCCTGTGTGAAAAAATTAAAATAGCGGTTTGATCAGACTGTAGACAAGCCATGGTTCTTTGTGTTCCCCTGTCCTCCAGTTCTCTCTTCTAGGTCCTCTGGAACCCATTTCAACACCCATGGGACTAGGGCAAGGTTCAATTATATGGGGGCCTTTATTTTCCACCAGCGGGGTTGTCTCATACAAAGTAGTGGAGAGCAGCCACAAACTCCAGTTTGCATGAGCTTTTAAAGGCAAAAATCATAATTGTGTGACATATACAGAAAGTTAGCTATGAGCATCTGCAGGAAGCAAGCAAGTGTTTTTCACAGAAGCAGAAAGATAGCAGTTATGAGTTGAGCTTTTTTTGTAACCATGAGGCTGTTTACAGGAATTACTGAGAATTTAGGTAAGGGATATATCGTATAGAAATCCATAGCTGGTCTATGTGATCAGTGAACAGTTTACCCAGGTTAATTTTAACACTTAAGTTTTTTATTAAGTGGTGGGCAGTGGTGATACATGCCTTTAATCTTAGTACTAGAGAGATAGAGGTAAGTGGATCTCTGAGTTCAAGACCATCTTGGTCTCCAGAGTGAGTTCCAGAGAAATTCTGTCTTATAAAAAACAAAAACAATAAAGCAAAAACAAACAAAAAGAACATTTTCACAAGATGGCATAACTATGGTTACAACTGTTTGGTCATGAAGTGGGTCCCGCAAGTGGCAGTGCTACTGATAGTGTCCTAAGACGACAGCCCTGGTCCAACCCAGGCTGAATTCTTGTAGCCACCCAGCAGCCTAGGATAAACTGGGTTTACAGTCTAGGAGGAGCTTCTATTCTAATAAACAGAAACCTAATCCATCACTGCTCAGATATCTCTTGAGGTAGGTTTCTGTTTATCAAGAAAGCCAATGCTTCCCTTCACCCACAAAAGTCAACTACCTTGGACAAATGGCTGCTAGTTCCTGATTAACCCTAACAGCTACTTCAGTTCAAAGTGCCTGTGGTTAACTCCTAGGCTGTTCTGACCTGCAAGCCACCTCCCAGTGCTACCTGGCTCTGTAAAACTAACAAGGCTTCCCCTTCCAGACGCAGTCCTCTACTGTCTAAGGCATCCAAGCCGTTTGTCTTAAATGTCTTTTCTACCCACAGAGTGGTCTAGTTCAGTGGTTTCACTGTGCCTTGCTTATACTAACTACATCCTGCTGAGAAGAACATTCTTGTCCAGCCATCCTGATACACCTGCAGTTTCAATAAAACCATTGTTGTAATAAACTATAGCTTTTAAACCCTTTGTTACAAAATACCCAATTCTAGCAATTTATGGATCACCAAGGTCAAATAGTCCAGAGACAGAGAGCAGGAATCTGCCATAAAGAACTCCAAGCCAAGAAATAAGGCAAGACAGAGTTTATAAAGGCAAAACCAGGAGTTAAGTCAAATCAGGTTAGGCCAGGGGAATTATACAAGCATGATTTCCATGTAAGAAAAGGAGGAACCTTATGTTTCGTTCTCAAAAGGATAGGAAAACCATTTGTGCTATAAGGCAGGATATGGTAACTGAAGGAGAGAATATATGGAGACAAGGCAATTTGACTTTCTAGTCCGTCACATTTAACAGAAACTTGAGACTTTTGCCACCATCCTGTCCCTGGTGTGATGTAATTGTGGTTTAGGGCTTTCCAAACTCTACCAGGCTTCTCTCCAGAGTCAAGATTCTCTTGGCCATAAGCATTCTCTCAACTGCTAGCAAATACGGTTATGAGGGGATTAGGTAATGCCAAAAGCCTTTCTGGGTCCTGTGGATGGAGCAAGGAGCACTGAGCTTTTACTTCCTGCCAGGGTCATGTTGGCAAGGCCAGTTGACCCGACCCGAGGGTCTTAGTAATTCGTGGGGGCGAGGAGGACCGCAACCTGAAAAAAGAACGGGCGAGAGAGGGAAAGGACTCAAGGAAGCAATTGCTTGTCAAGAGCCGTGTATTTGAGCGTGAAGCGCCTTTTTATAACATGTTTTACAAGGGGAGGGGGTGAGAGGGGCCAGGTGGTGGGAAAATACAGAATCTTCTTGGCTGTGCCCTGGAACATTTTGTGGTCTACCTGCTTTTCTCAAAAGACACTGTGCACTGCCTTTTCTATCTGTAGCTGCCAACTCAGAAGACACGGTACACTGCCTTTTCTATCTGTGGCTGCCAAACAGAGTCTTGTGGTTGCCAGGCAGAAAGAAGCTGCAGGGGGCATTGTGCAGGTGGGAAGAGGTAGGGAGTGAGGGTAAGGGGCGAGGGTCCTGGCTCCTGACAACCAGTGATGAACTGGTGGTACCTGAAGTGGAGACTTAAGGGTTCTTTGGAGAATCAGTTGTGTTGGATGGTGTTTTGCTGGGGAAAACACGTGAAAGAGTATTTTCCTGAAGTGGACACAGGTGAAAGAGTAAGGCAGACTCATGAAGGAACATTTCACTGAAGCAGATACAGGAGAGAGAGGCTCTTCTGCTAAAGCAAACACATGAAGGGACATGTGATGAAGGAGTCTTTGTTAACAACATGCATGTATTGGTATGCCTTACATTGCAAAGATGAGCTCAGTCCCATTTGTTGAAACTCCTTTGACTGGGGCTGATTGGATGCGTGCTGAGGCAAGGCATGTAGAGGACATGTGATGTTTGGAGAATATAAATAGAACAGAGTGATGGGGTGATGGAGAAGGAACTTGGCTTGCTGGTTCGGCTAGCTGCGCAACACTTGTGGCTCTCACGGCTTCACTGAACTTCGCTTCTCTGATAGAGGCACACCCATGAACTTCTTCTGGCAAATTTCCGGGTCCCTCCTGCTGCCTTGTCCAAGGCTAAGGCCTGGCTGTCTCTGCTAAGTTGTGCCACCACTGTTGCTAACCTGACTCTTATCGAACTGGACTGCTGGTGTATCTGTGAAGTGTTTGCAAGTGGATCAAGCTGCCACTGCTTGCTAGTCTGTGAACTGAACTGCAGATTTCCAGACAATACAGAAAGGAGTTGCTTGAAGGAATCTTTCTAAACAGGTATACTCCCCACCCCGTGCTATCCCCCACCCCATATCTTTTCTTTTACACTACCTCTAGAGGGTGGTGGTCTAGAGGTTAAAGCATTTAAGAACCATCATTAAAAATAGGATTTGAAAATAGATGGACAGGTTTCCAGTGTTCTGGAGCTTGATATTTTCTCTGTGGTCAAATGTGCCAGAAACATCAATTAACAATTAAGGAAATGCCTGATAACCTGAGTTTGATTCCTGAGACCCACATGTTAGAAAAAGAGAACTGACCCCCCCCCCAACTTTCAGGTTTACATATATGGCACACGTGTGACAAGACACATATATCTTAGTCAGGGTTACTGTTGCTGTGATGAAACACCATGACAAAAAAGCAAGTTGGGAAGGAAAGGGTTTACTCTGCTTATACTGCCACATCACTGCTTCATTTCAGGTTATTTGATCACACTTTGAGCCCTGAGACTGTGTAATGTAGGATTTACTGGATTTACTGGAAATGTAGGATTTCAGGTCTCAGTTCCAACTTAAAATTGAAAGAATCCCACTGTCCCAAGACACATCCAGGGAGGGGCATATTCCTTAGTCAGAGGACACTTACTGGATTAACATTCAGAGAAAGAAGGGAGAGGATGATTAACTTTCCTCAGACCACAGGGGAGTGTACCCACCTGTGGGTGAGGAAGGCCCAGAGCACGTAGACACATTCCAGGAAAGGGGCCCAGGATGGGAGGTGATCAGGAAGCTGGTCCCTTAACATGGTAAACCTGGGCAAATGGAAGACACTCACTGTCATAAAAATAATGTGTGAACCTGCATCACCTAGAGACTGGACCTGGTAAGATCAGCCTTTGTGGTTGCCCTTGTGAACTCTATATAAAAATTGCTCCCAGCTTTGGCTCAGGGTTTCTCTTGCCTGCATGCAAGGGAGCCACAGTGCACTGACTATTATCATTAAAGCTCATGCTGTTGCAGCGAATCTCCTGTCTATGAATGTTTCTGCGGGAGCACATCCCCCAGTTTTGGATCTTTGGATCCAACTGAAAAACATGTTCTTACTTGTGGTGTGGCTCAGCTTTAGCACACATTTTTGAACCAAGAGCTTTCTACTTGAATATTGTAAAGCTGGATTAGATAAAGTCAATCAAAGGTCAAGAGGCAGAGCAAGCAACCAGTTGACAGGAAGTGAACATAAGAAAAAAACATAGAGAGGAAGAGGGCATCAGGAGGTTAGAGAGACACACAGGAAGTACAAGGGAGAAACACTGATTTGCGGGATTTTTTTGAGACATCAAAGAGGAGGGTGTCATTTTGGAATGTTGGTTGAGGAAGTATTGTGGATAGCCCCAGCCTCTTGTTTTGATGGTAGTTCCATTCCTGGGAGGGGCTGTGGAGGAGGAGTGAATCTTATGAACCTTCTGTCCAATTGAATTTGTAAAATAAAGGCTAGAGCCAGTGATTGGGCAGTAGATGGGGAGGTGGAGAAAAAGGCTTAGGGGAGGAGTCAGAAGAGGAAGTTGCCGGAGAGAGGCTACAGAGGAGCCAGAGGAGCTGGAGGTGGAAAGACAACGGAGGAGAAGAACATGGACTAGAAAAACCGCAAGTTGTAAGGGATCTCATAGCTGGGGAATAGAGTAGTGCAATGGTAAATCTGCCCAGTCTAGGCTTGAAGTTTGTAATCATAAATATTGAGTTGTGTTTTCCTTGACCGGGCTTATTTGGGTCAGAGATTTACCACAACAAGGAAGAATGTCAGCTGAGTGTTTTCTGTGCCTCTCTGAGCTAGAAGGCTTTCACCCCTGCATCTGGCTCCCAAGTTTTATTGGTGAAAGCAAATGTTTGAGATTTTGTTAACAACAACATTTGGCACCAACACATGACACAGCCACATGGACAGAGAAATCACACCAGCTGCAAACAAACCGAAAAGCCATCCAATTTGCTAAGTCACCTGAGAAGTCCTCAGGGAGAGAATTTAGGATGGGAAATACCATAATACAAGTCAATAGGACTGCTTTAAATGACTTGAAAATAGAAACAGAAAATGAAAAATATAAACAACTTAACTGAGATTGACATATTACCCATTATAATTACCTTACTATCAGTCTGACAATTCATATTTTATCCTTAATAGCCATAGTGGGGGTTTTTGTGCCAAATATGAAAAGTGGATTGATAAGATACAAGCCTTAGAAAGACTTATAAATGAAAATAAGAAAAATCTAGACAGACAGATGAATTTAGACAAGAACCTACCATCCTAACCACATGGTGAAACTGAAGCAGAACATCCCAAGGTTGTTAGAAAACTAACCTTACTTTATTCAGTTACTATACAAGACCTACCAGCAGATGATGGACACCCCCAAGGTTATGAAATATTTGGATGGAATCCTATAGACATATTAGATTTGAAAGTGTTTATGGAAGTAATCATTTCCTATAATTTGCATTCAGACTATGTGAAGCAGATATAAAATTCATGGGCAACTCAGAACAGAATTATCCCCCAAGTCTGGAAAGATTTGGCAATAGTAATATTGGAAGTTGGAAAATTGAAGCAAAAATGTTGGAAAGAAGAAGCTAGGGCCATAGAACAATGAAATAGCACTAGAGGTATTACTATTTCTCAAGATCAGTTGCTAAGAGAATGTCAGTATGCTGAGGTACAAAGGCAGCTGGAATTTGATGATCACACCTTGGTGCTATGCCATTTAGTAGTTTTCAATGCTTGGGACAAGGTTTCCTGAAGAATCAGGAAAGAAGTCTGAGTCCGTTAACTAAAATGATACAAGGCTCCAAAGAAGTCCTCGCTGATTTTTTTTTTTTTTTTGAAGATTGACTTCAGTTGTAAATAGAGGAGTATCAGATTTCCAAGTCAGATAAATGTTAACTGGATCTTTGATTTTTGAAATGCTAATTCAGGATGCAAAAGGATGAATAGACCTTTAAAGGCAAGATCACTACTAATAGATGAATGGACTAGAAGTACAGCTGGTATTTAATCTCACATGTATAATGCTATTGTAATAGGAGAAGTAATTTCTAAAAGTTTTAAGAAAAATAAAAATACCAAATGTTTTATTGTGGTGAGAAAGGTCATTTAAAAAGGGACTGTAGGCAAAGTGTTTCTAGAAACAATGTTTTTTTGAGAGACAATCCAAAAAGAAGGCCCCCACCTTCTGAAGTATGCAGAAGGTGTGGCAAAGGTTAGCATTGGACTAATGAATGCAGATCAACAAGGAGCAAGCAAGGTAACCCTTTGCCATTAGGAAATGTCCTAGGGGGCCTTTTATAGGCACCACTATCAAATTTGATTCAGTCATTCCTGTCAAAGTCTAGGAACTCAGCCACAGAACAATTAAAGGATTTAATGCCTGTTGTTAAAAACAACAAAGCTCTGAATACAATCAAGGACAAGCTTCAGTAGGTAAAAGATTCAGGAGAGACCAAAACACAAGTATTTTGGCAAACTGCTATAAATAATCAGAGACCATAGCTAAGAAATACAAATAAGTGACATTGAAATGGAAGGTTTAGTAGACATAGGAGCAGGTGCAACAATAATTACACCAAAATCTTGGCATCCAGATTGGTTGCTTCAGGGGTATATATTCAGCTTCTTTGGATTAGAACTTTATCTCAGATAAAATGAAGTACAAGATGAGTAGAATGACAAATAGGAAAAT
The DNA here is from genome assembly GCA_030674055.1 of Rhabdomys pumilio. Taxonomy (NCBI): domain Eukaryota; kingdom Metazoa; phylum Chordata; class Mammalia; order Rodentia; family Muridae; genus Rhabdomys; species Rhabdomys pumilio. The sequence continues at coordinate 14,721,343 of JANHMN010000013.1, forward strand.
TAAAGCCATATGTGGCTAATATAGCCACGAATTTATGGGGACATGATTTGTTGCAGCAATGGAAAATACAGATTAACATCCTTCCAATCTCAGAAACAAACTATAAAGAATGCTTCTGAGAAAAATATCAAAAGGTATTATCAAGAAGTGTCACAGACTGTCTGGGTTGTCCATAAGCAGGACAGGACAGGTGTTGGTCTTTCAAAGGTACCAACAGCCCTACCTTTAAAATGGTAACTGACAAGACTGTGTGGATAGATCAATGGTCTATGACAAAAAAAATTACAGGTACTAGAACAGCTGGTACAGGAGCAGCTAAATGTTCAACATATTAAAGAATCTATCAGCTCATGGAATTCCCCTGTGTTATAAAAAATAAATTAAGAAAGCAGAGAGTGCTAACAGATTTAAGAGTCATAAATAAGATGATTCAGCCAATGGGCTCCTTACAACTTGGAATCCCTTTGTCTTCTTTTTTTAATCTAAATAATGGCCTATGATAGTAACTGATTTAAAGGATTACTTTTTCATAATCCTTTTGCATGAGCGTTATAGGGAAAGGTTTGCTTTCTCAATACCTACTTATAATAACAATTATCCAATAAAGGTATCATTGGAAAGTCTTACCACAAGGAATGTTAAACATCCTACCTTGTGCCAATATGTTGTACAACAGCTGTTAGAAATAATTTGGAAACAGTTTCCTCAACCTAAAATTTACTATTACACGGATGATATCTTACTGGCTGATTCAGACTCAGATACCTTAGAGAAAAAATGTTTGATGAAGTAAAGAGAATTTTGCATTGCTGGGGATTACAAATTGCTCCAAAAAAATACACAAAAAGGAGAATCTGTTAATTATCTAGGTTATAAGATAGGTCTAAAGAAATATTCAAAGCCAGCGGTGGTGGCGCACGCCTTTAGCCCCAGCACTTGGGAGGCAGAGGCAGGCGGATTTCTGAGTTCGAGGCCAGCCTGGTCTACCGAGTGAGTTCCAGGAGAGCCAGGTCTACACAGAGAAACTCTGTCTTGAAAAACAAAAAAACAAACAAAAAAAAAAATTCATCCACAGAAAGTATGAATCAGGAGAGATCAATTACAAACTCTTAATGATTTTCAAAAATCAATGGGAGATATTGATTGGCGATGTCCTATAATTGGATTAACTACTCAAGAGCTAAGTAATTTATTTTAAACAATACAAGATGATAAGAACTTAAACAATCCACAAAAATTATCAGCTGATGTGGCCCTCCCATTTTCCTTGGAGCTGTTGGCCACTAGCCTGAAAAGACTAATGGAGCAAGGTTTGGATGGCCATGAATACCTACAGATTAGCTTCTGGGATCAGCTTCAATGACACAGCTCAACTTTATTCAGAGTGAACAAGGGTTATACAGATCTTGGGGAATGCGTAGGGATTTCCAGGGTGGATATACATTATTGGCTAGGGTGAGAATGTTTCATTTACATGAAGAGGAATTCCAAGAACTTGTTGGAGAGGTTCTTATTGGGAGAGAGGAAGTCAAACATGTAATATGGCCATAGGCTATGTGACTTCCCTCAGAGGTTCCTCTGGGTTACAGGAAAGAAGAGCTGATTAGTCATAACATATTACCTAATTATCATATGGCAAGAAAGGCTGAGCAGGATTTATGTGCAGAGTCATGCAGCACTTGCAGAAAGGTTTGTGCATAGTCATCCTCTGGATATGGTCACACATGTGTGCTCAGTGATACTCTCCAGACACAATCAGACAGAGAAAAGGAAGATCCACTGAGAAAGGGAACCCTCCATTTTACAGCAAGCTTGGAGAGCTTATCTGGACATGGTGAACTGCAACCTTAATAACCGGGTCTTTTGACAAACTGAGGCTGAGAGAGAACGAGCTCTGGTAAAAAAGAAATTACAGGATGCACATGTGAATCTCTTGGATCCAAAACTGGATTATATTTTAGTTATTTTGTCCTCTATTATTCTCCCACAGGAATTCTTATATGGAGAGAAGATAATATCTTAGAGTGAATTAATTTTAGCATACAAACAGAATAAAAATGAAAGACCTATGTAGAAAAGACTTGACTCTGAAAGGAAAAATGAGACTTTGTCAGTTAGGTGGCTTTTAATCCCACCACCCAGGACAAAACTCAGATACAACTCCTAATTGGTATTTTTGCACACTAGAGAAATTACACATCATATTTACAGATTATTATAAAACCCTCTACAGGGTTACTAGAAAGGCAGCTAATTTCCAATGGGGACAGGAACAAAGAACACCTTTTGTGACATCCAGTAAGCTCATCTCTGTCATGCAACCCTAATACTGAGATAATCGATACCTTAATTATGGATATCATATTCATTAGTGAATTGACAATTGGGGACTCTTCATAAAGCAAAAAGAAATCCATCACATTTACCTGTTGGCTTCAATTGCAAACAGAGAATAAATTCTCTTTGAGAAACAAATCTAAACATTTTATGAGGCATGGGGAACTGTATATTCAGTCATTTCCAACCACCCTATGGTCATGAAAGTTCTTCTTATAATGATGGATTGGATCCATTCAAAGGCAGATTCCTTGTTCTTTGGAGCAAATCCATGTTCTTAGCCATAGAAGGAAAAGTAATATAGTGTGAAGTAGAAGAATATTTTGCTGAAGCAGACACAGATGAAAGGATTTTTTGATAAAGCAAGCATGTAAAAGGATGTATGAAGTACTCTTCACTAAGGACACACATGTATTGGTTTGCCTTATGTTGCATTGCTGAGCTCCACTTGTCATAGCTTCATAGAAAGAAACACACCAAAAACTTGTGGTGTTCTAGCAGCTTCTTGCCACTTCTTTGGACTCAGGCCAATTGGCACAATGATGTCAACTGGTACAGACTCATGTGCTGAGGCAAGACCCGTGAAAGGACACAAAATGTTTAGACGGGGTATAAGTAGGACTCAACGGACTGTGAGAGAGGCTTGCTTAGCTAGCTCTGCGATGCTTTTGGTGTCATGTCTTTGGCTTCACTGATCTTCACTTCGTCGAGAGAGGCACAGCAGTGAACTTCTCCTAGCATCCTTTCTGATCCTGTTCACTCTCGCCGGCTTATGCCAACTCAGCGGAGGCCTGGCTGTTTCTGCTGGGTCATGCCACTACTGCTGATTCCTCTTTGCTATCTTGACACTACTGAATTAGACTGCTCATATATTTGTGAAATGTTTGTAAGTAGATTGAGCTGCCACTGCTGAGTCCTATGAACTGAACTGCTGATTTCCTGTCAGTGCAGATGGAATTTGCTCCAAAGAACAATTTCTAAACAGGTTCACTTCTCCCATATCCTAATAACCTTTCTTTTCTACTACCTCTGGTGGGTGTTGGTCTAGAAGAGAGGTTAAAAGAACTCATATTAAAAGTAGGTTTTGAAAAACCTACAATAGTAGAACTGGTACCTATCAGAATTCCTTCATGATCAGGATGTAGCAGCAAAGAGTTCTGTGCCTTCTTACACTGAAATAGCTCAGTTGTCTATAATCTTCATTCCTAAACTACTAACTCCTTCCCTCAAAATAGGCACCTATTGAACTGTGGGGACCAATAGAATGATCACAGCATTTGGCTAACACATGGCTAACATCAGCCACTGATGGAACCAAAACTAATAGAAAGTGGCAACTATGGACTGAGGGATGCAATGGCCAATACTAAGTACAGAACCACAAATCAGTGCAGCACATTGGCTATAAAAAATCAACTAAGAAAGCAAAAGGAAAATCTCTATCTTCTCCAATTCACAGTGCATGTGCAATGGTACAGTTATATGGCCACCAGAATGGAAAGCCACTCACTGGTAGATCAATGATAAAGATATCTGGTCATGGGAAGCATGCATGGAAATGGCAAAACTGAAGACCACTGGACAAGTGAAACATCTGAAGAAAGAGGACATCATCAAGAGAATATCAAGAAAGAGTAATTGGCCAGATAGTATCTCCCATTTACAGCTCATCTCTGCTGCCCTCTACAGGCATAAGAGGCAAATGATCTTTATGTGGTCCCAATACAGTTAAAATTAAAGCTGATTTTGGGGATAGAGCATGGCTCTCTCCTGTAAACCTACACATGCTGCTTGTTAAAGGAAAATCCAAAATCTCTGTCTCATATCAGAAGAGCCACCTTTGGAAAACCAAAAATAAGGCACTATTTATTCTATTACCACTAATCTCATAATGTTTTGGTTTTCATTTGACTCTTTAAAACTTCTCTTAAGGTATAAATATTATCTCAAAATGTATAAGATTATTATGTGTAGCCGGGCAGTGGTGGCACAGGCCTTTAATCCCAGCACTTGGGAGGTATAGGCCGAGGCAGGCGGATTTCTGAGTTCGAGGCCAGCCTGGTCTACAGAGTGAGTTCCAGGACAGCCAGGACTACACAGAGAAACCCTGTCTCGAAAAACCAAAAAAAAAGAAAAAGAAAAAAAAAAAGCTCATTATGTTATATAAACTTTCTGTCATGGTACTAATACAGAGTACTAATTCTAGGAATAAACTTCATCTAGCTTCCTGTGCACGTTTTCAGGTTTGAGTTTGAAGCAGGTAACTTAGTAACAGAATCTGTGTACCTCAGATGTACTTAATAGATTGTAGTCCTCAAACCTTTTGGAATTTTACTGAATATGACATCTAAAATGTTTAGGTTTTCTACCATGCCTAACAGTAACCCCTGAGGTCTCCAAGATGATGAGGCCCTGCAAAGGTGAATCCACCTGGATTGTGGGACCACTAACCACTGGGAAAAACGACCTCATGCTTGCCTGTTGCCAGGTTCTGCGCAAACAGTGGACACCTGTGTTCTACTTAGGCAGTATTGCTACTAAACTGAGTCTAGCATGGCTGTCCTCTGAGAGGCTCCATCCAGCAGCTGACTCAGGCAGATGCAGACACCCACAGCTGTACAGTGGACAGAGCTTAGAGACTCTTGTGGAAGATTAGGAGGAAGGATTGCAGGCCCCATAGGGGATAGGAACTCCACAGGAAGACCAACAGAGTCAACTAATCTAGACCATTTGGGCTTTCAGGGAATGAACCACCAACCAAAGAACATACACAGGCTGGACCTAGGCCTCTCTGCACATATGTAACGGATGTGTACCTAGCCTTTCAGAGACTTGATGTGCCAGGTTGGGGGGATATCCAGGGGGGTCTCCACACAACCAGAAGAAAAGGGGAGGGGAGATGGGGGATAAGGGAAGGAATATGGGATGGGGTGACTGGGAGGGGGGCAGTGAGCAGGATGTTAAGTAAAAAAATAAAAATACTAATTGTTACAAATGACCTGTCATATCTCTGCTCTACAGTTAACCTTAGATTTCATAGGCAATGCTTCATGCTTGACAACATCTAATATAATTTCCAAAAATTTCCTGCAATATACTTTCACCCTCAGCCTGTCCTATCCAGAAGCCAAGTTGGCACTGCAGGGAACCTGGTTAACCTGTACTTCTGTACTCAGAAAAAACACACGGCCTCAGACAGACTACAGTAGTCCTACCTTGTATGTTACTGTTCACATACTGTTCATATGTTACTATATGCTTACAAAGGCCCCGAGAGTGCTCACTGCATGTTCCTTCCAGGCATCCAGCCCACCATATGCTAGAGGCTTTTACTGACCTCTACCCTAGTAAGACAGCTGAGCTGGAACAGCAGTCCTAACGACTATTATCTTGGTAAGAGGTGAACTTGCAGTGTCACAGGTGACTCAAAATCCATGGTGATAGAGGACACCTAGTCTTCATTGAAATGCTTCACATCAGGTTGAAATCTCTGACTGAGATAGTTCTACAAATTTGGAGGGGGACTAGATTTATTGTTTATGTTTTGGGGAGATCTATGTGTATTCACGGGAAACGCTAGCTGTTTCTATGCAGGTATATAAGTCCTCACTTAAAGCAGCTTTAAAAAGGTCAATCTAAATAAACATCAGAAGCAAAGAGAGAGCAACAGTTCCTGGTCCCATTGCTGGTTTGACTGTAGTCCTCATACATATGGGTCTCAATTTCCCTCATTCTCCTCCTAGGACTTCTACTCCTCCAGCTTTAACCAACTGGTTGTCAAACTTCGTTAAACAACTAATAGCCTTGCTCCTATGGGCCCAGTACAACTGTGCCACCCAGAGATAATGAGTCAATGCTTTGACTTATGTAAGACCAGTGGAGAATAAACCAAGCTAATCCCATTTTGTGTGCTTCATACAACTATCCTCCCAAGCCTCACTAACCACAACCTGCTTAGCAGAACATTCACAATGCTGACAGGATACATTATACCAAGATAGGGGCCTGAGTACAGATCACAGGATGTTCCTCAAATAGGTCAGACTCGCAGCCAAAGGGAGGACAGGAAGGGTCAGCTCAATACTCCCAGCCTACACATTTACCACAGCCTGTCTGGAGTACAGCTATGCTAACTCTACCTTGTCCAGGGGTTGGGACCATGACTGAAAGTGGAGACTATTGAGAGATATCCTTGTTGGTTGTTCAAATTTTTATTAACAAAACCTGTTTATTTGGGGGGCGGGTAAAGGCAAGGGTGAGTAAACTTGAGTCTCACCCCAGCACTGAATATGGAGAGAGGAGACAGACAGTGACAAAGGGAAAGCAGAGACCCTTTGATAAGGGCAAATGGAAGCCAAAACGTGGATGGCAAGGATCAAACTAAGGGCAGTAGAATAAACAGAGGAACAGAGGAACAGAAAGCTGGCAATGCAGGGCCACTCCCCTAACTGAATGCAGGGTTGAGGCTCTGGGCTGGTGCGGTCAGCGGTCAGCACTAGAGCGAAGGTCGGTAGTGAGTGGATCGTGTTGGATGGTTTGGTGCAGCATCAGGGCAAGTAGTCCTGCTCTGTTGGTCATGGCTGTGCGAACATTACGTTCCTGCTCAAACAGCTCGTCCAGCTTGTACCACTGCCAAGGAAGTGGGAGGAAGCATGAGAAGCCACCCCAGGAGCCCAGGACGACTCTGGTCACACCCAGTGTTAAACCTACCACCCGCACGCGCTCCAAGTCCACTTCTGCACGCCGAAGCTTCTCCCAGCAATAATGGCGATTACACTGGCGCTTGGGCAGGCGGCAGAAGTCACCTGTGAGCTCAAAGACATCACGTACTAGTGGACACCCACAGACCTCATCAGCTGGCACCTGCAGAGACACCAAGGGGAGGCATGATTAGGTGAGGGGGAGTGGAGAATATGAAGGACAGTGAAAAGGAGACAAAGGGTAGGAATGGGAGATGGCTCAACAGTAAAGGGAGGGACCAGAAGCTGACAGGAAGAGAGAAGGAAGAAAGAGAGGAAAAGACCACACAGATGTGAGACAGGAAGCAGGATAGGACAGGATGCAGGGGATTTGAGGAAAAACCTTACTTTGGGGTCCCGTGAGTGCTCAGGACATAGCACCTGGAGCCGCTTACAGTATGTTTTGCTCTGAGGATTGTAGACATCACAGAAGAGTCGGGTAGCCCTGGTTGAGGTTAACAAGAGAGTGGCCTTGAGTCGCTCCAGGACCACATGAAAGGCCCATACCCATTTCTGGCCCCACCCTTAACCACCCTTCCCTTAACTCCACAGCCCTACTCACCCCTCAATTCGTGTGGGGTACATGGACCCAAAGGATGTCTGGCTCTCATACTGCAAGGATGAATACAAATAAAAGGACTGTGGGTGCCCTCTCGTGATACTACCAAGCCACACATCTGTCTTGTGGGCCACAGGCCCCCCTGAAGTATCCACTCCCTTAGAATGGCCTCCTGACCTTGGCATAGCAACGCTCCATGTGACGCAAGGCAACTCGTGGGTTGATGGGATGTCCACAGGAGACGCAGAAGATCTGCAAATCTGTGTCATCGCTGTCGTTCTCGTTGTTCTGCAGAGGTTGAAAGAATGATGAGAGCAGGCAGGAAGTCGCACTGGGGCCTGCCCGCTCTGCCGCTTCTTTACCTCCTCGTCCTCCCGCACGGCTTGCTGCTTAGCACGAAGAATGATGGCCTCCAGCTCGTGGAATCTGCGCTCCATCTCCTGGAGGCGGGTGCGGGCACTCTGCTGCTCGCGGCGGATCCGCTCAAGCAGCTTCTTGCCGTGCTCTTCAGCGATGCAGGGGCTTTGCTGCCATTGCTGGATACGCTGGGGAAGGATCTCATAGATTCGGCTGCAGGGAGATAGTGAAGTGCAGGCAGAGAAGCACCAGAGGCAGTGAGTGAGATGACCAAGGACAGTGCACGATGGGCTACCCAAATAGGTGCAAGGTTGAAGGGAGGGGGAGGGGCAGGGGTGAGGGAATAGTACATAGACAACTAACTGTAGGTAGCTATATGGAGGGAAAGTCTGTCCATGCCCCATGCTTTACTTCCTGACCCCCTTCAGTGCCCCAGGAAAGACTCACTTGGCTGCCAACTTCATGCCACAGTCATCTGAACAATACTTGGACCCAGGCTGGGCGGCACGCACACAGCCAGGCCCCAGGCACTGCGGTAGAGATGCGGGGTCCTTGGCGTCAGCCCTCTCCGGATGTTTCCATTTGTCTTTATGTTTCTGCTTCTGTCGATGCCGTTTATATCTCTCCTCCTTCTAGAGGGCAAGACGTGGCATGTCAGGGTTCCATGGCAGTCAGCCTCAGACCTTGTCTGCTCTCCACTCCAGATGTTTGGCTGTCTCCATCTCCCTCCCTGCGCCATCCTCTTCCTTTAACACCCATTTTACCCTCTCCATCACCTTCTTCTCAGACTTCTTCTCTCGACGCTTCACGTGCTTCACTTTCACTGCCCGTTTCCTCAGCGCAGGGTCCAGGAATGGGGACTCTTCTGCATCACTCATCCAGGGCTGCAAGCAGGGCGCGCACTGACACACCGGACAACTCATGCCACGCCTACCTACTCATTTCCCAAGCAGCCTGCCCGCCCTCTGCCCCGCTTTCCCACTCTGTAACGTCACCTCCCCTTCTTCCCCCCCACAGGACCATCCTGTTACTCACTAGGCCGTGATCATCAAAGGCCCCAGCACAGAAGTCCTGGTACAGATCAGGGTCCAGTGCAAGGTCCTCATCTGAAAGTGGCTCAGGAGTTGCTGTAGCCTCTGGTGGCTCCTTAACCACTGATGACAACACTGTCCCCTCATCTTCACGCATGCGCCCCAGCTTCTGGGATTGCTGTGGCTGCTGCTGAGTGGGTGGTGGCCGGCGGGGCCTTGGCAGGGCCTCTGAGGGTGTCACCGGCGAGAGCTGCGGGGCAGAATCTCAGGACTGGCCCTGACCGCCCTGCCCGCAGCCCTGCCCCGCCCTGGGGGGCTGGACTCACCGAGGAAGGGAAGTACTTGTACGATTCCTGTGCGCAGGAGGAAGGCCTAGGTCAGCCCCAGGAAAACGGAGGGCTGCCCTGTCCTAGCCCCATTTACTTATCCTTGCTTTGCCTGGTCTAACACACGTAGTTTTATCCCTCCCCTCACCACAAAGATATGCTCCGTCCTACCCAGTTGTGCCCTGGCAAGCCTTACAACCTACAGCTATATGGTCCCTCCCAGAGCTTTCATCTGAACATGCCAGGCACCTCCAACCAGTCTGGACATAACAAGCTCCACCCCCACCCTCACTTGCTCATTTGTAGCTCAAGCAGCTGTACTTGGGCTTCCCAGGCATGCTCTCCTATCTGATCCTGCCCAGCTCTGTCCATGCTCACCCGTGCCCGCAGTTGACACTGGCGAAGCCGGCACTTCTGCCGGATCTTGTTGGGGCCCCCAAACTTCTTCATGTCACGGCAGAAGTCACAGTGGCCACAGTCCTCCGTGCGACGGCATGCCTCACACTCACCACACATCCGAGCTGACCGTTTGATTTGTTGCTGCTGCTGCTGTTGCTGGTGATGCTAGGAGACAATATCCAGGGTAGAGATCAAGAGAGAGAAGAGGCCCAGAGCAGCACTTTCCCCCACCCCAAGCTCTGCAGCTACTCACCTGGCTAGGTGTGGCCACCAAGGGCTGTGGAGAAGATTTGTGGGGCGAAGCAGAGCCCCGAGCAAGCATGGCCCCAACCCCTGTCCCTGACCCTGCCCGGCGCTGCAGTTCTGGATCTGAAGCAGGCCTCTTGCGCCCTCCTCCCTCATCCCGGGGCTCACTGCCGTCCCGCTCACTGCCATCCCTCTCCCGGCACTTTTTGTGGCGGTAACGAATCTCCAGCTTCGGGTCCTTCTCTGTGAGGCAAAGAGTGGGGCCAAGGTGGGTTTGTGGGAGAGGTTTGAATGGTCCCAGAACCTCTTTCTCTTTTCCTGCCCCACCTACTTGTTTGGCTCATGCTATAGGAGACAGCTGCCCCTTCCTTTAGGACCCTCCACAATTGCTTACGCTGGAGCTGGCATTCCAATTCGCCACAGACCAACCGTCACTCTGGCCACACAGGACACCATTATTACCCAGGATCCCTCCCATCAGGGCTCCTCTTCATCTCTCGGAGCCCACTTCCTTCCCTGCTCATCCACAGGCCTTACCTCGGCACTCTCGACAGTACCATTCCCGGATGGCCTTTGCCATCTTCTCAGTGATCCGGATGCAGTCCCCATGGAACCACTCGTTGCAGTTGTCACATCCACTGCATATGACAGAGCAAGCAGAAGAGATGTGAGGGGTATGCTTCATCAGGGGTCCCATCCCCGCCAGGCATCAGCCCACCCGCTTCTCCCTAGCTCACATCATGAAGCAATTGATGTCCGGTTTGCGGCAGATGCAGTAGATGGGTGCGTTCTCCCCATTCTCAGACTTGCTGTCCTCCCCAGCATCTGGAGGTTCCAGGTCTGAGCCATCTCCTTCCTGTGAGACCCACCCCCATGATGGCTCCTTAGTCCCCTCCCCCTTAGAGCTACACCATAGCTCACCACAAATTCCAACTGTCTTAGGACTTCCCATTAGCCTTTCCATTACAGTTCCCCCCAGACCCGCCTCACCTAACCCTGGGCCTCATTACTTTGCCTATACTTCTCCATCACTCAGACCTCCTCCCATCACACACCCATCCTGTCAAGCATCCTGTCACTCTGACTGTTCATCACACACACTTACCACACTGTCCCCTTCAAGAGTTCTAGGCGGATAGCACTTAATTTATTCTGCTGTCGTCCCATCCTGGCTTCCCACAAGTGTCTAGAACTTAGCTCATGGACCCCACCCCCGATGACGGTTCTCCAGATCCTGTGCAAATACATTCATGGCCAAGTCCTTATCTCTCTGACGAAGGAACTTCTCGTGAAGGTTTCCCCCAGAACTGCCATCTGGAGTCCCCACGGAACTTCCACTATGGACCCCCCTACAACGGTTCATCAAAGAACTCACATATGGTTCACCTCAAACCCCATCACACCCCTTCACTCACTGGCCCAGAGACTGGGCACACAGCTCGCCCCGTGCGCCTGCCAACAGGCAGCGGTTGCCAACCCCCACGACCTCTGCCTCTGAACCCCGATCCGACCAGGTACTCACCATATCTCGGCTCACAGAGCACCCAGTCTGGACCCCGCGAAGCTGAACAAGCTCCTCGGCAGCGTCCGCGGCGGTAGCAAAGGCGCCCGCAACTACTTCCGCCACTGGTCCCGCCTCCGCGGCCCCGCACTCTTACTCCTTACGCCCGGCGCGACCGCTTAGCAGCAAACAAATAGGTTGCCCACCTAGAGCCGCGAATGTCTCTCTGTCGCCGCCATCTTGACCACCGAGTCCGTAAGACAGCGGAGACCATACGTTCCGGGGAAGTATGGCCGCGCCTACAGTTCAGAGCCTCCGAGCGCGCCGCCACCTTGTCAGTCAAGTCCGTACGGTGGCCGCCAGAGGGCAATATGGCCGCATTTGCTTCGACGTTGCGACGCAGATGTCGTCAGCTGGTTAGCGTCATCAGGCGGACTCCGTGCGTTCCTAGGCAACAAATAGTAGCTTCCGGATCACCGCTTCCGAAGGGCGTGGCCATCTTGATACTTGACTCAGTACAGTGACTGCTGCTGCCACAGACAGGGTAATCCTGTTTCTGTCTAGATGTGTCTCATTCATTCCTGCAGCCAATCATTGGTCCTTCGATGCTTATCAATGGGATGCCAGGCCTCCGTAGGGGAAATAAATGTGTCAGTACCTGCCGCAGTTGTTTCTCCACTTTTATCTACCTCCCCCATCATGTTTTTCAGGTAGATCTGGCTGGTTTTTTGGACAGAGTCTCTCTAGTCTTAGCTGTGCTTCAACTCACTGTGTAGATCAGGCCTTCATCAAACTCACAGAAATCCACCTGCCTTTTCCTCTCAGGTACCGAGATTAAAGTCATGAGCGATCACTTCTAGCTAAAAAAAAAAAAAAAAAAAATGTTTTAACTTCTTAAGCATGTTGGCACATGCTGGTAATACCATCACTGATGGGGCTGGGGTTAGAGGATGCAAATTAATAAAGCCTGTCTAGAGTTCAAGTCCAACTTGGACAATTTTGAAACCCTTTTGGGGGTATAGGAGGATGGAAAAGGAAAAACAAGAAAGAAAAGAAATGGGTGTATAGCTAGCTCATTAAAAATCAGTACTAACACAATTTTAGTTACATAGCCCTGAAGTGAAAAGGAGGTGCCAGGTACAATAATTCCCTAGTAAAAGTACACAGGGCCTTAGTTCGATTCCTAGTATTATAAAAACAAATGATGAAAAGAATTCTCATGCCACATTGTATCCATTTCTTTGTCTGTTTTGTTAGGCTTTTTTTGAGATAGAGTCTTTAGCCCAGGATGAGTTTAAACTTCCACCTCTGTCACATGGTAAGCGCACCAGAGAACATACACAGACATTCTTAAAGTTGACTGGAAAGTCTTTATTTACTGTCGCTGGCTGCAAGAGACTTTCCCAAATCATGTAGCCCCAAGCCTCACTGCTGTTGGTCTTTTAAGCGCAAAACCACATTTGGGGTTGACACACTTTGGTTAACAAGACTAGTTAGCAAGAAGCAGAACTACAGAGGCCAAAAAAGCAAGGTTAGTACAAGGTTAGAAAGAGGGACTTTCCCAGACACATCCTGGAACCAATGACTTAGGCTTTGGTTCTGTTTTGGAAGGTGGACTAGGTCTTTGTTCCTGTTGGGTTCCGAGGCCTGAATGATGTTTTTATTTTGGTTGCGTTAAGGTGTGGGGACATGTCACACCTCCAGAGTGCTAGAATAAGAGACACGTGCTGGGGTGTTGAGGATGGAACACCCAGGCAAGCACCGTACTAACTGACCATGTCCCTGGCTCCTCCACACCTTTCCTGTTGAACATTCAGAAGTAGATAGCACACAAGAGAAATGGTCTGCACCTTCCTATCAAACCTGGAACACACAGAAGTCTACTTTTATCATCTAGTTAATTTTAATTTTCAAGTAGTTTGAAAGTAGTAGAGTAATAACCCAGAGAAGGCCTCCTTCTTGCCTACCATGGCTGAACAAGGACCAGGTAAGGACGCAGGCTGTTCTTGATGATCAGTCAAACTGGAACAACAAGTTTGTGATGCCCCTTTGTGTGTGTGTGTGTGTGTGTGAGAGAGAGAGAGAGAGAGAGAGAGAGAGAGAGAGAGAGAGAGAGACTGAGACTAAATCTTTCATGGCCATATCTCAGTACTTAATCTGGACAACTAAAATTGGTGTTTCCTGGCAGCTCTTCTTAGTTCTTCTTACTATGGGGCCTGGATAAGCTTTTGTGTGCACCATTGTGTGAGACCCTGACTTTTACGCTGACAGAACATTCTCAAATGATATTCTAAATAAATCTGCAACAAATGTTAACATAGTTTCATACTTATTCCTGACTTGACAATCCCCTTAAAGGTTGTGAAATGAAAAGGAAAAATGAGAAAGAGGAAAACCTGAAGAAATTTTGTAGATTCACTTGCTTTTAGTTATTTGCTTTTTGCAAGGGTCTGTGGTTCACTGAAGAGAGATACCTCAGACTCAAATAGTACTCAACAGCAAAGAGCGCTTATTCTGCAGAAATCCAGCATGCAGGGGTCCTCCAAACATCAGAATCAAAGGCAAATGTGCCCTTTCCAGGCATCATTTAAAGCAGAGTAGGGGAATTCCAGGGTAGGCGTAGATGTTCTTTAACTTGATTGGTTGGCTATTTCTAGGGGTGTCTTGGATTGGCTAGAGCTCTGGAGATTTTGCAGAACCTTTGCTGGGGGCCTGGAAACTTGCTGACTCATTGTTCTTGCCGCAGACCAGGTGATGGGGCAGCTTTGATTGGCTGCCTTCCGGAGGGGTGTGTGTGTGTTTCCAGTTACTTGTTTTGCTTCCTTCAAGATTCTATTTTACAAGTTTAATTGTGAGCATAGAGAAGTGGCTTGGCAGTTATAACTGCTTCTTGTTCTTACAGAGGATTCCAGCTGGGTTCCCTGCACCGGCTACATCACAAAGCCAGGCCCTAAGCCAGGGCTGATGGCCATGAGGAAACACAAAGCTAATACCCAGCATTTCTCAGAAACCCTGAGTCTTAGAGTTTCTACTGTTGCAATGAAACCAAAAAGCAAGTTGAGGAGGAAAAAGTTTTTTTAGCTTACACTTTGACATTGAAGTCTACTGTAATTTTAACGTTTTAAAAACCTATTTTTAATCATGGTTCTTAAATAATTCAACTTCTCTTGTAGCCCACCACCCACCAGAGGTAGTGGAAAAGAAAGGATACAGGAAAACTGGACCTGTTTAGTATTAAGGCGGTGTAGCAAAAAGCTACACACAACAGAAAGTTTCTTTGGAGCAACTCCCATCCCTGTTGTCTGGAAATCAGCAGTTCAGTTCACAGGTTAGCAGGCGGTGGCAGCTCAATACACTCACAAATACTTCACAGATACACCAGCAGTCTCGTTTGGTAGAGTCGTGTTAGCAACAGCTGTGACACAACCTAGCAGAGACAGCCAGGCCTCAGCCTCTGCTCGAGTCACCAGGAAGGACCCATAGGGACACCAGGAGAAGTTCTTGGTTGTGCCTCTGTCAGGGAAGCAAAGATCAGCAAAGATGTAAGACCCACAAGCATTGCACAGCTAGCTGTATCAGCAAGCCAAGCTCTCTCTCCGTCCTGTTTATACCCTCCAGACATCATGTGTCCTTCGTGTGGCTTGTCTTGGCACGAGCATCCAATCAGCCTGAGTTGGCAGAAGCAACAACAAATGCAGTACCCACCAGAAGTGGGGTTCCCTATGGAGTCCCAACAAATGCAGCTCAACTATGCAGTGTAAGGTGGACCAATACATGTGTGTTGTTAATAAAGACTCCTTCATCAGGCTGGAGAGATGGCTCAGCGGTTAAGAGCACTGACTGCTCTTCCAGAGGTCCTGAGTTCAATTCCCAGCAACCACATGGTGGTTCACAACCATCTGTAATGGGCATTTGATGTTGTCTTCTGGTATGTCTGAAGACAGTGTATTCACATACATGAAATAAATAAATCTTAAAAAGTATTAAGAAAAAAAAATCCTTCATCATGTATCCTTTCATGTGCTTGCCTTAGAACATCTTCTCTCTGTGTCAGCTTCAGGGAAACATTCCTTCACGAGTCGGCCTGAACTTTTCATACCTGTGTCCACTTTCATGCATTTGCCCCAGGATAACACCATCCAACTGACTTTCCAAAGAACCCTTACGTTTCTGCTTTAGTCCCCTGCTGAAGGAAGACAGGGCAGGCACCTGGAGGCAAGAGCTGATGAAGAAGCCATGGAGGGGCACTGCTTGCTGGCTAGATCCTTATGGCTTTGCTCACTCTGTTTGCTTATAGAATCCAGATCTGTCAGTCTAGGGATATCATCACCCACCATGGCCTGGGCCCTTCTCCATCAATCACTACTCAAGAAAATGCCTTACAGATAGATTTAATTTTTTTTTAATTTATTCTTTGTGAATTTCACCTCATGCACCCCAATCCCATTCATCTTCTCCTTCCTTTAGTTGTTCTAAGAAGTCCGACCGCAGCAGCTCAGAACAGACCACTCCAGACCACACGGTTCCAAGGGGGAGGAGGTTTATTCAGGAGATAGAGCAAAGGTGGGGGAAAGAAGGTGGAAGGAGAAGAGAGAAGAGAAGTAGAAGTAGAGGCTGGCCATGACCACGTGGAGAGAGAGGAAGGGGGGAGGGGACAGAGAGGTAAGAGATTAAGAGTAAGGGAGTAAGGGATTAAGAGAGTAAAGGATTAAGAGAGAGAGGAGGGGGCAAGCAGCCCCTTTTATAGTAGGTCAGGCCTACCTGATGGTTGCCAGGTAACTGTGGGGAGGAGCATACCTGGCTGTTGCCAGGTAACTGTGGAGGTGGAGTTTAGACAGAATACTAACATTCCCCCGTTTTTTGGTTTAACTAGAAAAGAAAAATTACAAAGAGGTGACAGTGAAGCAGGAATAGGGTCGTTGTGATATCTGACTACTTCCTGCTGGCATTGTGGGCGACGTGTCTCTAGGGGAAACCTAGAAGAATGGGTATGGGGGATGTTTGTCTGGCCTTAGGAGAGTTGGTTGCTTCTAGCTGTCCAGGGTCTATGGAGCCATCTGAGGATAGGTCAGAAGGAACAGGTCCAGTAGAAGCAGCTGTGTATGTGACAGGAGATGGAGCATCTGAAGGTTGCTTCTCTGGAGCTGTCCTGGATGTGCCTGGACTTGACAAGATGTAGGAAATAAGATTAAGTACATTTGGGGGAAAGAAAATTTCTCTAAGTTGTACATTTGAAACCCAGAGGGATCCCACCCTTTGATTCTACTTCTCTCTTATCCTTCCACCTTCTTCCCCGCCCCACCCCCACCTTTCGGCAAACTCCAGGAGTTCATCGAGGCCCCTAGGTAATCTCATGAGGACCTGATTATCTAGGCTGTTGCCGGAATTCTTCCTATCCGGACGCAGATACAATAGCTTGGTAAGCCCCCTCCCCCTCACCCAATGGCGCTACATTGTCTTCAGCCGCACCCCCAGACACCCTACTGGGTTGTCTCCTTAAAAACCTCAGATCTCTAAAATTAACGCCTGATTTGAGGCCTTCTAAATTGATACATCTCTGCAATAAGGTCTGGATTCGGTATCCTCTAGATAATGGGTTAAAATGGCCACCTAATGGCACGCTAGACCCAGTCATTTTAAAGGGTCTTCATACATACATACAAACAACAGTCTGGTAATGGAAAGAGGTTTCCTATATCCAAACATTCATCTACTTTCGCTCTAATCCCTCCATGTGTTCTGCCTGTTCCCCACCCCAGGTTTTTTTAGCCATCCGCCACTTATCAGAGTAACCATCTGCATGGTCCCAAGAAAGATTTCTTGAGCTCAGAGCTAATCCTTCTCTTCCCTGACCCTTTTTTCTAGAACTCCTCTTGAGTGAGACACTTTCCCTCTTCTCTTGAGACAGTTTCGTTCTTGCAGCTGAGTACCCCAGGCCGGGCCTGGACAGATTGTTCTCTCTCTCAGGAGCACTGGCTCCAAGCTCTAGTCCCTAGCGTGTCTCCCCCAAGGGTCAGTCCGCCTGCTGATATAGGCCTCTTCCCACTTTGCCTTCTCCGTCATTTGCGGCTGGCTGTGACCATTTAGTTCAGCCAGTTTGCCGAAAAAGCAGCGGGTCTGGGACCCTGCTTGCTCCCTTCTCTGTTCCTTAGCTCTCTCTGGGTCTGAGACTTGTTTCCCCTGTGCACAGTCACCCGAGCAAAGGGCTCCGCTGCCCGCACAATCGAGGGAGACTCTCTCTCCCTCTCTGCCACAAGAGCAGCTAACACGAACGCTGCTGTGATACGGGACTTGTGCTTGCTTTTCCTTGCCCACTGCAGATTCTAGCCGCCAAAGGCACTGGGCAGTGACTTCTGGTTGCTAATAGGAAGTCCGGCCCTACCGCCACAGCGGACCCGACCTGCAGCAACTATACCCTCAGCTGCGGGCCCATAGCCCCAACCTGCCAGCCATTTGATCGTGTGCTAATGTTACCAGCTTTCTTATTCTGGTCCTAGCCAAATGTTTACTTGCTAATACTAAAATGTGCTTTTCTCTACCTATGTAACCTGCCAAAGCTACTTAAGACTCTTTCCTATCCTGTCTTAATAGATTTTTACTACTGCTATTAAATTCTATTCAGTTACAATTAATCCTTATGGCTCTCAATCTTGTCAGAAGTCTGCTAATAATATATTTTAAGTTTATGGCCGACAGAATTCCCAAAGCCGGTAACAGCTGACCCAAGATGGTTTCAGAAGACTTGGACACCTAGAAGAAACAGCCTGGATTGTTTGCGATGACACAGTCATTAACAAATGCAGTGGACTAAACTGGATGCCCTGAGTCAAATGACTTGGCTAAACCAAGGTAAGTCATTTCTCATGTCATGCGTATCCATTCCACAGAGAAAAAGCCCTGCGTCTTCTGTGCTTGGAAGTCAAACTGACTTTGCCCAAGAGACTATGGACACCACGAGAACTATTGGCTAGTGGACTCTGTCATTTTTTTTAAAATAATATATAACTGGTATATTATTGTTTACTCTTTCAGACTTCTGATTACATTGACAGCTAGACTTTCACAGATATTATCTCTTACCTCATTACCTAAACTCAGTTGCCATCAATTAAATGCTTCATATTTCCTCTTCTTGCTATGCCACTGTCCTAATATCTGAGTTCCTATAAACTTGCCTAACTCTATCTCATAAAATATTCCACTATACCATCCAACAAAGGTTCATCTTAAAGACTGCTCATGTTATTAACTCATGCTGTTATCTCTTTTGTAAACTTATAAGCTACAGGAAACCCACTCAGATCTACCTTTCATGGACTAAATAAATGCCATCCAGATAAGTACATCTGCCTAAAGTTCCCACTTACTACCTATTCCAGAGGGTGGGATCCCTCTGGGTTTCAAATGTACAACTTAGAGAAACTTTCTTTCCCCCAAATGTACTTAATCTTATTTCCTACATCTTGTCAAGTCCAGGCACATCCAGGACAGCTCCAGAGAAGCAACCTTCAGATGCTCCATCTCCTGCCACATACACAGCTGCTTCTACTGAACCTGTTTCTTCTGACCTGTCCTCAGATGGCTCCATAGACCCTGGACAGCAAGAAGCAACCAACTCTCCTAAGACCGGACAAACATCCCCCATACCCATTCTTCTAGGTTCCCCCTAGAGACACGTCGCCCACAATGCCAGCAGGAAGTAGTCAGATATCACAACGACCCTATTCCTGCTTCACTGTCACTCTTTCTAATTTTTCTTTTTTAATTAAACCAAAACGGGGGAATGTTAGTATTCTGTCTAAACTCCACCTCCACAGTTACCAGGCAACAGTCAGGTAGGCCTGGACCACTATAAAAGGGGCTGCTTGCCCCCTCCTCCCTCTCTTAATCTTTTACTCTCTTAATCCCTTACTCCCTTACTCTTAATCTCTTACCTCTCTGTCCCCTCCCCCCTTCCTCTCTCTCCACGTGGTCATGGCCGGCCTCTACTTCTACTTCTCTTTTCTCTCATCCTTCCACCTTCTTTCCCCCACCTTTGCCCTATCTCCTGAATAAACCTCCTCCCCCTTGGAACCATGTGGTCTGGAGTGGTCTGTTCTGAGCTGCTGCGGTCGGACTTCTTAGAACAACTAACACTTCCTCCATATCTGCCCTCTACTCTCACAAACTTCCACCCAAAAGAAAACAAAGCAAAATTTAAAAGAATTAAATTAAAAATAAATAAATAACACCTCACTGCAGAAGCTGTGGTGTGTCCCCATGTGTCACGCATGTGTCACTCTTTGTCCCAAAGAGCTTTACTTGCTGTTCATTGCAAAGAGTCATTAGTCTGGTTTGATACCTCTGTCTTCTGCTACACTATCAGTCCCAGGATCCCCACTGGGACTTCGCTTGGACGTCTTATTGTTTCCCTGAGTCATGGAGCTCTTGCAGCTTTGGATCCGCAGTACCCACCCCTTCATGCACTCCAGCATCTCATAAATGGGGTAGACATTGTGGTGAGCCAGCTCAAAGCCCTGGATCTGGGCCTGGGTGGTAGCTGAGTTGGTCAGCCCGCCAGCTCTCCTGTGCCTGTGCCACTAGAGGCCAGCTCTTCTGCTTTGCCCAGGTAGGAGCAGGGCAGTTCTCCTGCCTGCAGCAGCTGGTAAAAAAAGAAAAAGAAATTGACTCTCCTGCACCCACACCACCAGGGCCAGCTCTCCCTTGCTTAGGCCTCCAGGACCAGTTCTACCACACTGCCAATGCGAGGTGTGTGGCTTTTTTCCTGAATGTTATAGTCAGCAAGGGGTGGGGCCATTTTCTTGTCCCCATGTTTTCAGGGACAGCTCTCTCATGCTGCTCAGGCAGGGGTGGGGGTGGGGCTGCCCAGGCAGGAGTTGGGGTGGGGATGGGGGCAGAGGCCACGTCTCTAGCACCACCTCTGGGAGGGGTGGGGCCAGCTCTGCAGAGCTCACCCTCTGGGGCCTGCTCTCTCACACTCTTAAAGATGGATCTTATGGAGGCATTTTCTCAATTGAGGTTCCCTCCTTTCACGTGACTTTAGCTTGTGTCAAGTTGACATGACACTATTCAGGATGCCCCGTGTCTCGTGGAACTTATTTATCAGAAAACCGAAGTTTCTTCATTCCTCCCTCAAGGGCTAATCTGCTACACACAAAAAAATATCTACTTCCCATAACCTGGTCTGATTGGGTCAAGCACAGATTCTCTCCCAGTATGTTGGCTCAGGGACCCCACTCTACCCAAGAAAGGAAAAAATTCCTGAGAGGAGGGATCTACACCTAAGCTTTTAGAAACCCTATAAAACCTACTTGTTTCCCCTGCTAAGCTGCTATTCTCCACCCTCAAGAGATGTCCGGTTAGTTTGTTCCGCAGTAAACTTTTCTCTACCCGTGGAGTGATCTTTTTCAGTGAATTCCCCGCACACCCTTACAGCACTCATGTTGGGTGGCTCCATAGGATCTGTGGTAGTTTGAATGTGAATGGCTCCCAGAGGCTCTTGGTTTTAAATGCTTGGTCACCAAGAAGTGGCCCTATTAGACAGGATTAGGACATGCGGCCTTGTTAAAGGAAGTGTGTCACTGGGGTGGACTTTGAGGTTTCAGATAGCCCATTCCAAGCCCAGTCGGTCTTCCTGCTGCCTGAAGATCTAGATGTAGAACTCTCGGCTACCATGTCTGCCTGTGTGTTGCCATGTTCCCAGGTATGAGGATATTAAACTAAACTTCTGAAACTGTAAGCAAAGCCCAATTAAATGTTGTCTTCAGTAAGAGTTGCCATAGTCACAGTGTCTCTTTCCAGTAATAGAACACTGACTAAGACAGGATATGACATCCTCTTCTGGACTTTTCAGGCTCCTGGAGTCACGTGAACACACTCTACACAGATACACACATATACCCAGAAACATATTCTAAAAATAATAAATAGTAAAAAGGTTAAATTGAGGTTTTGTGTAGATTGCTTTGTCTTGGGATAACTTAGTGCCTTAAACTTTGCGATGGCTATTCTTGGTTGTCAACTTGTGTTACTTCTGGGCTTTTCCACCTAGGCTTCTTCGTTCCCTGAAATAACGACTCTTTAACTATTTGATATTTAACTATTTAACTAATAAATGCTTAGGGCATAGGCTTCAGCTTGTTCTGCGACTAGCTCATAGCTCAGTTATCCCTTTAATTCTAAGCTGAGTTCAGTTATGTGGCTGGTTTCCCTTTCTTGTGTCCCTCTCCTCACTGTTTCCAAGGTGAATCTCTCTCACCTCTGGCTATTTCTCAGAATTCTCTCTACCCCTGCCAGATGTTCCACTTCTGGTTTCCTGCTGGCTTTAGGTACTGCTTCGATCTAGTACTTCTTTACTACACTTCCGTTTATATATATAAGTGATAATGTATATTCTACGTCATTACATGTGAGAAGTAGGTGATCTGTTCTTTTTTATTTTACAGGGGGTTACAGTTAAGAGATTGCTATTTGTCTCAGATACTTTGAACTTTGGATGGTTTTTTTTTTTTTTTTTTTTTTTTTTGGTTTTTTTGAGAGAGGGTTTCTCTGTGTAGCCCTGGCTGTCCTTGAACTCACTCAGTAGACCAGGCTGGCCTTGAACTCAGAAATCCGCCTGCCTCTGCCTCCCAAGTGCTGGGGAACTTTGGACTTTTAAAACACTGTTGAGGCTGTGAAAGATTATGGGGACTTTTGAAGTTAGACTGCATTTCATTTTGATATCACAAACCTACTGGCGCCAGTGACTGGAATGTGGTGGCTTGAATAAATATGTCCCCTGACCACATCCCGACCAGACCAGGCTTAGTCATAGGAAGTGGCACTATTTGGGAAGGATAATGAGATGTGGCCTTGTTGGAGGAAGGGTGTCACTGGGAGTGGGCTTCATTTGATGTTTTAAAAGCTTAAACCAGACAAAAGTCATTGTATTAGTTTGGTTCCCCTGCAGAACTATACAGGCCTCTTGAATCTTAGCAGTTTTGAGAAGTTTCCTGACATTATTTTTTCAAATTTCCTGTGTTTCTTTCTAATTATCCATTTTTGTTCCTGTGACTAAAGACCCATTTCACATATACTTACTTGGTTATGACTAACCGCTCTCCATGTCTCCTCATCCCCACTTAACCTTTCCCTCCCCAGTATTCCCTCTTCTCTTTCATATAATAAACATTTGCAATTTTCAATGTGGTGTTTGTATTGCTCTTTATAGAGTATTGTCAGGAACAAGCAAAAGAAATGATTCAAAGTACTACCATTTCCTTTTCAGACTCCATGTAATCATAGTGAGAAACTAAATTCAAGGTCCCAGGCCCTAGGGGAGCCAGGGACTTCACTATAGCTGAACAAACAGCTGTCTGAGACCAGACATTTCAGGGACAATTTCTTCATCTGCTGGCAGGGTCAAAAAAGCTCATGTTCCCAGGCCCAGAAACCAACGCGTACTCCACTTCTCCAAATGTTTTTAATTGTCTGTTAACCGGTAAATAATGTTGAAATTTCTGGCTGGGCAGTGGTGGTGCAGGCCTTTAATCCCAGCACTTGGGAGACAGAGGCAGGTGGATTTCTGAGTTCGAGGCCAGCCTGATCTACAGTGAGTTCCAGGACAGTCAGGGTTACACAGAGAAACCCTGTCTCGAAAATCAAACAAACAATTTCTGTTATCTAAACGTAGGTGCATAAGTTGTAAAGATATATAACCTATTATACCTTAATTAACTACATGCAGCTGAGTTGCTCCTTTGTCACCTTATCATTCTGAGCTCTGAAACCTAACCTAATGTCTAGGAGAATGAGTTAAGGGCCCTGAAGCCAGGTGTCCTGGATATATATATATATATATAATGGGTATTCTCTTGCTTAATCCACAATGTCAAAGCCACAATTGGATAACACTGCAGTTCCTCCCAGCTCCCCTCTCGCTGTGTTCCTGTCCTTTAAAAATGTTATAACAACCTCCCTTCGGACCATTTAGATCCCGAACTGGCTGCCTCCCTAAGCACCCAGAAAGTAAAGCTTTCATTTTTAAGCTTCTGTATCTGAAGTGAGTTTCCTTGGCTTCCACCCTGAAGTATCTAATCCCCATAAAGACATAATCTTTAGCTCACCAACTTGGCTGCTTTCTGGAATCATCTAGGAGTAATTTCAAAAAGCATTCTCTAAGTGTCTGAGCTCATAATTTGCTCCCAGTCCCTGGTGTTTGTAAGGAGCTGCTCCTGATGATTCTGCAGCAGGTTCCAGAACCACTGTTTGAGCTGCTCATGTTATCTCAAACTCTGGGTCTCTAGCTGGGCTGCGGTCACAGAAGGGTGACCAACTGAATTCACCCGAGAGCGTCAGAGCTCAAAAAAGACAGCCTTCTGTGTCAGAAGCGATCCAATCCTGCCCTAGCTCCGCCCCAGGCCCCGCCCACGACCCCGCCCAGACACCGACAGATCCCGCGGAAATTCTTGGGCAAGCGGAGTCTGCGCTGTTGGGAGAAGACCTTTGTGCGCCTGCGCGGCGACAGGTCTGGCGGACAGTTTGAATTTTGGCTCTGGAAGCTGGTTTCACGATTTGGCGTTTCGGTTGTAGTCTATAGGTGCACTCGGTCCCCAGCCACAGTGCAGGCTCTTCGCTCCAGACTCCGGGAGGTCGCTGGGCTCGGAAGCCGTCCAAGGAGGCATCGCTTAGTAGGTTACGGGAGCGGGCGGCGCGGAGGGCCCGCCCCCGCCTTCCCCGACTACGGGTTCCAGCCAGGCGCGGCCAAGCTGGGCCTGCGCAAAATCCTAATTGTCACGAGGGGGTTGTTTTTGCCAGTTTTGTTCTTGGTAGCTTCATGGCGTGGTTCTCAAGCATGAACTTGACGATGGCGAGTAGCGATGTCCAAAGACTGGACACGCTTGCTCAGATCCCCACCTTTCCACTCACCCTCGCAAGTACCTTTCCTTCCTCCAGCCTAGGGGAGGATGACAGCTCTGGTTAAGGTGCCAAGATTGCAGGAACCTCCAAGACACGTTACCATTGTGTATTTGTTAAGATACTGAGTTTTGTAGAGTTGGGAAAGAAAGAAAGAAAGAGGGAGGGAGAGAGAGAAAGAGAACACGATTGTGTACTTTTCAGAGTTGTTTACTTGTTAATATTTTTAGATATTGAAAGTGAACAGAAATTTGGCTTTCTTTTAAAAAGCTTTTCTCTATGTTTTATTTAGACGCTTAAAAGGATGGCTTCAGATCTAGAACAGTTATGCTCTTATGTTAATGAGAAGATTGAGAATATTAAGAAAACTCTGTCGATAAGAAATCTTGGTAAGCAAAACAGACTCAGATTTGGGGTACACACACAATGCATCTTGATTATTGTTTCTGCTGTGGTTATCTCTTCATAAGGTAATTTTAGATTTCCAATAGTGATTTTTTTCAAAACACTCCAGTGTCAGACCGTCTTGAATAATGCAGAGGGGCTGTTAAGTAATGGGTGAATATTTCATTTTACTTACATTCTTCTGGGACATAAAGACCAATAATCTCAGTACTCAGGAGGCAGAGGCAGACAGATCTCAGAGTTTAAGGCCAGCCTGGTCTTTGCAGTGAATTCCAGGACATTCAGAGCTATGTAATGAGACCCTGCTCCCCCCTCAAGCCCTCCCCCCACTGCTCCCTCAAAAAGCAAAACAACAAAAAACCTCAAAAATCTCTGAAATTAACTTACCAATTCATTTTAGTTGTTGTGAATTTAGAGTCAGATAGAATTAGCAATGCAAAATAAGTAACACCTGAGTCCTCACAGCGATGTAGTAATTGGCATTTAGTAAGTGTTACATTTAGTAAGTCTTAACATCTTCATGTCCTTTCATGTAGTAAGCTTTCCAGCCACTTCCTGTAACAGGAACTGTTACAGACTTCAGCCAGAAATGTCTGGCAAGTCCCTTCTGCTTCCACACAGCAAATACCATCAAGTTTCAAATATTCTTCACTTACCTGTATTTCATCCTTTGGTTGTTTGAAGCACACATACAATTTTTTTCTTTTTTTCTTTTCTTCCTTTTTTTTTTTTTTTGAGATGGGTTGTCTCTGTGTAGTTAGTCCTTGCCGTCCCGGAACTTTGTAAGCCTTCAACTCACAAAGATTCTCCTGCCTCTGCCTCCTGGGTGCTAGGATTATAAGCATGCCTAATCACACTGACTGATCTTAACACTTTCAAGGTTATTCTTTTGTTGTTGTTTGTTTTGTTTTGTTTTGTTTTTTGAGACAGGGTTTCTCTGTGTAGCCCTGGCTGTCCTGAAACTCACTCTGTAGACCAAGCTGGCCTTGAACTCAGAAATCCGCCTGCCTCTGCCTCTGCCTCCCAAGTGCTGGGGTTAAAGGCGTGTACCACCGCTGCCCGGCTCAAAGTTATTCTTAAAACAGTGTTTGGTTACATTTTGTTTACTTACGTGTTTAGTGTGTGTGCTTGTGGGAGTTGCTCCTTTGCTTCCACCATGGTCAAAACAAAGTTGTTAGGCTGGGCAGTAGGTGCCCATCTTCTCAGCCATCTTGCTTGTTCTAAGTCACTTGCATTTATTTGTAAGTAGGAAGGAACTTCAGGTTTTCCAATCCCTCATAAATCTATGAGTCTAGAGAGGTGCTAGGTGGTACAAGAAGTGTGAACATGCTGTTTATCAATGTAAACATCTGTCTTTGCTTCTTTCCTGGCCCCCAGGGTCTTCAGCAGTCTGCATCTTTTGGTTGCTGTTTCTATCTCTGGTTAAGGGTTTTGACTAGTGAGGATGTGTTACAAACTTACAAATTCCCAAAGCCAGCTGCTGCCCTCTTCAGGCCCACCTTCTCTATACAAACACACTCGAAGGGCAGTCTAAACATACATTTATCTCCCTGGCAATTGACCGTTTTCAGATTTTCCTTAAGGATATGTCCTCTGGCCAGGTGTCGTCGTGGCACATGCCTTTAGTCCTAGCACTAAGGAGGCAGAGGCAGGTGGATCTCTGAATTCGAGGCCAGCTGTGTCTACAGAATGAGTTCCAGGACAGCCAGGGATACATAGAGAAGCCCTGTCTCACCCCCATTCCCCCCATGGAAAAGAATTTGTCCCCCTCAAGTAGGTAACAGCTTGAGATTTTCACTTCTAACACCCTGTGGTTTGAGGCCTCAAAAGTCATTGGATGTCTCCATAGTATAGTCAGTTCTTTACTATGGGTGTGTAGTCACTGAGACGGAAGCCTTGTCTCCAGCATCCCTCCACACGTACTGACTGGGCTTGTTGTAGCCTCTGTTCATACCCCCTGCCTGGTGTCTGTGAGTCCCAGCTCATGTCAGAGCCTGGGAAGAGTTGTCTCTTTCTGATGGATGCTCAGCTAGGCCTGTGTACGGCTCTTTATTGTTTCTAAAGGTTTTATTGTAGTGAAGGAATTTGCCAGAAATAAAAGCTGCAGGAAACACTTTGGGCTTGCCTCTCATTTCCATACTATTCTTTTCCATACTATTTCAAAATGGAGGTTGGGCCAGGCCTGGTGGCACACACCTGTAAGAAGAAGCCAAGGCAGGGGGATTTAAGTTCCAGGTCAACCTGGGCTACTGCGTAGCACGAACTTGTCATACATTAACAACAAAACAAGACGGACAATTTAAGATTACTTATGGGGACAGGTCTTCATGAAGAATTTGTCCTTTTTCCACTCAAATGTTTTTCTGAGTTGTAGGTGTCTGTTCCAGGAGTTCACGTGGGGCTTGTATGTTTGGGTTTTATATATACTTTGTTTTCCATTTTCTTTTTATAATAGGCCAAGACCCTGCCTTGAAGATCACCTTAAGTAAAATAGGAGACGACGTCATCACAGTAAATGAACTTCTAAATAAGTTTGAGTTGGAAATTCAGTATCAAGAACAAACCAACAGTTCGCTCAAGGTAATACTTCCCTAAGTAGTGAACCCAGAAACCCCAGTCACCAGGTCATTTGTAACATTCTTCATAATGTTTATGGCTTTGTAAACTGTTAGTGTGTAAAGTAACATTGTGTTCTCAACATAACAAAATTAAGAATGACAGCCATTTCTTTCTTCATTCCAATGCCCAATAGCACAGAACTTTACTAAAAAGGACATTTTCTAAAGAATGTTGGTTCTTTACACACACACTGGACACATCCACCTCCACATGCTGTATACCTACACATGTGCCGTACACAGATACATGCTATTCTGTGTAGGTTTAATATAAACAAATGATGCCTTGGGGGAATGCCGAGTGAGAACAACTGCCTTGCACGAGATGTGGGTCCTCACCTTGGTCTTCTTTGCCACCCTGAGAAAGATGTGTCACCTCTCGTTCTCATTTGAAGAATAATAGCTGTTTCTTAGCTACTCTCTGTTTCCTCATTTTTTATAAAATTTAGGGACACCTCATTAAAGGAAAGCTTAAACTTCACTCACGTGAGTGTTTTGTTCTAAGTCTGTCTCCTAATAACTTGAGCTAATAAGAGCGTTTGTGTGCTTTCCTAATGAGGAGAACAGTCTGCACCGGGCTTACCTCATGTTGGAGCATTGGAGTCCTAAATGAGCTTGAGAAGAGAGCCTCCAAGGTCCCTCCAGCTGGCAGTCCTTGTCTGAGAAGACTTTTCAGCTCTAGGAATGGGCATAATTAAGCTTAATGTAATTCCCAGTTGAAAATAGTGGCCATGAACATAATTTTCTTCTTGAAAAGAAAAATGTCATAGATTCAAAATGGAGAAGAGTATTGTTCTGTCAGTTTTCATCTTTCCCGGAACTCAGGGTGGAGACGGGAGCCCAGATGTGTTCACCTGGGACATGAAGTCTGGCCACATGATGCTTGAGAGGCAGGGGCCAGGAAGCTTTCTCTCTGCATGAGTTCCTTGTCCTAGATTCTAGTAGAGATTAAATAAAATACACATTGTATACACACACACTGGACACATCCACCTCTACATGCTGTACACCCACACATGTGCCGTACACAGATACATGCTATACACACACTGTATGTACTCTCACACACTGTACACAGACACCCACACACAGACACTGAGACACAGCAAACAAAAAACCTAAACGTAAAACTCAAAATTCAGAAACATGAAAAATGCCTCTCACCTGGGTTGACTGTCTCGCTCTGGTTCTGTGGAGGCTACACTGGGGGTCGTGTGCTGACTTACTCAGAGCAGTTTGCTAAGTTGAAAAACATCAGCGTTCATCTGTTTCTTAGTTGCTTCCCAAGGCTGACATGTTTGGGAAAGACTTAAACTTCATTTCAGCGTCACAATTATAATGTGGTTGGTTAGTGCTTGTTCTCTAAAAAAGAAAACACAGTAGAGGAAAATGCCATCCTCTAGGGACAGCCTGTGTTGCTGTATTTGGCGCTTCCAAGGACTGAGTGACATTGGTCCTTCCCGAGCTTGTGTCTTACGTCACACATCACATGTAGAGGAAGAAGTCTTGTTCACAAGCATTTTTAAAATTTAGGAGCTCTGTGAATCTCTTGAAGAAGAATTTAAAGATGTGGACCATCTCAGCGAACACATTCCTTCCTATTTGCCTCAAGTGACAGTGACTCAGAGCTCGTAAGTACTTCTGCTGATTCTTGCTGTCTGGAGGTATTTGTGGAAACAAATATCCCAGTCATTTTCTGTCATGTACTTGATTTATTTTAAAGTGATCATTCAGTTTCTTGAATCTTGCAGTAGAGGCCGTACTTCCCCCGTCTTCCCCAGAGTCCTCACTCCTTCAGGCTTTGGCCAGGCTGTTCTTTGCTGTGAGAATAGAATAGGATGTTCAGGACATCACTGATTTCCCACTAGATGCCAGTCTCCTGCCCTCTGCTAGATTGACAGTGAAGGTCTCTGTCATCACCAAGATTCTGACCTCTAGGTAATATCTCCCTTGACTTTTGAGAACCAGGGTAACCACTGCCTTTAGGGTAAGATAGTTTCTGTGGGCCCCCGAGGAACAACTGGAGAAACCATCAACTTCGCCCTTGCCATTCTCCCAGCAGCCCTCATGCCTGGCGTTCAGCTACCACTGCCACCCCTCTTGTGAGAATGGTGGCTTGAAGGTTGCAGGGGGCTAAGTGCTTCCTGAGTTCTGTGTCTGTCTCCCTTGCTCACCCACTTTGTTCCTGGATGCTGTTTCCATACTGCCCTGTTTCCTTGGTTGTCTTCTGCATTTCTTAGATGTAGTTGTGTCCTCTCCCTCTGCCCCTCCTGTGCTTCTGCTTTCCTGACCCCAATTGTCAGTGCTCTGAAGTGTCCAGTTCTGGTCTTGACATCTAGTTCTGGTGTTCTTGAGGCCTGCTGGAAATCTGGTGAGGGAGCTGTTTTCTCTCAAAGTTGGCAGGTCCAAGACTGAACTCAGTGGCTCTTTTGTTATCCATGTATCCAACCTATGGGGTTTTGTTGCCTAGGCAAACCTATGGCTTGTATTGCCTAGCCTAGGCAAACCTATGTCTTGTATTGCCTAGCCTAGGCAAACCTATGGCTTGTGTTGCCTTGGCAGGGTCTTCTGTCTTCATGCTTTTTGTTCTCCCGGCTACCAGCTATCCAGTATGTCTCTCGGGTTTGTGTCTTTTCCTCTGCCTTGTTCACATTGCCTGGCTCTGACTAAGATCTTCCCTCTATCCTTTTTGTCTATGAGAGTTTCTCTGTTGTGCCTCCACCTTTCCTGGACTCCCATCTCTACTCCATCTCTGCAGTTCTGACACCACATTGTTTCTGTCAGGCGCTTTCAGCAGGTACAAATGTCCCATAGCTTGATTTTTAACTTTTAGTTTTGGAAGTATAGCATGTATAGAAAAGTGATTATGGTAGTATATGTTAAAATTGAAGAATAGTAAATCAATATCTATATACGTATGAGCTAAATTGAGAATAGTACCTTAAAATCCTTCTGATGCAGCCCCTCCCTCTGCAGTAGAGGTAATCGCTGTTCTGGCCTTGATAATGCTTAGGATTTCCTTACAAGGAGACAGCACTGCTGAAGAAAGTCACAGCTGAGTTTAGAGAAAAGAGGCCTCATGGTCGTGAGTCAGACTCTAGAGTGGACTAGACAGCGGATAGCCAGAGGAGTGTGGCCAGCATAACAGAAGTGCCGTAGCCCAGCTTCAGGTATCCAGCCAGGTCGAAGCTGAAGTTTGAGTAGGTTGAAGAGGACACAGGTCGCCGGGCATGTGGGAGTTACCAGGCGTATCCTTAGTTCATGGTCAAGAAGAGAAAGTTCAGGGACGATTCGGGCAGTTTAGTGATGGAGGTCATGTGGGCGTTCACCAAAGTATGGCACCATGATTTGTACTGTAGTTCCTGCTGTAATTCTGCACAGCCAAGACAGGAGCCCAGGCTTTATGACCGCCCACAGTAACCGGTTAGGTTTGTTATGCTCGGGGTCTGATCCCCAGCTCTTGTCTTCCTGGGGAATTCCCCTGCTTCTTTCTGTGTTGGATCTATATTTTCCTGATGTGGTATTTTTTTTCTTGGGATATTTCATGCATTATGGCAGCGGATGTCTCTTCTGTCTGGGCAGTCAAACAACCTAAAAGCTACAGTGCATTTCTAGACTCCATTTGCTATAGAACAAGTTCAAGGGTGGCCCGTGGTTCTGGCTGAGTCTGCAATAGCTAGTGACATAATAGTAGCGACTAACAGAATACACTAGGGCACACACAAGATGGCTGGTGTTTCCAGGTCCAGAGCTAGAGAAATGAAGAAGAAAAGCTGCTTGGAGTTGAGCTCAGCTTTATACATGTTGATTTTGAGAAGCAAATAGGAATGAATACTGGTGAAGGTGTGTGGTGTACGTTCTGTGTATGACATGGTCAGGTATATACATGAAAACAGCCATACTCCGAAGATTTACGAACTTAATTTTCAAAATTCCTCTTACAGTTGAGATCTTCATAACTAAGGGGTAGGGATACAAAGAAAAGTTGGCTATAAAATTATCAAACAAGGATATGCTGCACACTTAACAGATTTTCCCCCCAGTTTAAAAAACATGTTCAGTCTGCCGCTTAATTCTGACACGTGCCTGTCTGCATGTTCATCTCCTCTATAGGGTTCACAAGGCAGACCTGGATCCTAAAGAGTCAGTTAAAGTTGAGGAGCCCGTACTGCCAAAGAAGCCTCCCAAAGAGCAGAGAGTTATTAAGGAAATGCACTTTATAACCACGGACGAGTTCAATGGTGTTCCTGCGTAAGTACGAGTGTAAATTCTAATACTCAACTGTAGTGTAATTGATCTCATGCGCCTGGCCCTTTAAAGGATTCCAGTTGTTAGTCAGCTGGCTCTTTAAGAATTCTTAGTTGTTAGAACTACTTGTCTGTGTGACTTTAAGTTTTGGTTGCCTCTTGGATTTCTGGGAACAGGATCAGATATTAAAAAGCCAGCAGAGGTGAGGGGAATTGGGCTAGCAGAGCGAGGAGAGGCACTTGGTGCAGAAGATGTCATTAGGACACAGTTGAGCCAGGAGGACGTGAGCTGAGCAGATAGACGTGCTGCTGGTACTAGTGGTTAAGTGGACCGTTGGCAGACTGAGGGAGGGCTGGTTGGGAGAAACATTTGAAGGGAAACATTTGAGCTGGAAACGGGGAGGAGTGGTTAAGAAAAAAATGAGATTCAGGGATCTCTTTCTCCCCTCCATTCTAGTGTCGGGGTGAAACAGGAGTGCAGGGGAGTAAAGGGTGGGACAAAGAAGAACACATGAAGCAGTGAAGACCAGCGACATTCAACCAGGCTTTCTGACTTACCAGTCGTGTGTCTTGATTAGCAGTGTGTTGAAGTAAAAAGGCTGGAAAGTGTGTCAGGGTCTCACTGTGTAATCCTGCCTGGTCTAGAATTCCTTATGTAGACCAGGCTGGCCTCAAACTCACAGAGATCTACCAGTCTCTCCTCTTAAGCACTGGGATTAAAAGTGTGTCCTTCCATGACCAGCTTGTACTGTCACTTTGTGGTTTCATGCTTGCCACTTGTAGGAACTTCTGCAGTTTAGGTGTGTTCAGTTTGCAGGGAATAGTGTCATCAAGGAAGAAATATATTTTTCAAAGGAAAAGTTTGTGTGATGATTTTTAAAGAATAACTACATACATTAGAACATTCAGCTCTAAATGACACGTAGCAATCAAATCCCTCTCCTCAGGCTGGAGAGATGGCTCAGTGGTTAAGACGGTTCTTCCAAAGGTCCTGAGTTCAATTCCCAGCAACCACATGGTGGCTCACAACCATCTGTAACAAGATTGGATTCTGTCTTCTGGTGTCTGAAGACAGCAACAGTGTACTCACATACATAAAATAGATAAAATAAATCTTTAAAAAAAAGAAAAAAAATCTCCTCATGGCCCAGGGAATCCTGCAGAAGAGGAGGTGGAAGTTTAAGAGCCAGAGGGGATGGAGGGCACCAAGAAAACGAAGCCCTCTGAGTCAACATGATCAAAGCACATTTGAACTCACAGACTCAGTGCGCATGTGCAGGTCTTCACCAGGTCCTCTGCATATGTATTGTCTTAGTTTGGGTTTTATTGCTGTGAAGAGACACCATGACCAAGGCAACTCTTATAAAGGCAAATAGTTAATTGGGGCTGGCTTGCAGGTTCAGAGGTTCAGTCCATTTATTATGGCAGGAAACAAGGCAGCGTGTCGGCAGGCATGGTCCTGAGGGAGCCAAGAGCTCTACATCCTGATCCGGAGGCAGCCAGCAGGATGCTCTTCCCTGCAATGGCAGCGATTGAGCACTAGTGTCCCTCAGAGCTTGCCAGGACAGTGACACACTTCCTCCAGTAGGCCACACCTCCTAAGAGTGCCATTCAAACCATCACGCCCATATATATGTATCATCCAGTTTAGTGTTTTTAGGGGACTCCTGAGTGTGTGAACGAGTGAGTCATTGGTTCTTCTGCCTATTCTTGGACTCACTTTTTTCTGTTTGTCCAATTCCAATATGTTTCTGTTTTGTTATATTTTAGCTTATTTTTAAAAGTAGCAGAAGTAAATCTTTAAATATACAATATATTTTATGTATTTATAATATAAATAAATATAAAGTAAACTCAAAAAAGAATAACTACATGCTTTTTTTTTTTTTTCAAAAAAACAGGTACATGAAATCCCGTTTAACTTATTGTCAAATTAATGATGTTATTAAGGAAATTAACAAAGCAGTAGTGAGTAAATATAAGATTATACATCAACCAAAAGCATCTATGAGCTCTGTGAAGAGAAATCTCTACCAAAGGTTTACTAATGAAGAAACGAAGGACACGAAAGGTAGGTAAAGTGATGGCCTCTGAGGGCAGCAGCTGCTGGGGATCACAGTGAGAAGTGCAGCTGTTCTAGAAACCGCTGCCCCTAGCGGTTGGTCTTCTACAGCTGTGCTACAGTCACCACACTCGGGCGTGTGCCAGGCTCCAGTCCTCACCACACTCGTCCGTGTGCCAGGCTCCAGTCCTCACCACACCCTTGTTCCATTTTGCAGACTGACAGAGTTCCTGGCTCATCTGAGGTCTTTCGTTAACTGATAGAGTTGTGGGTTCCCTTTGATAATTTTTCCACAGAATGTCTGGGTAGGCGGTTAGCGCGTACCAACGTCAGCAGGAGGTGGGCAGTTAGCGCGTACCAACGTCAGCAGGATGTCTTGTAGCCTTTGTGGATGCAAATTATTTTAGCAGGGATACCATTGCTCTCCCATGTTTTGTAGTTGGAGGGTCAGTAAGAGGGACTCAGGCGTTCACAAGGGGATGTCTTAAAAACTTACGGGAGAATTGGCTGCATGACAATTAGAGCCTGTGATTTTCTTTGCAGGTCGTCACTTCATCGTGGAAGCTGACATAAAGGAATTCACGACTTTGAAAGTTGACAAGAAGTTCCATGTGATCATGAACATTCTGCGGCATTGCCAGAGACTGTCAGAGGTCCGCGGGGGAGGACTTACCCGATATGTCATAACCTGAGGCTTTGGAAGACTTGGAACTGATTGGCAGTAGCGTATAGAGAGTAGTCTCAACATTTCATATATGTTTTTAACTTCTGGCCTTGTTTGTTACAGAAGCAAAACTTTGGATAAAGCATATATGTTTTCAAACTGTATTGCCTTTAGGAACGTGGATAAAGCTGGAGCTCATGGCAGCACAGTAAGCCAAAGTCAGACACATTCTGTCTCCTGTGGAACCTGTGTGTGTAAGAGTGTGGGCGTCGAGCCCAGAGGAGGATCTTGAGAATTACGGGGAGAAGGGGAGCAGAGAGGCAGTGGACAACTGTGACAGGAGACCAGAAGGAAGGATTATCTGGGAACCAGCCAGGGGAGGGGAAGCAAGTATGATGCCACAAGATATATAAAAGTGTAGTAATGGGACTCATTTCTTTGTGTGCTAACATATAAATTAATTAAAAGATCACTGCCTTTCAGTAAATATTTCAGGCACTGCCCTGTCAAGCCTCTGCACGAGGCATACAATGGAAAGCATGACTAGTTTTGTTAAGTGCAGATACCATGAGCGTACGTATCACGTCCGGAACAGTAGAGGATACTCGGGCCCTCTGTAGCGTGTTCTGATTACTGTTTTTCCACGTGCCCGTAGGGAACAGCTTGCCTAAAATGCATTCAGTATGAGCCTGGAGGCTTTGACCTGTTCTGAAGTACAGTGAAATGCTGTCATGTCATGGTACAGTATTATTACAACTTCACTCCTGGTTCCTTGTTCAGAGTTTGTGAAGATCCTTGTAACGTCCTAAGTGATAAGGATGCGTCTTATGTTGAGCCCAATACTCGACTGTAGCTCTCAAACGCCTTTGAAAAATTTCTCCAATCAGAACATCGTTTTTTTTTTCTTTTTAAAAAAAATTTTATTGGATATTTTATTTATTTACATTTCAGATGTTATCCCCCTTCCCCATCTCCACCCAGAAAACCGTTATCCCATCCCCCCATCTCCTGCTTCTATGAGGATGTGCCCTCACCCACCCACCTACTCCCACCTCCCGGCCCTTGAATTCCCCAACACTGGAGCACCCAGCCTTCTGGGGACCGAGGACCTCCTCTCCCACTGATGCCCAACAAAGCCATCCTCTATTACATATACAGCTGGAGCCATGGGTCCCTCCATGTGTGTTCCCAGGCTGGCAGTTTAGACTCTGGGAGCTCTGGTTGGTTGGTGTTGTTCTCCCCATGCATGGGGCTGCAAGCCCCTTTAGTTCCTTCAGTCTTCTCTAAATCCTCCATTGGGAACTCCATGATCAGTTCAATAGTTAACTGCAAGCATCCGCCTCTGTATATGTCAGGCTCTGGCAGAGCCTCTCAGGAGACACCTGTATCAGGCTCCTGTGAACATGCACTTCCTGGCATCCACAACAGTGTCTGTGTTTGGTGGCTGCACATGGATGGATCCCCAGGTGGGGCAGTCTCTGGATGGCCCCTTCTTTAGTCTCTGCTCCACACTTTGTCTCCATATTTGCTCCCATGAGTATGTTGTTAATCCAAGAAGGACCAAAACACCCACACTTTGGTCTTCCTTCTTGAGCTTCATGTGGTCTGTGCTCCTCAAAACTCTTAAAGTATAGAGCTCAGAGTGTTTCCTATCTGGCCCTCAGAGCTAGAAACATGTCCATGTCCCTCCCCATTGTCTCTCACTGGCTTCTCCTGAGATGGATGTTGTAT
Source organism: Rhabdomys pumilio (assembly GCA_030674055.1). NCBI lineage: Eukaryota > Metazoa > Chordata > Mammalia > Rodentia > Muridae > Rhabdomys > Rhabdomys pumilio. The sequence goes on from JANHMN010000013.1 coordinate 14,757,459, forward strand.
AATGGGCTCCTGTTCTAACAAAATACTGTATCTCAAAAAAGTGTGGTGGGAACCCCTATAGTCAGAGGAGTGGGTAACCCCAGGACTTGTGACTGGAATCCAAGGTAGGGACAGTTTTGTGGACTGAGTCCTTTTACTCCTGGGGTTTGAAGAGGTCACTGGGTGGTAAGCATTGAAACAGGCTTCAGTTGTTGATATTGGGATGGCTGGAGAAGCGAAGCCTTGGCTAGGAAGATAAACCTCTTACTTGACACTGAAATAAATACATCTCAGGAGCTGTACTCTTTTTGAACTGAACCTGCAGTTACTTATCAGTCGAAAACAACGCCCTCCTTTTCAGTTGATTTTGGGAAGGAGTCTCAGGAGTGTATTCTCCGATGATCTAGGTCAAGTGTAAGGCAATGACTCAGCAAATGTTTCTGCAAGGGCTAAGTTCACAGAACTAAGACTAAGAGCAGCAGCATCAGTCAGTAGGAAGGTAACCTAGGCCATGGTGAGACACCACTCTTCATTTGCTTTGACTGCTACAGACAAGTGAACATCAGCCTCCATGTCCCCCTCTCTCCCAGTCACGACGTTTTGTTTTGTTTTTTGTTTTTCGAGACGGTTTCTCTGTAGTCCTGGCTGTCCTAGAACTCACTCTGTAGACCAGGCTGGCCTCGAACTCAGAAATCCGCCTGCCTCTGCCTCCCAAGTGCTGGGACTAAAGGCGTGCGCCACCACTGCCCGGCGCAATCACAACAACTTTTGCTCTGATTCTAGTGAGGTGATTCTTGGGTGGCTTCAAGGTAAGCACTGGTTACCCAGAAAGACTAAGCTGTGACTAGAAAGTTGCAGTTTGGAGCCATTCTGCTCCCGGCGAGGGAGATAACCCTGTTACACATCTGGCCTCAGCATCTTAGTTGCAGAGGGAGATTTTCTTAACTCTAGAGCCAAGACCACTTGGCCAAAGCTGCTAAATCCTGCTGCTTGGGCTGGAGATGGTTGGTCATGTTGACAGGCTTTGTCTTTATCTGTGAGAGCTTTACCTTTGGGGAGATTCCTGGTTGGAAAATACATTGATGTGCCAGGAAAGTGGTGCCCCCGAACTCTGCATGGACGGACGTTCCTGTGCTGGAGACCTTTGAGGCAGGCTCTTCATTCAGCTACTGATTGGTGGAGACCTTTGAGGCAGGCTCTTCATCCAGCTACTGATTGGTGGAGACCTTTGAGGCAGGCTCTTCATTCAGCTACTGATTGGTGTGCTTTTTGATACCCTCGGTATGTACTTGCCTTAGAGTTTCACTGCTGTGAACAGACACCATGACCAAGGCAACTCTTATAAGGATAACACTTAATTGTGGCTGGCTTAAAGGTTCAGAGGTTCAGTCTATTATCATCAAGCAGGAGCATGGCAGCATCCAGGCAGGCATGATACAGCTGGAGCTGAGAGTTTGACCTCTTCATCTGAAGGCTATTAGCAGAATGCTGACTTCCAGGCTGAGGGTCTTAAAGCCCACACTCATAGTGACACACCTACTCCAACAAGGCTACACCTCCAAATAGTGCCACTCTCTGACCTAAGCATATACAAACCATTATAGTACTTAAAGCCAAGTCCACTGCTTCCCTCTTTTTTAAAGTTTCTCTAGCAAAATTACCAAACTCCTAACTAGGGGGTTATATTAGTCAGGGTTCTCTAGAGGAACAGAACCAGTGGGATGAAAAAATACATATATGAATTTCTTAATGTTACATCCAGACTGGGGTCCCCACAGATCACTAAAGACCACCAGGAAGAGTCTATTCAGGATCCAGCTTGGACTTCACCAACCCTCAATGCAGTGGATGGGTATGGAAGGTGCTGAGCTGGTGTCAGCCTTGTCTTTTTATACAGTTTAAACAGGGCAAGGGGCTTTCCAACTTAGCAGTTACATGATTGGTTGACATTTCAGAAATCATAGCTTGCACAAATTATAGCTTAGCTATCGAAAATTTTAACTTGATATGTGCGATTGTGGTTAACTTGAGTCATTGCCCAAGGTTGGACATTTCCTGGTACCAAGGGTAGAGTGGCTGTTGCTTGTGGTTGTCTTAGTTCCTGGAACAAGTTGTGGTCTTTCTGGTTACTAAGTTCAAACTAAGCTGGGCAGTGGTGGTGCACGCCTTTAATCCTAGCACTTGGGAGGCAGAGGCAGGCGGATTTCTGAGTTCGAGGCCAGCCTGGTCTACAGAGTGAGTGCCAGGACAGCCAGGGCTACACAGAGAAACCCTGTCTCGAAAAACCAAACGAAACGAAACGAAACGAAACCAAACCAAACCAAACCAAACCAACCCAAAACAAACAAACCTAAGTTCAAACTAAGGACATGCTGGACATTAGATGGAGTTAGAGCACAAAGTGGAATTAGCTAGGCTGGGTACTTTAATTAATTCGGCATAACAATAAGTTTTAAAATTTAAAATAGATATAATAGCTAAATCACACCAGAGAAGCTGTGAAGCCGACAGTTATTCAGTTCTTGAAGCTGGTTGCCTCAATGGTCAGAGTGGTCCTACAGTATGAAGAGACGACATCGGTAGTCTGTGGGGAGCCACAGAAGGAGGCTATCATCCTTGCAGCCATCTTGAGCCATATACCCTAATAAGAGACTTGATTACAATAGCCTACAACAGCTGAGCACACTCTGATACCATCTTGCTTTAGATACCCAGGATCTTCCCTTGGGTGTGTGAGACTTAAAGGTGTGGTTTAGAGCTAAGACTTAAGGGCGTGACTTAAGGGCGTGGCTTAGAGGCGTGGCTTAGAAGTGAGACATACAAAAGGCGAGATGCAGACAGAAGAAGTTAGAGTATTAGACACAGAAGAGTTCAGTACAAGTTGGAACAGAGGATTAGGTATTGGGCACTTGGCACTTGGAGGAAGAACTTGGAATTAGACAGTACAACTTCGAGTAGGAATTAGGCATTAGAGAAGCAGTATAACTTGGAACTTGGAATTAGACATTAGGCACTTAGCACTTGGAAGAAGTAACTTGGAACTTGGAGGCACTAGGAACTAGGGACTAGGAACTAGGGACTAGGAACTCAAGACTGGGACTTGGACTAGGAAGAGAGACTGAAGAATAAATGAGATCGAATCACACTCTGTCTGGTCTCCATTCCTCGTGTCCGTCCTCACTTTCTCTCTTGCTGAACCCCGACCCTCAGACTGGAGCAGCTTGGGGCAGTGTGGGCTCTAACAATTTAGCCCTCAAGACTTTTGGCAGTGTGGGTCAAACATTGACACAGCGGTGGCGACATTTTGGCCCACAAACGTGGGTTATTGTGTTTCTCAACAAAAATGTCGCGGCCTGAGCTGCCTCATGTTTGGGGGCCAAGAATGTTGGGGACCGCTCTATCAGCTGTTGTAGGCTAATGTAATCAAATCTCTTGTCAGGGTATATAGCTCAAGATGGCTGCAAGGGTGATAGCCACCTTCTGTCGGCTCCCCACATTAGTCTACAAGCTGGGTGGCCTCAGTAGTCCAGTCTGCCAAGAACTGCTGGTCCCTAGTCCATGATGTACACTTGGAAATGCTGGTGATGAAAGCAGCAGCAGGAGCAGCAGCAACAAACCAGTTTAGAGGCAAGAAAAAGGATAAGCTGAGCGAAAGGCAAGATGGTGTTCCTGCTGACATCCTTATATCAGGACTAGCAGAAGGTGCTGCCAGGGTGGGCTTTCCCATAGCAGTCAGGGCAATCGGGACAGTTCTTCAGGTAACTAATCTGTGGCCAGTTGCTGTTAAAGCTAACCATAATAGGTTATAGGAACTTTGATTTGTAGCTGTCTTAGTTCCTTGCTGTGAATAGATAATATGACCAAGGCAACTCTTATAAAGGAAAACATTTCATTGGTGTTTGCTTACAGTTTTAGAGGTTTAGTTCATAATAATCATGGGAAACATGGCACATGCAGGCAGACAGGCAGACATGGTGCTGCAGGAGTTGAGAGTTCTACCTCTTGATCTGAAGGCAGCCAGGGGGAGACACGGCGCATAGTATTTAAGACTTCAAAGTCCTGCCTTCACATTGAAACACTTCTTTGAACAAGACCACACCTCCAATCCCTATGGCCCAGCATTCCAACACATGAGTCTATGGAGGCCACTCCTGTTCAAACCACCACATTCCACTCTCTGGCCCCATAGGTTATATCCATAACATAATGCATGCATTTAGTCCATCTTCAAAAGTCCCCATAGTCTATCACAGTCTCTACAATGTTAAAAATCCAAAGTTCACAAAGTCTCTTCTGAGATTCATGCCATCTCTTAAATGTAATCCCCTATAATATCAAAATGAAAAAAAGCAGATCTCACGCTTCCAACATACAATAACACAGGATATACATTACTATTCCAAAATGTAGGGAAGGGAACACAGTGAGGGAATGCCGGCTGGGCAAACTCCAGACTCTGCATCGTCATGTCTGATGTCAAAATGCTCTTCAGATCCCTTTTAGCTTTGCTGACCACAACACACCTCTTTCTCTTGCGCTGGTTCTGCTATCAGCTTTCCTTGGCATGGCATCTCTAACATTTTAGGGTCTCCAAGGCAATCCAGGCTTCACCTTTATGGCTACATGCAATGACCTCTCTGGGCCTCCATGCAGAACACTCCTGCCACACATCTGGCCTCAGCAACTTAGTTGCAGAGAGAGATTTTGTCACGACCATTCGACCAGCAAGAAAGAAGAGACGACCGGGATCTTCTCAACTGCAGGAGTACCTCATCGTGAAGCCGGGACCCAGATCCCCAAAAAGCCTCTGCTTATATACACTGCAGAGCAACCAAGGATTGGCTAAGGCATCAATACCTCATTAACACATACCCGCTCGGGAGAGCTTCGGGCCAGAATCGTGCTGACTCATGCGCAGTAGACTTGTTTACAAGTGGTGCAACCGGAAACCAGCGCCATCTTGTAATGCCGGATCGGATCGGCGGGCTACAAGATTTCTTGACTCTAAAGCCAGAACCACATGGCCAAAGCTGCCATGTTCTGCTGCTTGCTGGGGCTGGAATACGGCCCCGTTGTTCAATTAGATCTTCACCAGCTGTCTGGTTTTTGATAGTTTCCTTCACTGCCTAAGCTTGGATGTCTTGGAACTTGTTCTGTAGACGGCTCACCTTGAACTCAGAGATCTTGCATACCTCTGTCTTCTAAGTGCTGGGACTAAAGGTGTGTACCACCACACAGGACCTAAAATTTCCCCTAATTCCTTTTCATTATAGATCGTTATAAGCATGGCCACCATGCCCCAGGATCTGGATTAAAATCTCGTGTTGATCCAGAACAAAGGCGCGTTGGCTCCCTGCTTCAAGTTCTGGATCAGGTGCGCCCTCCATTTCCGGATTGTAGTTCATTTCAGATGAACTAAGCTGACAACCAGGAGTAGCCATCACCGTAGCCAAGTAGGATGGAAGTGTGGGTAATCTGGGGGCCCACTAGATGTAATCTGAAGTGGGGTAGTCTTGTAGGACTTTGCTTTTAATCAGGGGGCTACACTAACTTTAGCTAGTGTTAGCACTGAATTGTGGAATGCCTAGCTGGTATCCAGGTCTTCAGAGAGTCGATTCCTTTGGGGGAAAAGCCCTGCACATTTGGGATGAGTATGTGGGTGGATCGTAGAAGAAAACATCTTTTCCTAGTGAAATGAAAATGATAACTTGTGAACAAGTTGAAAGGGGTCACGAGAAAATGCTAATTGGATTGTAAGAACTTTGCCACGTTCCTTTTCTGCGCCTGGAGAGGTTGTCTGGTCTATTAATAGCGCGCCATCTGCTTGCTAGGCTCATCTCTGTAGTAAAGGAAAAATGTGTACCATTACTGTGATGGCCAGAGTGAATGGCAGGCCCTGTATGTTCAGACACAGGTTTTTTTTGTTTTTGTTTTTGTTTTTTTTTAACTTTTTATTTATTTATTTATTCCCCCCATGAGACTCGACAACAGAGCCTCACGGGATTCGAACCGGCACGGGATGGGGCGCGCCCGCCCTCTGCCGGTGGACTCCCAAACGCTGCACCGCTGCGCGCTCGCTTTTTACTTTTTATTTTTGTGGTACTAGGACCCAGGTCCTTACACATGAGAGGCAAGTACTCTGTCAACTACAAGAAACTTTGGGCCACTTATTTATCATTGTATTTATTTTCTCAGTTAGGTTCATTTAAGAATGCAGTGTTGGGGTTCCGAAATTGCCTCACAAACCACATGAACACTGATCTCAGTCAAGCAAGATTATTGAACTCACACCCCAAGACTGATTGGTAAGGGTCACAGAGGACTGGATAGCCAAACCGATGCTGGTTGGTTCCTCCGGCAGGCTTTTATAGGAATAATCAAGTTCAGAAGGCAAAGCAGGGAGCAGTTTTACATTTTGTCTAACTAGATATAGTATTATCTGCTGACCTTTAGTAAGGGGCGTGGTGGTTCGGGATTTTCCAGAGTACTAAGATAACAGGGTATGAGTAATGCATAGCTTTATGACCTTTTTAGGAGAATTTTTTCAGTGTCAGCTACAAATGGTTACTTCTAGGAAGCAGAGTCTGAGAACTAAACTTTTTTTCACCTTTTGAGCAAAATGGAGGCTAAATACAAAATGGCTACAGTTATGTTAAAAGGAGCAGGCCTCATCATGCAGCTGATAAAGTATAATGAGAATAATGAAGGCATTCATTTTAAGAATGACTATTTCCAAGCAAAATGACGGACTACTTATTGTTTTGTGAATGACATTTTTAATTTTAAGAGAAATGTTTATCCTGTCTCTGCCCTTAGGTCCATCTCTTGCCTGTTCTTTGATGAATGTCTGCTCATAGTGTTCTGTTAACTTCCTGCATAGGCCTATATACACCCCCTTCAACCCATAGGACACCAACTATAGATTAGAGCAACCATATATCCAAGTCCAGTCTTTATTTTGGCAACTTGAGTGACTATAGAAGAGCTGCATTACTAAAAATTTCCAGCCTGGTATGAGAGTCAACCTCCTGGAAGCTGCATAGATGCACTTGTTCCTGTCCCCTGGGGGCGGGTGTCAGCCCCTCCTTCCGCCCCCAGCCTGTAGCAACTCTAAAATGCCTCAACAGGAGCTGTCAAAATGGAGCCTCAGCTTGCTGTCGTCATGAGGAGCTGTCCATAGTGGCACTTCTCCTGCCTCAGCTTCCTGCTTTCATAAAATACCATTGCGGGAGCTGTCCAGCCTCTCCTGAGTAGCTCCACAGAGACGTCCTTTAGCCAAAGCTGCCTGTGGCCAGGAAGGACTTCCCATCCTAATCTATGGACCTGATTCAGGGAAAAGGGAATGAAGAAAAGCCACTAATCCCTGAGCTCCCCACAAAAACCAACCAGTCCCTGACCTCCCCAAGCTCAGGATTTGAAATCCTACCAATCCTTAATCTGGACATCTCTGTCCTGAAAAGCTCCGCCCTTAAGAGTCCTATATAAACCCTGCTCTTTGTCCAATTCCCTACTTCCGGGAGCAGAGGGCAGCCATCCTTAGATTTGTCCCTCCACACTCTGGACCCTCCAATAAATCTCTTTCATGAGATGTGCTGCCTGGTGTGACTCTCTCATCAGAAGAAGACAATCAATGAAAAGAAGAAGGAAGAAGTAAAATGGGGCTGAGGCTCCTGAGCTCCGAGCTCAGCTGGGGATATTCTCCCCTGGGAGCTGCAAGGCCTCTGCTGAGGAGGTATTCTCTCATAGTTGCACGATTCCTGGGCTCCCGTGTCTCAGGATGCCCTTCCACTGGGACACTGTCCCACCTCTGTTGTTGCTGGGCTCCTGTGTCTCAGGATGCCCTTTCATTGGTACACTTTTTGCCCTCAGAGCTGTACGGTTCCAGGACACCCTTCCATCCGAGTAGAAACACAGCAGTCCCTCCTTCCGTCTCTTGTGTACTCTAGCATTTCTCAATATCATGTGTAGCTGGCACCAGGGCCAGGAGGGGGAAGTGGCTGTAATCTTAGCTAAGGATCTGGTGACCCTGCCTCCATGCCTCTGAGGGAATGGTAACTGACCTGATCTTTTGAGAAACTTGTGTAGTAATCATGGCTGCTCCAATTAAGATGATAACTGCTGTATCATGGCTGGAGAGCTGAGTTCTACAACACATAAGAACATACCCTATGTGCTTGTTCTGGCAATACCCTGCAGAGCCTGATGTCTGGTTTACTCACTGTTTTAGTTAGGGTTTCTATTGTTGCAATGAAACACCATGACTAAAAATCAAGTTGGGGAAGAAAGGGCTTATTCAGCTTACACTTCCACATTGCTGTTCATCACCAAAGGAAGTTAGGACAGGAACTCAAACAGGGCAGGATCTTGGAGGGAGGAGCTGATACAATGACACCAGGGATGGGTGCAGCATACTGGCTCATTCCTATTGCTTGCTCAGCCTGTTTTCTTATAGAACCTTTGATCACCAACCCAGGAATGGTACCACTCATAATGGGCTGGTCCCTCCTCTGGTCCCTCCCCCATCCATCACTAATGAAGAAGATGACTTACATCTAGATCTAATGACAGCATTTTCTCAATTGAGGTTCCTTCCATTCAGATAACTCTAGTTTGTGGGTCCAGTTGACAACAGACTAGCCAGCATCTTCACTTTATCCCACAACCAGCAAAACTGACGGTGAGGATCCAGAACTTTCAGTTGCAGTGTATTAGTTATGTCACATCAATGTTTATGTGAGGTTAACCTAAAAGCAAGTGGGGAGGCACACACAAACTGATTCAAGGGGTTGGCAAGATGGTTTAGTGGTAAGAGGGCTTGCTGCCAAGCCTGAACGTTGGCTTCCCAAGCATTTACACAATGGAAGGAGAGAACCAACTCCAACCAGGTGTCTTCTGACTTCCACACACATGCTCGGCCACACTTAAGAACACACACAACAATGAATGTGGCTTTTAAGTTTCTTTTAAATTGATTTGAACCATAGCGAGGATAGCTACCTGGGGAGACATTTACTCTATATCCCCAAACTCAGTGCTATGAGATCATGTCCAGAGAGCCTGTTTTGTGTGTGTGTGTGTGTGTGTGTGTATGTGTGTGTGTGTGTGTGAGAGAGAGTTTTTGTTGTTGTTATTATTGTTATTGTTGTTGTTTTAAGATTTATTTATTTTACATATGTGAGTACATAGTCACTGTCTTCAGATACACCAGAAGAAGGCACAAGACCCAATAACAGATGGTTGTGAGCCACCATGTGGTTGCTGGCAATTAAACTCAGGACCTCTAGAAGAGGAATCAGTGCTCTTAACTGGTGAAACATTTTTCTAGCCTCAAAGGGCCTGGCTTTTTTTTTTTTTCTAGATTAAAAAAAATGAAAGAAAGAAAACAGGGCTGGAGAGATAGATGTCTCAGCGATTAAGAGCACTGTCTGCTCTTCCAAAGGTCCTGAGTTCAATTCTCTCCCTGCATTCTTCTCTCCTCCCAACTCCCAGCTCCGCTTCCTCTCCCCTATCCAATGACAGGGTTCCACTGCAAATACACTGGGCAGGAAATTTCTGCCACCAACTCCACTGGTGCAAACGATAAACACAAGTCATTGATTGGCCACTGCTTATGTCCTGCACTCCAGGAGGGGCCACGCTACCCAGGCGAGGGCTTTCCGGGGCTCATCTTCATGGAGTCCTGCTGTAGGAGACAGAGTATTGTAAGTAGCCCCAAACATGTCTGTTATATTCTGTCAGTTCCAGTGTTTGAAGAAGTTGGTTATTATGTAAGACATTTCCCCTTCTAGGAAACAGAGAATTCAATATTCTGAGGGTCACAAGCATGGTCCTGTGTAGCCGCCAGCAGCTGCAGCCAACCAGGTTCACCTGAAAGGAAGGTTGGGAATAAAAGGGGAATAGAGGGTGAGAGAAAACATGGGGCCAAGACAATGTATTCTGATCAAAGCCCCAAGTTTAATATTCTGTTTTCAAATATAAAGGGGAAGCCCCCACCCCCACCCCCCCCTCCCCCCCCCCACCCCCACCCCCCACCCCCGCCATCAGAATGGCTGAGTGGTGTTCAGGTTGCAGTCTCCCCTGGAGGTGTGGGTGAGGGCAAACTATCCTTAATCCCGGTATCTCAAGGCAAGGTCAGCAGGCAGTCTATTCTTTTCAGCTCCTGTAGCAGACTGCAGGCCTCCACATCTTCTGGGTCCTATAGTTTGGTCTATTGTGGTAAATGACTCGTTCAGGCTTGCTCAAGGCTGAGGGAAGGGCACAGTCCTGCATTGTCCTTCCTGCGCCATCTAGGGTGCTCAGTATCCTTTCCTCTATGATCTCTCTCTCCCATCTCTGCTAGGCCCTTGTTCCTATCCTGGGTACACACTGGCCCCTCTTTCCTTTCCTGAGTCCATTCTGTTCCCTGGATGTTCTGATGGATATGCTGTCTGCTTGTTCTAGTTGGTACTGTCCCCTCTACCTTCTCACAGATACTTTCTGGCCTACCTTGTCTCTTAGATATACTTTCTTCCCTTTCTTTTCATAGATAAGCTCCGTCTCCTGGAACTTCTCCACAGTTTATTCTGTTTCTCTTTATGTTTCCCTAGTAGATGGCTGTCCCCTCAGACTCTTTTGGTCTCATCTGTGTCTCAGACTCTGGGCTGACTGCTCATGGAGAACCTTGAGCAGCCTTGTCACAGGCACCAGCCCAGCTGTCTGTCTTCCATCCTGAGTGGAGTGTCAGGCTTGCCTTCCATTCAGAGCCAGTTCCCAGGCCTGACTCAACAGGACCTGTGACAATCTGGCTCATTCCCAGACTCACAGAAGCAGCTGGTCACAGGGCATTTGTCTTTCCCAGTAGGTGGGAGGGTTTGGCCATGGGGTGTACCTTTTCCCAGTAACAACAGATGGAGCCAGCAGATAAATTCTTGTCTCTTCTTGAGTCTGTTTTCTAATCTCCCTGGGAACACGCTCTATGGCTGAGTGCCTGCTCTGTCTTGGTTTGTGGTTTGTGGGGCCCCCGCCAGCCAAAGTGTTTGCCACTTTGTGCTTGCTTCCTGTCTTATTCCTCTTTCCTTTCCCAGAGAAAGTATCTTCCTTACTTACTAAGATAAAGCCTTAGGTCCTCACTCTGTGTTTCTCATGAGCATTAGAGTCTCTCAAATAGGCTTTTACTTAATTTTTTAAAAACTTTTTCCTGCCTGCAAAACATAAAGCACAGTTTTTGTGCTTTTTGTTTATTGTATCCTTCACAGTGCTCCACAGTAGAGGGCGCTGGGTAATATTTATTGAATGTACAGTAACTGAAACAGTTGGAAGACTCTGAGGCAAGTGACATCACTTTTTATGCCTCTGTTTTCTCCTCTATATGTAGAAATAGTTGCACAAAAATGTATTAAGGATCTTTTTTTTTTTTAATATTTTTTACTTGATACATTTATTGTGAAATTAAAGGATATTCTGGCTAGATCATGAAAAATGTTTTAAACATCTCATTATTACATTGTAAATTCACCTTTTAAGCAAAGAATCCAAATTATTGTTTCAAGAAATAATAAAATTCTAAATTATTAATTACACAACTAGAGCAAGATTTTCATTGACTAAGGACCCTTCTGAGATGTCTTTAGTTTTCTGGTTTATTTTGCTTATTAGATATGATCTTAGGATTTTTCAGTTTATTGATTAAGTCATACCCAGCCATGGTGGAAATTCTGACAGCACTTGATATAAAACTTTTAAAGCATATAGTTCCATGCTAAGGGACTACTTTCCCATCTCTTGGAGCCATCATTTATAGCCATTGATCAACGATAGCCTCTAGTAAAGCAAGCAGCAAAAGGAAGAATTTCTCAAGACACCAAGCTTCTTTCTGATGTTTCAAAGCATGCTGCTCAGATTGTGGAACTAAGGCTACCTGTGATTAGAAAGTGGATACACAGTATAATGCACTTGAAACTGAGCCCTATTCAAGTTACACACAAAAGTATGTGTACTCTAGAGTGAAAAATTATAAAAATCATTTTATAAAATATATATAGGCTTTTCTCTAAGCCTCACTTTAAAGGACATGGAAAATTTTCTCTGAAGCAAGCTAAAAATGTAGACTGGCAGGTTTCAGGAACCGGAAGAGAGGAACTGCACCCTGCCCCCATCGACTGGTACAGTCTGCTGATGTTCAAAAAAAGTAAAACAACCAATCGTGTGCACCCACGCAAAAGTTCCCCCTTTCCCCACCTCATGCATATAAAAATCCTAGACCCCTGAGCTGGGAGGTCAGTCCCTCTATCTCCTATGTGAGATATGGAGATATGGGCTGGCCCAGAGCTCTGATATTAAACTGCCTCATGTGTTTGCAGCAAGCCAGTCTCTTGTGAGTTTTTGGGTGGGTACCATCCTGAGACTTGAGTGGGAATCCCCCTTTTGGTTTTTTCAATATGAAATCACAGGACAAGTATGGTGATATATGCTTTTAATCCTAGCATCCAAAAAGCAAATGCGGGTGAATCTCTATGAGTTCAAGGCCATCCTGGTCTGTAGAGTGAGTTCCAGGCCAGTTCAAGGCTGCATAATGAGGCTGACTTAAAAACCAAACCAAACCAACAAACAGAAAAGAAATCTCCTTGTCACCACTCAACTATCCTTCACACTGTTTACTGGGAACGGTCTTTTGCCTCTGTGCACTGAAATGCAGTAAATTAGGCAGCTAAATCATAAACATTTTTAAAGATGAGATAGGAGCTGGGTGTGGTGGTTCGGGCTTTTAATCCCAGCACTCTGGAGACTAGTGGATCTCTGAGCTCGAGGCAAGCCTGGTCTACAAAGTTATCTCCAATACAGCCAGAGCTATAAAAAAAAAACCAAAACTACAGCAAAAACAACAGCAACAACAAAAAGTGAGACAAATTAAGGATACACACTGACAAGTATCAGCTACATAAATAAGAAACAATACAGATATATCTTTGTATTCTTTGGAGAGAGGACCTGGTTTCACTTCCCAGTACCCATTTCAGGTGCCTCGAAAAACACTAACTCCAGCTCGAGGAGATCCAACATACTCTTCTGGCTTCCTAGGGCCCCTGCATAGATGTGGTATAATATAGTCAGAGCTCTCTAGAGTAAGATAACTTATCGAATGAATCTGTCTTTATGTACGTAAAAGAGATTTCTTAGAATGACTCATGTGTTGTGGTCCAGCTAATCTATCAATGGCTGCTTCTGAATGGAAGGTCTAAGAAGGTTGTTCAGTCCATGAGGCTGGATGTTTCAGATGGTCTTCAGTATACTCCAGAATTCTGTGGAGTAGGCTCTGATGTCAGCGAAAGAATGGACCTGCTAGTAAGGGCAAAGAGGGAGGCTTCTTTGTTCCATGTCTTCTATATAGGCTTCCAGCAGAAGGTATGGCCTAAATTAAACTTGGGTCTTTCCATCTAAAACTATCTAGATTAAAGGTATGTCTTCCCACTTTGAGGAGGATCCAGATGAGAAGTGGATTGTCCCACTTCAAATGATTTAAGCAAAAATCTATCAGAGGTGTGCCCAGCCATTTGGGGGTTTTAGTTAATTCCAAATGTAGTCAAGTTGACAAAGAATAGCCGTCACATGTGGTATGTCTGTGTGTTAATGCATGTGTGTGTATGTGTCTGTGTGTCTGTGTGTGTGTATACACCATGTGCATGAGTAAAAATAAATCTTTTAAAAAATATAGCACTATACTCAGAATATTAACATTGATGTATCCAAGATACCAAACATTGCCAACAGCGCAAGCCTTTTCCTGCTGCCTTTTTATAGCAATGCCTACTTCCCTCTCATCATCATTCCATCCACTGACAGGCACTCATCTGCTTTCCATTTCTAAAATTTTATCATTTGAAAAATGTTATTGTAGGCCCGGGAATATAACTCAAGTACCATGTGTGAGGCTCTGAGTTAACTTTTGAGATCTCTCTCTCTCTCTCTCTCTCTCTCTCTCTCTCTCTCCTATCCTTCCTCTCCTCTCCTTCTCCCTCCATTAT